>JAKSZP010014469.1:0-330517 GCA_022478985.1 Massospora cicadina
CTGTGCAGTCTCCACTTTTTAATATTGATCAGATTGGCATCAGTCTAGATAGAATAAGAGTGAAAAATTGCAGATATCATTATTGAATTTTATATAATTTAAATCGATTGATGCAAATAGACTAATATCTAAGATAAAATCAGACTAAACATTAATTATTCAATTCTTTTAGAGTTTAAAATAGCAGATCATTAAAGACGTTAAATATTATTTATAATAAGTCTTTTTTTAGTACTAGATGGTTACTTGTAATAAGTATTTATATATCTGAAAACTAAAGTTGATTACCAAAAAAAGTAATGAACATCTAGATAAACAAACTATTTTTATAAAAAATATTGAATAAGGTAGAGGTTACAAAAAGTAAATAATTATAGAGATATACCTCCATACAATATATTCTAGCTTTCACCTACCAACTTTACTAAAGGATAAGATAAAGTTTTTTCTCTTCCCATTTTTATATCTTTATCTGATATTGAAAAAGTGTGGGGCATCTTCTTGGTTAACTTGAAGCCTTAAATAGTGGGGTAAAAGTCAATAACTTGGGCATATAATAATTTTCCAAATAGTCTATTAGCATCTTATGATTTTTATGTAACTCAAAGAGGTTAACACTCTTGTAATAATCATATGATACATCAATAGTATAGGCTAGATTTTTAAGAATCTGTGGCCTTTCTATTTCAATTATAAAAGTTCTTTAAACGTTAGTGGCAGTCAACGTTTTATACAGATAAAATTCTGAGTATTTTAAGGGTTACATATAGTCTAAATAGGTATGTGTTGCTTTATTTACTGCTGTGTTATAGTATGTCTACAAGCTTTTCAACAATTGAAGATGCTAAGACGTGTTAGCTTCTGGGCTAGATATCACATTGTTGGTATGTTACATTAGAAGAGTTTAAAAATTTTGTTTATAAGTCTTGGAAAAGTTGTCACAGAAGAGACATTTCAAAGGTTGAAAAATGAGTTGAGAAGGAATAGCTAAGGAACAATTTAAAAAGAGAGATCATTTTTGAAAGTAAACATCTTTGCATACCACCTTAAAGTTGAGGTAGTTAACTCCTGCACTACTGTTACAACAATACACAACTCAGCAGCACAACTTGATTCCAAGGTAGTGTGAACAATGATGCAATAAGGTAGCTGAGTTCAGTATCTTGTTTTTGGTTATAAAGGATTCATTGTATATTTCTAGTTATAATTATAGGCTGTAAACTTCTACGGTTACTGCACAGATTCAGATGAGTGCGTTTTATAGATTATTAATAAAGTAAATGAATGGGCTGACAATAGTATGAAGACTATTGTCCTAGTTAAGATCTTCAAAACCAAAATAAGTATCGTCTTCAATGCTAGACTGGTTCTAACGCATATTCTTCTAATCCTTGAAGGTACTTCTGGATTAATGGAATTTAATTCTTCCTCTCTTAACGCAGGAGCTCACAGAGAACTTGGGAGCAATATCTAGACTAATAATAACTAACTTTTAACTCTAATTCCAAGAGTAAAAGATGCACTGATGTATAACAGTCTAATTTTATGAGACTTTTTATTTATGCCTTATTTTAATAAAAACCAAAGGGAATATAGGGGAATTCCGGTGCTCAACTCTTCTGTTGGTGCCCTAATAGAAACGGCAGCCATCACCAATGAATTAGCCCCCTGGAGTTGTCCAAACGATGATTTCCCTCATCTATCTAGTCAGATTTTGCCTCTGACTAGAGCACAACCCCTTCTGGGTGAATCAAAACACGTGTTTCAACGCCTTTGATCAATCCCAGAGGATTATCCTTATTAAACTAGCAACCTGCTTAGGCAATAAGACCCTTTGCCCATTTTTAGCAGGTCACATTACCTAAAAGGTTAAACCACAAGTTGTTACCAAAAACGTTGTCAAAGCCCAGCAACTAACAATAAGCTTTTTTATCAATTGGCAACAAACTCCAATTGACTCATACAATATTATTTAATTATCAATACTTAGATAATTAATTAAGCTAATTGTTTTACATTTATAAGGGGTCCTACCTAACAGAACATCAGTAATCTAGCAGAATCAAATCTTAGTGGGTAAGTTGATATTCTTTTTAGGAATTACTACCACCAATAGTTATCATATATTATGATAACTGTCACATCTGATATGGTTATTCACCCCTAGTGGATAAATCAGATTTTATAACAATTTTTTTTGCTAAATTATGTGGGTATACTAAAATCCCAATACCAATAAAAATTAAAATTTTATTTATTTTTTAATTGCATTAAAAATTCATATTTCAGCACAACTTAGATTTCTTTTCCTTTATAAGACCTAAAAGCAATACACACCTAGACTTGTTTAAGTCTAATATACTAGCTGTATGCAAGTTAAATTTTTTGTAAAAAATAGGCTTAAATCAACTCTTGCACTATCTTCAAGGCATATATAAAAGCTAAATCCAGTTTTTGATTAACTTTGTAATTATATAATTTTAAGGAAAATTATTTTTTTTCTAATCTATATTTATATCCTAATAACTCCATGCACTTGCCGTTGGTTCCAATCACACCCAAAAATTTGATGGATTTAAAGGCCCTTTTTTAGCCAATACTTTCATTTCTTTGAATGGGGCTTCTTATGTTTTGTGAAATCCCCTAAATATCTGATAGTCCCGTCAATTTGGAGGCTTTATATATAGGCTGTGCCTTCCATCCCTTCAATTATAGCTTCAACCTGGAAGCTTTGACACTATCAGATCTCTTGTGATCTAAGAAGTTCTGATTAGAATTACTAAAATCCAAACAATCCACAGATCTATAAAATGGGTTAAACTATATATATGTTGTTTCAATCTTAGATAGTATTTCAAATTAGCATTATCCATGATTAGGCCAAAGTGATGATCCAATATAATCTGGATCATTAAATCACCCCATTTTAACTGAAGAACTCGTGGTTACTCTGAAAAGTGTAAAGATCCTCAGTTGTTTGTTAAGTAGATTCTTCTGTAGGATAGTCTCCATTTGATGAGATATTTCCACTGATAACAACCTATTTTGCTATCCACATTCTCTTCACACTCATATTTGGATACTTTGGAGTTAATAAGCTGTAAGAGGAAGGATGTCTCTAGCATTATGCAATTAACTTTGACCTGAGAACCATAAATTGTTGGATTTGCTTGCAATTCTTCAATAAAAGACCGCTCAAAAGTGACAGGATTCATTTGACGCTTTACGTGGTAGGGCCCAATTCAAAAAAGACCAAACTTGCTATGAGAAACTTTGCTATAATCATTCCTAAAGTTATTAACACTTAGCTTCCTACTTCAACATTAGAATTTCCTGGCTTTGATTATCAGCCTTTTTCTTTTGAACCCTAACTGCAATTTAAAGCAGTTTTTAGCTTTTAAGGGTCTCCTGCATGTTTTGAGAGATATCATCAGTAAGAGGTTGTGACCTTTTGTAAATTTCTTGTGGGTTTACATGTGCACAAGCTTAATTCTCTGAAATTAAATCGATATATAATGGCTGCTATTGTTTAAAGACAACTATACCAGCTGAGTTTTTATGATGAGTGAATCTGATTTCATTCTGGTAATTTCTTGAGGTAATGCTTTATGACTTTACTTAGGATTATAGACATAAAAAATGAATTCATAATCAACCACTTCAGCTATAAGTAAACACTATAAACAGTATAAAAGTCCATAAAGTAATTTTATTTTACAAATTATGATTATTATACAAGGTGAGAGTATTATAGATATACATGTAATATTACTTATGGTTATTACAATTATCTTGGCATTCTTAGCCGACAATAATTGTTATTAATTAGTAATTTGAACTAAGTTTTATAGAGTGTGATTCCACACTTAGCTAGCCTCAACTTATTGATAATAGAAGTAGCATGATAAAACGACAAGTTAATCAGCATTTGAATCAGCTGTTGCAACAAATTGATTCAATTAAGTAATTGCTCATTTTAACAAGCCAACTTTCAAAATACCAGAACATTGGTAGTAGTCCCAAATAATAGCAACTATAACTGAAATCAGATTATTGTTCCTTGTGAGTTACAATTGATTATTTAAATGGAGACTCACCAATTTATAGACTCTAGATTAACCCTTTGCACTCCACTATCCCCTCTCAGGGGACAGCGGAGTGCAAAGGACTAGAATTATGATGTCCCTTGAGAGGGGACAGCAGAGTGCAAAGGGTTAAGAATCACATAAATGTTATGCTATAAGCTTAGACATATAAAAACCAATTTATCAAACTTATAAATAAAGCCTAATCTAAGCAAAGATGGATAACGTGGTCATATAAATTCTCAACAAATTCAAGGCTTGACCAGATTATTAAGCTCTCATGCCCCAAACTTCTAAAGACTCTTGATAGCAACGCTATGTGGACAGACTTACTAAAATTAATACTAACATTTTACAAGAAATGAGCTTTACTGCCTAAATTATCTTAGTTTATGGCCCCATAAGATCCTATGCCACAAGTCAAAAGGATGCATTTAGTAAATCCGCCAATATACCAGTAAAAGTTCCCATTTTTTTAGAAGAAACAGTGCTGGTTACTGTCTCTAATGAGTCTCAGACGATTCTCCCTCTTTCACTTATTAATTAATTAGACTTTGATCCTTTACTGGATTTGGCCCCATTCTTGTTTGATTAAAATGCATCACAGAGCCTATCAAATCCATATCCACCAGTTTGGATAAGTATTTCATCTTAAATTAAAATTTGCTCCCAAAGTTTCTTTTTTGGATAGGTCAATATTGCACATCAGTGGACCTATTGTCTAAACTACCTATCTGAAATTGAGAACATTTAAAGTTCCCTTATGAAATCTCAATAAATTCTCCATTGTCCTTGATGCTTCATTTAACCCTGACAATCTTAGAGATATCTTAAATTATGATACAGCGGCTTAAACTCTTTGTTTCACTAGCCAAGTTATCTATAGATGGGCCACAAAGCTCACCACATATCTTGACTTCCATCACCTTTAATTCTTCCAGTTTCAAGGATCTTGTAGCCATTGCTTTCAAGATGCTATATGATCTTTACATGGCTATCTCACATCTGGGCTTCTCATTAATATCTACCCTTAATGACCATAGTTGGATGCATGATTCAACAACCACCCAAACGTGTTTTTAAAAAGCTGCCCCACATGTCAAGCATAATCAAAAAAGCCAAAACAAGTACTCAAGGCTCAAATTATGGCGCCTGTGCCTTATATGAATTACACGGATTTATTTTGCTATTTGCCTCTTACTCTACTGCTGTTTCCCATGGTATGGATTATCAACTTTATCAGATTCAGATCTTCTAATTTCTAATCCCATAGTCACTTTTTCTCAAACTCTCCTTGCATCTAAAGATCTTGGTTTTGTCTTAGGTTATATCTTTCATGAATACAATACCATATTGATTTTGACAACTTATTAATTTTATTGTTGTACAACCTCCCTCCCCTAAGAGGCATCAAAAGTGGGTTTGTACTATATGAGGTGAGGTTTCCAAATAAAATAAATAATTTAAAAATCACATATATTACAAATAACAATTTTTTAAATTAGATAAAAACTTATTTTCTAATTTTTCCCATTTATATTCTTTCTATATTTTTACTTTTATATATCTATATATATATTCCTAATTTTCAACATTTTAAGATTTTATTATAAACTCTATTAATGATATGACTATCATTAACATTTTAGATCATATAGGCATCTGTTACCAATTTCATAAATGCCTTTGATTGCCCTGTAACATAACACATCTAACTTGTTATGGTGAATGAACCCATGTATAATGCAATCACCAACTCAACATCCAATAGTGAACTACTCAAGTGTGGGCTATTTTGGTTGTCAGACTTCTTTTCTGGATCTTCTGTCAAAACGTAGTTTTATAAGCTTGAAATTGCAGGTCATTTATAATTGCTTATATAAGTAGAGCTCAGGACTCATTCCCAGTGTTGGTTCCACAACAGAATATAAAAGAGGTGGTAATGCTGCTTGACTTCCATTTAACATTTCAAATCTCATTTTTTCGATAGTAGAGTGGAAGCTAATGTGTGCAAAGGTTACCAAGCTCAAGTAAGACGCAATAAATAAGCTTTACACAAGCCCATAATCCTAAGCATAACTACTAATGTGATATTTACCCATTCTAAAAGACAACTTGTTTTAGGAAAGTAAGGGATAAGCACCACACCTTTAATGACCATAAGCTCATCTAACCATGCAATAACAAAAGAAATGAATATTTGTTCCATTATTGCTCAGAATCACCTGATGGAAGCCATGTCTTTATAATAATTTATCCAGAATAAAACTCGCAGTACTTATAGCATTGACTCAACTCATAGCTTTTGTTTTAACCACCATATAAGATAATTTAGCATGACAAAGATGTATTACACCCATTGGTACTTATGCATAAGGTTCGTGTTGCAAGAGGTCCCTTTACTTACTACTACACAGGTTAAGGTTGTCTAGTCCAACTATATATTCTACTGTATAGAATGACTACGCGGTGAAGGTCTTGATATTTCAGTATAAATAGACTACTCTAAAGATCTACACAAATAAACGACAAGATTAATAAATAAGATGATCCTTTATTTAGAATAGGCAAATAATACTTATAGTAAAATCTCAATCATTTAAGAAGAAGCAGTGCTCTGTGATGAGGATTTTCAACTATTGTAAAATATGATTGTGTAAAGTCATTGATATGTCAGAAAAATTGAAGGGGATGTCATGGGTTGACGTCAATGCAATCCATTTTAGGGTAAAGTCTAGTAATGTAGCTAGACTTGAGTTAAATTTCCTGAGTTAAAAACTAAGAATCAAGTCAATTAATTATCTAACGCTTCCCCCTTGACTTGATTTACCACTAAATTTTAGATAAGAGGGTTGTCAGATTTGTAATAAGGTCAAATGAACTTGGCATAAACACAATTGACTATTTGTCCATCTAGGCTCCAAACAGTGTATGCTTTGGCAGCGACTTAGTCAAGCACAACATACAGCCTTTACTATAAAGTAGCCAACTTATGCATCTTGCTAAATCCATAAGTATCTCGGTAAATGACTTGATAACCAACTGCAAAACTTGACACATTAAAACGATGCAAGTCATCCTTATCCTCCTGGTTGATTCTTCAGGTTAGGACTTCGCCATAGCCTCAGTCAGAATCTTAAAAAGAGATTCTACCAGATGATTAAAATAATTAGATGGCCAAAGTAATCCTCATCAATAATGATGGAATGTAATAAGGGTGGTAACACAATATGTTGACCATATAAGAGCTGGAAGGATGAGTACCCTGTACCACTGTGGTAGCTAATATTATATGAAAAAATGGATAAATCCACAAATAGGGCCTATTGCACTAAAAATACTTGCAAACTACCAAAGAGTATGTACTAATGTACAATTGGCGCTTTTCATCATTTCATTGGCCTTAGGATGAAATGGGACTGTCAGATTCTAGTGGTTGACTCAAAAATAAACCCTTTGACAGCCATCAGATTAGGCCAATTATCCTCCCAATGTTCGAGCTAATAACCTAATTATCACCTCAAAGCCTATTGAAACTACACAGATTGGGCCAAATATCTCAGCTTCATTTTGATCAAGTACATTATCAAAAAGCTCAGGTTGAATGCGCTCGCACATTCTGGCCAATTATCACTGCATCAAATCTCAGCAATTGGTCCAATTATCAGGAACAATAGAAAACATCTAGTATACAAAATCATTTGGGACTGACCCAAAATTAGTGTTTAAAAGTCCCATGGACAATCAGACAAATGATAACATAATTAATTTCCCGCTCTAAGGCTTAATTTGTATGTTGGTCCATGTAATTGGCATGATAGCACTTGCACATGGGCCATCTAAAATGGAGTACCTAGTGCTATTGAGAGAGAGGCCTGCCAACGTCCTGATTAGGGGTATGTCATCTACTTCAATCAATGCAAGAATTTCACAGAAGGTGTATTTCGTCAGAAGTATAATGAAACTCAAATCAAGAAAATCCTAAGATAATTTTCATGTTTTTATCACAATCTTTGTCAAAGAAATCCTACTAGTTTTGAGAGTATTTTGCCACCAATAAACCTAAGAATAGGTCTCAGTCATATCAGTTTAAGGGCCAAACTGAGGTGGTAAACTATCTGTTGAAATTTTGTGCTTGAATGTGGCCAGGAGATGCCCTAGAGGTATAAATACCGGCGCCTGGCCTAATGACTGATCATCAAATAAATACCTTCTTATAAATGATATTTTATTTCATCTCTCCTGGTTTTCTCATCTGCGACTTTTCTTTGAAGTGTCAACAAGCTGGAAGTACCGAATCCCCAGCTTGTATCTATCCCTGCCTTGGAAGTTGTTCCCAATTACAAAGAAAATATTGAGCCCAAAATTGACCAGAAGAGTCGGGGCTATTTCAATAAGCTTAGTGACTTTCCAAACGGTCAGAGTACCATAAGCCACTGGCAAAATTGAGGATTAATTGGCTGAACATCTTCCCAATTTAGCATGCAGGATTTTAATTATCAAGTGAGCTTTTTCAAAACTTCACAGGGACAGTAAGAATTCCCCAGATTACCACTAGCTCAACTAACTTAAGAACAACTTATAAGGTGAAATTAGTGGCATTGTTCATGAGGATAACTTGGAGACGACTATACCAGTGTATTATATGTTCCATTAATAACTTTGCAGTGGGTATTGCTCCAATATCCTTGGGGGGATGAGCCCTGAACCACTTAGTGATATCATTAGATTACTATAATGTACTAAAGTTAATGAAACTAGTTGGTAAAGGTCCTAGTATGTTGATAGACACCGTGTGCTAGTCCCAATTATGCTTGACAAGCCAATAAGTAGTCGTGGGCTTATAGAGCCACTGTGCTTGACATTTGTGTCATTTTATAAAACATTTTAAAATTGAATCTTAAGGATATTTAATAAACCCTTTATAATCAGTCTTAAATCTTCATCAAGCCTCCATGTCCTACGGCGAGATGAGCTTGCATAATAATCTCTGGGCGGGAAGAAGGTGCAGGGTAGACTTATCAATCATTCTCCACACTTTTGTATAGTTGTCCGTCTTAAATATTGGTGTCCTTCATGAGCTGGCCCAGGTGCGGAGAATCACAGGTTTCTTGTCAGCATAAGTTTCACTTTTATTTTTTAAAATAGTTGTTCTGCAAAAAGGAGCAAGGGTTCTGAGACATGCAGTCAAGAAAGCCCTGGGAATTCTGATGGGTATGCCCTGAGCATAAACTATCTTGTAGTCATAAGACTGTAATTTTAAGACTCATTGTGCTAACTGACCCCAGGTTCTTTGATATTACAAATTATAGCAAGGAAGCATGGTAAGTGTCAATTTTAAGCCAAGTTCCATGTATGTAGAAGAAACTATTTGCAAGCTTATATGATGGCTAAGCACTCTCACAAGGTTACAGTTAATTGCATATGTGCTTGTCCAGGGTATGGCTGCAAAAAGCTACTAGGTGCTTCTACTCATCATCACTATCTGGGAATGTACCGCTTTAATAGCTGCGAGGGATGCATCAGACTGCACTATAAAAGGCTGGTCAAAGTTAGGGTACGCAGAACAGGGACTTTGGTAAAATGTTTCCACAGCTGTTTGATTTTTTTCATTCTTGTGACCATTAGAGGTAATTCCTCCTCAAAGTACTTATTTTAAAGCTCAGTGAGTTGTGCAATGTCAGACAATTAAAAATATGATACTGCAATAAGAGTGTTTTAAGTTTAAATATAAATAACATCAGCTAAAAAACCCTGGGTGATTCTCAAAGGAACTCTACAAATTGGGGTAATACTATTGCTCCCACTCATTGGCTGAGTAGCCCTATGGCTAGTAGTAAGGTTACACCAAACCTGTGGCAAAATTGGGGGAGTTGTTCTGAGGGTCCTCCCCATCCTCTTAATAACTTAGTTCAACCACCTAGTCCATGACCACCCCTATTATAGCCTGAAATGGTCTCATTAGGTGCAAATATTTTCCCGCCAACTGATTGGATCAAATATATAAAATCTTTGCCTCATGGATTTATCCTAACAGCTACTTATCCTCCATCAGCCATTTTGTCAAAATGAGGCGAGTCTTGAGAGCCCCAATAAGCTGAAGCCTAATATTGCTTAATATGGCTATTCCTAGCCTAATCTGAATTATATGCACCAACTCACTTTGAGCCTATGAATGTTTAATTAAGCAGCAAGATATAAATGAGCTCACTTCTTTGACCACCAAGAACTTAATAAAACAAACCATTAAAATCTAGTTTTGTTTGTATTAAAAAAGTTTCGTTTTTATGTCTAAGTGGTATATCATTCTCTAAGAATATTCATTCCCGCAGTTGAGAATATCTTTTCACCTACAAATCATATTGTTGAAATTCAGGTTTAAAAATCACCAGCAGGAATAAAACCAGCCTTAATTCTAACATGCAAATCCTGATATAATTTAGTGGAATTATCCAACCATTTCTAAGAAATACTTAAATATCTTGCTTACTTTCATACTTGTTTATGCAATTGATAGCCTCAAGCTTCTAGGGTTGTGGCTGGATTCCTTAAGTGTTGACAATGCGTCCCAGATAATTCATTTGAGATTTAAAAATCTGGCTCTTACTAGACTTAATATTTAACTGAGCTTGAGCTAACCTTCAAATGACTTCTTAAAAAAACTGCTAGATGTTGAAAGAACGTTTTTTTAAACATTCATATTGTCAAAATAGACCAAAATGCACCAAATCTTTATATCTTCCATGATAGAGTCCATTGCTCATTGGATTATGCCAACACATTGCACAATTCTTGGGGTATTCAAGTTGGTGGGAACAACCCAAATGAGTTAAATCTGCCAATCTTTCTTGGTCTTTGGAGGCAGGTCAAAATTGCCAGTATCTGCTGATGATATCTAAAGCAGTAAAATATTAAACTCCCTCTAACTGACCTAAAATGTCATCTATTCAAGGCAAAGTTTTAAAACTTTTTTAGTTATGCTATTTAGATGTTAGTAATCAATGATGAATTTAGTAGAGCCATCTTTTTTCTTAACTATGAGCACCAGATTGGCCCATGGGTTGTGTGAGGGCTCGATCATCCCTTGATGAAGGAGCTTATTTAACTCTTTTTTCACTCCCTTATTGTAAGACTTACTTCTCCATATTAGTCGTGACAGATGTGCTTTGCATTCCTGGGGTGTCAACACGTTGCTATATCCTATTGCACATCTGAGGTTGAAGTCATCCACAGCAAATACTCAGACTTTTTTGTATAAGAACCATCTCTTGGTTTCTGACCCTCAGTTATACTATAAATTGCTCACGGTTGATGGCTGCACATTTTGTGGATATAACTCAAGTAAGCTAGGCTCTGTTTAGTTTATTGAACTCATGTACTTCCCAAATTTTATCAGGCGTGAGGGGTACAAGTGCGATTTTCTGTACTTTCTTGAAGAATACTTTACAGCAGTTAGATTGTCAAGTAATACACAGATCCTCAGATAGCAGGCAAGGTTATGCCAGGAGCTGCGAAAGGTTCAGACCTTGACCATTGCTAAGGAAAATAAATTTCTCCTACCAACCCTTCAGGTGGTTACAAATTCATTTAAGTGGACACCACACGCTGTTCTCTAGGGTATATAACACAGTTCTTGGAAGCTTTAAAGGGAATCTTTTTTCTTGAAAACAGTAGCAGGAAAAGAATAAACTTCGGTGACCTACTTGTTGATAATGGATATACTACACCATAATTATAGACTACATTTGGTAAACTTATTCCTATGGTCTAAAGAAGTCCAATTATCCTTTAGATAGTGAAGGGTTAATGTCTGACCTAGAATAGTAGGTGTATTCTTGCTGTAATTTATATCAATACATAAGATTTAAGGAAGATTATGTACAACAAGAACTTGGTAAATATCATCAGGAGCACAATAGCAGTGGCGCATACCTAAAGAATTCAAACCTCATTGGTAACGCACTATATGCTCCTTCACTAGTGGTACCCTCAGGCCACCGGTCCCATAATTTTAATGGTGAGCTAAATTATGAGCTAATATCAACCGTTTTCCAAAGTGACTAGATGATAAATTTACAGGAGCGCCACTATCAACAATGGCTCACACATAAAATTTTAGCTATGAAAATATTGATATAATTAAAATCAAAGGTAATGAACCCCCCATTTAGTTTTGAGAATGGAAGGAGTATCAATTTGGTTAACCATTGTTTTATCTGTTCTCACATTATTGAAGTAATTGTTCAGGGACTCAATCAGTAGTGTAACTTTAACTCCTTACAAGAAAGTAAAGATTAAGGATCATCATCTCTGAATTGATTATGTTCAATGATTTGGGTCGTGTATGGTTTAGAGACAACTACTTGTCCAATTTGTTCATGGCACTTACTGAATTCTGGTGATGGCTGACACCATAGGATGCTCTGATTGCGTTATTGAGTAAGAGAGTAAATTACATACTATGTTTTTATGGACAAATCTCAAAGATAGCTGGCAGTAGAGCATTCCCCTTCTACTGCCAAGACTCTTAATTTTGGCTGTCATCCCATCAGATGTTATAAAGTTCACCCCAGGATGACGTTTAGGACAGGTATCAGCGTAGTGTCCCTTAGATTTGCAGATCTTTGGACTATCTCTGATATATTGTAGAATTTATCAATATACTTAACAAGGAGGGAAGCTAACAAAAGTCAATTTACCTCCATTTACGCGAGGAGTTCATTTGGTTAGTGCTTTGACATTTTGTAGTCCAAATGTAACTTCACAACTCTTAAAATATTCAATCATAAAGAGCATATCTAATTCATTCATGAGAGTCAAAAGCAGAAAGCAGTGGAATACTGGGTAGTCTTTGGTGGCATTTTGGAATATATTCTTGATGTCAAAGTCCACCATTGCCTCAGCACCCAACAGCACCTGAGCTTTGTAGTAAAACTGGTTGGCAAATTTGGTAATGGTTTAGTTCTTATTAAACTTCTAGTCATACATTAAGCCTTTCAAGTAGCTATGCACTCAGGGCTTACAAAATCTTGCAAATCTGTGCTTTCCACATCAGCAAAGGTCCAATGTTCCTCAGTTAAGTATGGCATTATCAGATATTAACTCTGGTCATCTAAACAGTTAATCATATTAGTAGCTTTAAAAAGAATATTAGCTGTGCATTGTCAGCTTGAACATTTTAAGAATGGGTGCACATTTCCATTCTTGTCAAACTTAAGAAGATCAACCACATTAAACCTCTAAAATCCCAGATAAAAACTTATGGATCCAGACATCATTGGTGCAGCAATGACTTGAGGGCCTGGGTTACTGGATTGTGGTTGACTCTGTTCAGGTGTGGGGGTCTCCTTGTATTGCAACTATGGCGGATATCATCATAGAGGGGTATGATCCAGCTGAAGGTTGCACAGGATCTAACACCCACTGATGCAACAGAAGGTTATTATGGCAATCACCGTCCCTTGAAATGATAATTATAAACTTGAAGGCTTTTCTTTCCCGTTATTATCACTTTTAATAATAACACAATTCTACGCAATTTCTCTGAGATTGACAATCAACCTGGAATATGAGCAAATTTGTCCACAACAACACCAGTTGGGCAAAAGTGGCCAGCGTGAAAGGCCCAAAGCCCTTCCAACCCACCGGGGGAAAATGCCCCAGTGGAACACTGACACACCCACCCACCAAAAAGGGTGAGCACAACGCCACACCCAGAGTTTTGCAATTCCTGCAAAAAATGGGCGCATATACCAAAATTGAGCACTCTCAACCCTTATCCTCCCTTGAACATGGCCTCAGAATCATGATCAGAGATACTTCCCTCGAGTCATGGGAAAAAATGGGGGAGGCCTTCTCTGCAACTTTCCCAAACACTGTCTCAGTAAATTACAAAAATTTACACAGAGGATGGGTGGACGTCAGGTTCATGTCTGCGGAAGAAGTGGCAGAAGCAGCAAAAATTAAATTTTTTATAAAAACCAATAATGAAGACAGAATTATCTGCACAGTGCGCACACAATGGAATGAGGCAAATGACCTCTTCATCATATTTGACTGACTTCTGAGCACTGTGCACCGTGATGTCCTCGTGGATGAACTCCACGGGGGCCTCAAAGGCTATGGAGTAATCAAACAATTTGAATTAAAAAAACTCCCCCTCCTGCCCCACCTGTGCACAGGAAAGGCAATTGCTATTATTGAACCTGACCAAGATGTGGCCGAGGACATCATCCTAATTCCCCACACAGTGACCATCAACCTCCCCAATGGCAGCATATCCCGCCCCTTCCATATCACACCAGAGCACACCCCACCCATTTGCGAATTCTGCTCAGCAATAGGCCACAAGGACCATGCCTGCCCCATCAAATGTGGGATTGAAGCACCGGAATTCTGCGAAGACAATATGGATGAAACAAGCCCAACTTTTGGGAAAATTAAAGACTCTACTTTTGCCTTCTATTGGGGTGAAAGAGCTGATATTGCCTTGGTTGAGCCCATCTCACGCAAGGACTGATGTCGCGCACAGACCGCCCGCAAGCAGGCTGCGAGTTCTGCTGAGACCCAAACTCACACCGCAATTTCCCCAGAACAAATTCAAGCGGATGCCATGGCAGCACAGCGGAACAACCAATCAGACCCAACACATAAAACCCAACACAACCAAAATGAAGAAACTGTTGGACACAACCAATCAAACACATTCAACCAAGCGGGAGTAGATCCACATTGCACCACTGAAAATCCTCCCAACCAATCATATATATTCAACGATGACATGGAAGACAACTTCAGCCAATCACAATGTGAGAACACCTATGCACAGGAACCAACCACCCTGACCCACAACTCCCACCCATCAAACTCA
This sequence comes from Massospora cicadina, assembly GCA_022478985.1. Taxonomy (NCBI): domain Eukaryota; kingdom Fungi; phylum Entomophthoromycota; class Entomophthoromycetes; order Entomophthorales; family Entomophthoraceae; genus Massospora; species Massospora cicadina. Next base: position 14,956 of record JAKSZP010014469.1, read on the forward strand.
CAGGTAAGCGGAAAAAAAATCTTTCTGATGGGGTAAAAGCCAACACACGCCAAACCCAAAACATATGGAGTAATCCAAGCCAGAAAAAACTGAATAATGCCAGCTCCAAGATTGCCAATCAACACACTGACAACAATATGGCTAACTGACCTCACACTTGCAGCATGACCCGTGAGAAGGAACTGGGTGACCTCAGTGGGTCACCCCAGCGTTCCTGATGTGTGGACTACCACAATCAACATAGGGACGCTCAACATCGCAGGAGCCAAGGCCCCCACGTCCTGGGCCAAAAAAATGGCTTTCCTGCGCAATATCCCCATGGATATCTTGGCCATCCAAGAACCCCACTGTCCACTGGGGGAGGAGGAGTCATGGTCAACCATGCTCCTTCTGGCCAAATCCTTTTGGACATACCATTGTGGGATGGTAATTCAAACAAACTGTAACCCTCCAATAAAAATCCAAAACACAGCCTCTCACCTGGAGGGATGGCTACTCCTAGTGGACCTCGAGTGGAATGGAGAAAATTTTGCCGTGGCGTGTGTATATGCCCCAAATAATCTGAATGACTGCCAAAAATTCCTGTCCAATATCCTCTCAATCCCATTCCCTGAGGCAACATTTTTTGTGGGGGATTTCAACTGCTGGCTAAACACCAATACTGACCGCTGGCCCAAGTCTAGGGCTATACCCCGTGGCCACATGGAACTACGCATACTAAAGGCAACACTAGGCATATGTGACACCATCCCCAAACAAGCCCCCACCCTGGCCAACATGACAAGACCCCACCACAACAATAGCCAGCTGGTCTCAATGACCCGGATTGACCTGATGCTCGCCCCTATAGACTTCCAGCACCGAGTATCAAACTTTACAACAACAATTATCCCTTTCTCTGACCATCAGATGGTCTCAATAATGATATCATCCTCAGAAAAATACAAAAAACCGCCCACCTGGCACAGAGTTCACCCAAGCACCATCCACCTTCCAGAACTTAAACTCTGGATCAATATGGTTCTAACAAAATGGCAAGAAAGACAATCACCTGATGAAAATTGTATCACCGAATGGGAAACATTCAAGGCTCATGCAACTAAGAAAGCTTGCCACCTAAACTCCAGAAAAACAGCCGCGATGTCCGCGACAATCAACAAGGCTATCAGACAACTTCAACACCTAGAAAACAATACACCTAGTGAGGGATACACTCCCCAATGGGGCCGCATGTGGTTTCAACTATCAACACAGGTAAACTCCCTATTTAGAAAACACCAGCATTACACCGAGATATGTTATAAATCAAAATACATTTTATCCGGAGAAACTCACACAGCCCAATTTTTCCGCCGCTTTAAACCAATTTCAAAGATGGCGACCTGCACACAGGTCTGCTGAACGGATGACACAATGGCATCCACACCATCGGAATTATCAGCTGAATTACACCAATTTTACACTGACCTGTACACGGCAGATTTCACATCACCCAACAAAATTGAAAAATTTTTATCATTTGCCAATATAAACACCATAGCTGGCCAACCAGACCTGGCAGCACCCATAACAAAAGAAGAACTATGGGAGGTAATAAGATCAACCCCATGCAACAAGTGCCCTGGGCCTGATGGCCTCCCATATGAATTTTTCAAAAAATACTTTTAAACATATCGCACCAATACTACTAGCAACTATGAACAAGTGCCTAGAAGACACAGCCCTTCTACCTGGCGGCCAAGATGCATACGTAGTCACACTCTTCAAAAAAGGAGACCAGGCAGATCTGAACAACTGGCGCCCAATTGCTCTCACCAATACTGATACAAAAGTACTAAAAAATTCTAGCCAAATGTTTGTGTTACATCGCCCAGACAACCCTCTCACACCATCAATTTGGATTCATCCTAAACCGCTCAATTTGGGATAACATCCATACAATTGCAAATATCTGCCAAGCTAACCCCACAGGCACCCTTTCTTTCCTGGACCAAAATAAAGCATATGACTGAGTACACTGGGGATACCTAGAACAATGTCTAAAGGCCTTCAACCTAACACCCCGCTTCATAAACTGGGCGCTCCTCCTAACGCGCTCAGCCAAGTTTGCAATCAGAGGCCCAGGCTTCCTAACTGAAACCATCACCCCCCATAGGGTCCTCAAACAAGGTGACCCAAATAGCCCCCTATTATACAACTTCACCCTTGACCCCCTTCTCCGCATTGTAAACTCAAAGCTCACCGGAATCAGGTTGGAGGGACAACCACCAACCAAAATTCTCGCTTTTGCTGATGACTGCGTCATTGGAGTCTCAGGCAATAGGGATGCCAGGACGATTGAGCGCATCATTCACCAATATGAGTCAGTGAGTAATGCCATGCTGAACAAACAGAAAACAGAGGTAATTGTAATGGGCAAATTCAGCTCAAACTGGGCCCCACCCCCACACCACCACAGAAACCAACCAACCACACACATAACCACACAACAAAGACCCAAGCCAATAAAACCACTGTGCTTACCCTTTGCACCCCACCCCGCCACTGACCCAGTCCGTCATCTGGGCATATGGCTAGAAACTGATGGATATGCTCTTGACACCATAGAAACCAACATCTTGGACAACATCATAAAAAGAATGACATGTATGCGAAGGAATAAAGCCAGCCTAACAGGAAGAGTTGAATTAGCCAACTCCCTGATCCTTTCAAAGCTATGTTTTGCTGCCCATGCGATCCCTTTCTCCGCCAACTTCACCGATGCAGTCTACAAGCTCCTACAGAACTGGCTATGGTCGGGATACCGTGCACCTATCAGGCTGGAGACCATGTATGGCCCACAGAAGAAAGGCGGGATGGGGCTGCTCAAATTCATGGAAAGATCAACGCAAATACTAGGCTCCTGGTAGCCTCCACGACGTCACCCAACCCACCATCCCTCCACTGGGCTAAGGCAGCCCAAACCAATTTTGCAAGGGCACTACATCTGAGGTCTCCTTCCAACCCGAAGACCCTGATGAAGTACCTTGTAACACACCCAAACGCCACTGGACCACATAACACCAATCGATATTTCAAACATATCCTATACAACCTAAGACAAGGAAATTGGAGTTTCTCATATGCACAGCAATCTGAAGACACTCACCCTCAAACTGGATATGTGCAACTCCACAGAGGACAAACGGTATCTAGTGCGCCCAACCCATTACCAACCTTCCCTCTGTCCAGGATCGACTACCTAGACCACCAAGACATCCCATATGATCTACAAACCCAAAAACAGGTGTGGAACCTCGTCACCTGTCCCCTCCAACCCCCACAAGTATGCTCCACAATGTGGCGATACATGCGCTGCACATACAGAACAGCTGACCATACGTTCTCAATGTTCAAGACATGCGCCATCTGTGGCGGACCCAACACACTAGCACACCGCCTGGAAGAATGCCCACCATCTGCGTATATCTGGGCCAACGTGATGCACTTGTTTCAACAACCACCCACAACCAAATTCCGACTGTCCCGTGATATCATGGCACTCAACATGCCTCACCTATCCCCCAGACACTGAGGGCCCTAATTGTGTGCATTGCAATATGGTCTATTCACACAATTACCCTCGATGCATTCAAAGGGTCTTCCACAACCTCAACCAATCCATCGTCAGGTTCCACAACCACTTGGCTGACCACTTCCAAGCCTGGCTGTTCAGCTCACTCCAACACAAATGGAAGAAACGGATGGGTACATGGATTCCAATCTGGTTCCTCCAATATGACACTGAAAATCTCACAGTCTCCATAGGTGGTACACCCTACTAGCCAGGGTCGCCATGCCACCCAAGGTCTAGTCACCCACCACCCGTGGCCCCCAGCCACACCAAAGTGTGCCATGTCATATTTTGAGTTCTCTTTAGTTGCTTTGCTCTCTTTTCCCGCTTCTGTTTTTCTCCGCCTCCTCTTTTCTCCTACATATCGGATGTGTCTGTCCCCTGGTCAGTCATCCTCATACAAATAAATATTATTATAAACTTAATTAATTATACTTGGCGCCAGTTGTCACTAACCAAAATATTAATTTGCTATTAGGGACTATCCACAATTCTTTCTAGATCTGGCAGATACTTTAAAATAACTCACCAAACAAAGGGTGTGCACAAACCATCAGTTTAATACTTATAATAACATTGAAACTAGGTGATTAATCGCCAGATTTTCCCAACTAATCAAATCTCCTAATCATAGCAACTATGGGAAGAAGCCATTTGGGAGATTTCTAATACCATGGAAGGAGGCAAAGTGAGAAATGAGGTTTTTACAGCATGGTTGGGTTGATGGATTGGTTCTTGGGTAACCTCTTCTTCTGTGGGTTACTCACCGAATAGCTCAGAATGAGATGGGGGCAAAGTTAAAGCAGGGCATCAACTTCTGTCATCCTGTACCTCACCTTCAATCTGTCGCTCCTAGGTGGCAAAATTCCCCTGTTTTTGAAGACATTGAAGCTTGAAATGCTGCAAATTTGTATGGTGTCTTTTCAAGCCACACACTAGTGTGCAATTCCTCCAATTCACTTTTATAAGCAGCTTCTGTGGTACAGAGTTCACAGATATAACGCCATAAGTCATTAATTGACTGAAAAAGTTCTCCAATGCTTTCTTGTAGCGCCCAGACTAATTTTTTCAATCCGACAATATCCTGCTGCATGGCTGCTTGTTGATTTTTGATATGTTGTAACACAAACAGGAGGTGGTTGGTAGTCTCAATGTTTCTTCTTAAGTGCTGTGCAGCCACCCTATTTTGCGCTGAGAGTTTTCTGTCAAGGGCTCACCTGCCTCATCCTGATGAGTTATGTCTCCCAAAGTGACATGGCTATTCTCAACCCCCACCCAGAGGCAAATTATCCTTTGGAACCATTCATTTGTGACTCCAAGGTTGACCATGGCTTGATATCCTATGGCCAACATGTTCCGATTTTATTTTTATTGATATTTTATCCAAACACTGAAAGATTTGAACACTAATGTTATGGCTGTCATTTTAAGCCCAGCATACCCCTTGAAAGCTGGCCTTGAGTTGACTATTCAGGTCCTGTAGCGCTTCCACTTTTTGGTTTATGTTAAACACTTCCACAATTAGGGTGTTGTGACAAAAATGGTCAGTTGAGAATTTCTGCATTGGGTTGGAGATACCCAGACAGGCATTACCCCATCTGAAATAGGTTACTAGCTTGTTCTAGTAATTTACAATGTCCCAAATCCCAGAAAAACATATTGTTAAATCAGCTGGTCCAGATTCTACTGACAGCAGAATCAAGCAGGAACTAGGTCAGTTTGTTCATAACCAAAGAGCTGGAATCTCTAGAGACTCGTCCCCAATCTCTCTCAGCTTTTCCTCTGTGAAGGTATAAATCTTGAGGCTCTCAAATCAAGGAGACTAATAGAAACTGTTTTCCTGCAATGAAGTCAATAAGGAGTGAGAGGAGTAATATAAAAGGTGACAGATTAGAAAGTCCTCATTGTTATCCCCTTTTTGACCCAAGTCCATTTTATGGGTAAAAATTATTCTTCTTTGCTACTACAGTCCCCTTGTAGTGAGCACCACAAGTATAGCGAGAGGTCCCTTTACTCAGTACTATTCAGGTTAATGTAGCTAATCCAACTATATCTTCTACCATATAGAAAACTACATCTTGAAGGTCTCAATCCTTTAGTATAGATAAACTATTTAACATCTACACGATAAACAACAAGATTTTATAGTTAAGGTAACTTTTTATCTAGAATAGGAGAATAATACATATATTCAGTCACTACATTTAAGAAGTAGTAGTTCTCTTGTGATAAGAATCGTGACTATTGTACAATGCAATCTTGCAAAAGGATTGATAGGTCAAAAGAGGTTCAAGTGGGATGTCGCAGGGTCATCATCAATAAAATCTACTTTTATGAAAAAGTCTAATAAGGGAGCTAGATTCAGGTGGCGTTCACAATTGGAAAACTAAGAATCAAGTTAATAAATTATCCAACATGTCTTATATTGCTATGAATACCATATTCCATGCAAACCCTGGTTGCACTTATTGGTATCCCATCATGTTTTTTGAGGCTTATGGAGTTGGAACTCCACATAATAAGATGGGAATCTTCCACATCATAATTTAGTAATTACTGGTAGTATTGATAATGTGTGATAAAGTTTTCTTTTGGCTAATATGCCCAACGACCTTTTGAGTAGCATAAATTTTCCATTATCTCCAATATTTTTAATACAGGAGCCTTTTTATTGTCCGCTATCTGATATTTAGACATTCTTCTGTTACATTCCTTCCATTGCTTTTTGTCACATGGCTTGAACTTCCAATGGATCTTCCTCAAATTCCCTTTTATCATTTGTCAAATAGCTCATTGTCACAATCTTGGACTACAGCACTGCTGGTAATTTAGATAATCTGTTAGCACTTATGTCACAAAATCGACCATGGGCTCCACTAGTGTCCCAGGCCAACCAGTATGAAGACTGGTGGCCCTTTGCAGTTTCGCCTTCATTGGCGTACCAACCCATACAAGTCCTGCGTCCAACCCACCAACTAACCACCAATGGCTTCGCCTTTAGCCCCAGGCGTCCTCAGCGTGTGCCCTGGCAAGTCCTGCCCCCTTCCTGGGCAGCTCAAGCACTTCCGCGCTGCCCAACCCTTGCAACCCTTCACCAACCCATCTGGGCATGCCCTGGTGAGTCCATCCCCCTTCCTGGGCGGATATGGCAACTCCCACGCTGCACCCCACTAGGGTTGGCGGCTTGTCAGCGCATCCTCTGGTAGCCAGCTGGTCAGGTTCCCACTGGTTCCTCATAAGGAGGAGGCATGGGAGCTGGCAGCGCCAGCCACTTCAGGCATGATCACCCGCACCTATAAGGGATCTCCTATCCCTATCTACTTCTTCTCCTACAGGGTATTAGCCAATATCAAATACAAAGTAAGGTTAGTGCAAGAGAGATGTTTATTAGGAGGGAATAAATGACTATTTATACTACTTTCAGGGATACTGAACTCAGGTACTCTTTAGCCAATCAACTACTGGAAAACCCATCAGCCTTTTAATTCCAAACCTCTATCAGATCTTAAACTTTATTCATTCATACTTATAGTGATTCCATCCAGATCTGCTCATCTGATCACCAAATATTAAATTAGGTCAATCCATCCTCAGCATAAGTTGCTGGTCGATTGTATATAAACTCATAATTAAATAGGACTTTGAGCATCCTTGGCATGAGTCGCCGGTGCTCCAAATTAGTTGGCAGAACCATTTCAGATGATTTCTAACGGATTCATCAGCTTTCCGCTGGAAACTCCCACAATGATCTTCAGATGGCATTTCAGCAGCAAATGCTTCTTCTGCCAAGCTTAAACTCAATTAAATATATAACATAAAATAGTATCAAACTATGCAATTAGCCAGCAATTATACCCAACTAACTGAAACCCCTAATTTCGATACTATTGGAAGGATTCATCTGGTTAAAATACTGCCATTGCCCTCCACTTAACCAAATAATATCCTTCCGTGTGACCCACCATTGGGGTGGGTCAAGACCTCCCAGCGCCCTCATGAAAGAGCGCTGGTCTTAACCAGTGGCTTTCATCACTCCGTAACCAAACCTCCAACTACTCAAGCAGCCCACCAGCAAAGTCCCCTGTAGTTAGCACCACTGTCGCAAATTGATCATGGGCTCCACTAGCGTGCCAGGCCATCCAGTAAGAAGACTGGTGGCCCTTTGCTTTTCGCCTTCATTGGCGTACCAACCCCTACAATTCCTGCGTCCAACCCACCAACTAATTACCGACAGCTTCGCCTTTACCCCCAGGCGTCCTTGGCGTGTGCCCTGGCAAGGACTGCCCCCTTCCTGGGCGGCTCAGGTACTTCTGCGCTGACCCACCCTCATGACCCTTCACCAACCCATCTGAGCATGCCCCGGTGAGTCTTTCCCCCTTTCTGGGCGGATATGGCAACTCCCACGCTGCACCCCACTAGGGTTGGCGGCTTGTCAGCGCATCCTCTGGTGGCCAGATGGCCAGTTTCCACTGATTCCTCATAAGGAGGAGGCATGGGAGCTAGCAGCGCCAGCCACTCCAGGCATAATCACCTGCACCTATCAGGGATCTCCTATCCCTATCTACTTCTTCTCCAACAGGGTATTAGCCACTATCAAATACAAAGTAAGAATGGTGCAAGAGAGATGTTTATTGTGAGGGAATAAATGACTATATATACTACTTTCAGGGCTACTGCGCCCAAGTACTCTTTGGCCAATCAACTACTGGAAAGCCCATCAGCCTCTTGGTTCCAAACCTCTATCAGATTGTAAACTTTATTCATTCATACTCATAGAGATTCCCTCCAGTTCTGCTCATCTAACCAAATATTAAATTAGGTCATTCCATCCTCAGCATAAGTTGCTGATCGATTGTATATAAATTCATAATTAAATAGGACTTTGAGCATCCTTGGCATGAGTCGCCGGTGCTCCAAATTAGTCAGCAGAACCTTATTGGACGATTTGTAACGGATTCATCAGCTTTCCACTGGAAACTCCCACAACAATCTTCAGATGGCATTTCAGCAGCAAATGCAGCTTCCGCCAAACCTAAACATGATTAAATATATAACATTAAATAGTAATGAACTAGGCGATTATCCAGCAATTATGCTGACTAACCAAAACCCCTAATTCAGATATCATTGGAAGGATTCATCTTTTTAAAAATAATGACAACTTGATTTCTGTCTCCAGCACATTACTCAATTTCATCATCAAAAGCCTGAAGTCAAAGGTCCACCATGCTAATTTTTTTCAAGGTTTTTTTTAAAGTCTGTAACCATTAAAGAGCATAATTGGTTATGAGTTTAAAATGCACTTCATAGATATACACATAGAATTTGCTTGCAAGCATATATTTATGTAAGGCACTTGTACTTGGTTACCATATAGTTTTATTGGCCTTTTCAATAGTAGAACTAACATATTGCCACCAGAAGATCTTCCCCCTTTTTCAACTTGGCTAAGTACAGCACCTATAAGTGATGCATATAAATATATGACAAACAGTTGGTCAAAATATATGTACCTGAGTTTTATTCTTGTTGGAAAGGCCAAAATTGAGTCAGTTCAGATGAAGATCAATATATACTTGAAGTCTGAACTTCAGAAGATAACAATAAATGAAACCTTAAAGCAGACCATTGTCTTAAAGAAGTCAAAGGGCTGAGGTGATGTTGAATCCTTCTGAGAGTGACAAAGGGTCCTCCCTTCCTCAAAAAAAGCTTCCATTTCTTTAAGACTTCAGGAAGATCTTGCCAATCTCAAGGGTTAGTACCCACACCAAGACCGCGCTCCATCAATGACTATAATGTTTGCTCATTTTTATAAGTAAAATTTTAAACCACTCTGTCATGCTTTTAATTGCTGCCATGGTGCATAGCACCTAGTGAAGATATATTCTATTAAGAAGAATGCTGTAGCTAGTGCAATTCATACATGTTTAGCCTTTAAAGCAACTGGCAATTAATACAGATTTTCCAAAAATGTGATTTTTGCCAGATTCTTCCAAGGCATCCAGGATAAGATGTACTTTCCCACAGATGAACCATTACAGCGAAGAGAAATTTCCTTAACAGGAGTAAAATTGAGTGTGACAAAAAGGGTTTTCCAAGGCTGACAAGATATACCTATATATATTGAGAATTATACAATTTAACGTACCAAAGGATTTCAACATTCTGACCCCTGATGAAGCAACCTACCAGATACAACAAGTTGAGGTCTCTCAATATATTGGAATCTATACTTTTTGGAACTCTGAAACCTGGACAACGATCAAATAGGACTCGCTATACCCAAGCTGACATTAATTTTATGTATTTGTTTACCGCAGCTATCTTTTCAAGCACATCAGTGGGAGTTACTCAAACTGATACTTATCTCTGGATACTTGTTCAACCAGTTTAAATCATCAACTACAACTTTTAGGACTGAATCACATGGATATCCAAAGACAATTCAGTCTCAGCCATCAGATTCAATCTCATCTCCTCATACTTTATAATACTGCCTTTAACTTTAGTTAAAATTGGTAGATACCTGCAGGATAAGATTTCACAGCAGCTCGCCAATGTTACTGTGTCAATAAGCGCACTTTCTGACCAAATTGTGTCTGGTTTTTCATTCAATTTTCTTATGACAGAAGATCTACAAAGCTTAGATTATAAAAACACAGGACGGATACCCCAGCTTCATGATTTGGCCCACACTAGGACCGCTATAGAAACAATTGTCACCAGTGGGCACCACGGCCCTAGAGGCCCCAAAACTCCTAGGAGTCCAGAAGTTCCCTTGATGTTTGGAAAGTCCACCTAGACCCCTAGAGAACCTCCTAGCTCCGCGCCAACCTTATATGAGGACCATGAGGAACTTATCATAAATTTAGAGTGACAATAATGGGGAGTAGCTTGTAGAGGATTGATGGGCGTTGAAGATAAATTATATCAATTCTGATCTACTCAGACTGCTCTTCATGACAAGATTACTACCCTTTAACTATTATATTCTGACGTGGCTGTAAGACAGCAGTCTAGTCAAGCCACCATGGAGAACAATATTAAACGCATCAACTCTTAATTAAAGATTGAAATCCCAACAACAATTGGATTAACAACAGCTCACTGACAAAGCTTCTGAAAAATAATGGATATAACAACTTATCAGATATAAAGTCAGTACCAACCAAGTAGAGAACTTGAGATATATTTTAAAAAATGTTCTCAGCATCCTCTAGCATCAGATTGACCAATTTCGCATGGCAGATCCTTTTACAACACAAGCTTCAGAAATTGGAAGACCTTTGACCCCCGCATTTCACATCCTATCTGAGCCTATTAACTCTTTTAGCACCTCCTTTGAGGAGAAGTATGTGTCAGGCCTGGAGAGCATCAGAAATTTACTTTTCATTTTATGAGGGTGCTATTGAATTAGCCATAATTGGTAGAAGATGCAACACATCCAATTTTGCCTTGACAGTAGTGCGCATATAACCATGATGACCTACTTAAAGAATGCACCTCTTGGGAGTATATTAAGAAAGCCTTTAATATAGAATTTGGGAGCGACTTAACTCTATCTAACTGAAAGCAGGCTTTTATTCATAAAAGACTGTCACAGATGAGGCTGCAAGTGGACCTGCGGATTATTCCTCACCTATTAAATTGAGCAGAGTTCACTCCCCAATCTGTGGAGGTGCAAGCAACCTATACACAGCGGATGGAGAAAAGCTCCTTTTATAGATTTGGCTAGGCAAACAATTCAACTCACCATCAAAGTGTCATCATGCAATATATTTTAATACCCTGACGCTTAAGACAATCCACTTAATAAAGATGATGATGTCACTCAAGATCAATAAGAAAATCAACCCACTTTTATACCTTTGAGGGACCAAAAATAATTTTCCACTCACTAATGAGGAAATTATTTTTTGACCTAATTACCCCAATGGGAATGCTCAAGGCTCAAGAGTGATACTACCAAATCTGTAAAGCACTCAATTTTGAGAGTTGCTCAAATAACAATGAGAGGTGCATTGAAGGACTTAAGCGCTTGACAGATGTTGACAAGCATATTACCAGATTTATAATAAAGCAATATCTAAAGAAGATGTTAAAACCCATAGCCCAGAAGAAAGGACAGAATAAAGAGATTCATAAACATCCAGGTTCAGGGATATCTGCCACAAGAAGGATCTTGCAGATACAGGAGCTTAACTAAGGGGACGAAGCAATGAAAGTGGCAGTTAGATGCTGTCTCACTAGGGGATCCTGAAAATCCCCCATATCACTACCCAGAACCTAGTTTATTTCACAATTATCATTTGTTTTATAACTTGATTTTTAATTAAGAGTATAACATACTTTATTTTTTACTCGAATAAAAACCTTTCTACAAATCCCCAGTTTTATCATTTCTATTTCAATTATAGAGGTTAAGTGAACTAATTGCCAGTAAGCGTTCTGGGATTAGCCATTGAGAAGGATATAGTAAACAATAAGAGATCTACTCTTATATGAGCATCATACTCTATATAGCGGATACCTTAGAGCTGAGCTGCCAACGGAATGTTTGATTTAGCTTCCGTTAAGTCCCAAGGACAACATATAAAGAGCATATTAAAGAATGTCAACCAGAGATTGATTAAGGATGAATAAAGTTTACAAAAGAGATTGATGCTACATTGGGAAGCATCAGAGAAATTTTCTTATTAAGGATGATTGTATCTAAGAAAATGTTATCTAGTGCCTAATCTGCCTGGAGTAGATCCCCTGAGCAGAAAGTCAGCCTCACATGTCAAGCGAGATAAAATCAATGAGCTGACTGTAGTGCTTACTAAAGGGGTGGTACCATCAGGCCCTAGTGAGGATCATAAGAGTTCTCATAAGCAGTTTGACAATGATTGAATATAGAATTATATAACTCAGGATTCCTCTGAGTTTCTGGTAATAGAGGAAGATACAATCCATTCAAGACTCCGTATCATTAAATTAAAATTTTAAGTTTTATGCAATTAGCTTGAGCGCACTAAGGATACCACCAGAAGAGCATGATTTGCCTCTTTACTACTGTGAGAGGACCTTTACTTATAATATAACTAGAAACTACAATTGATAATCTATAGGATTAAATTTTCTTACTCAAAAACGAGAATGAAGAAACCATCTGCGCTTTAAATAAATATGAAGAGCACTTGCTCAGCGTGACAATATGCTGTTTTCAAAGGGACAAGAGTATAGACGATAAAAGCCACAAATTTGTACTGTACCAGATACTGCCTCTACCTAACAGTAACCTGGTTGAAGGCACCCATATGTGTCACTAAAAATGTCCCACAACGGGTAGAACTGCCATACAATCGACCATGATGCACGCTTAATCAGTTGAAGAAGGTCCTAATTTTAAACCATACTTTAAGACATGTATACTCCTGGAAAAGGGACAATTGATGATTTCCTCCAGATGATAGAGTACAGCATGGTTTAGTAATGTCAATCGCCAAAAAGTTTCAAAAGTTCAAAGTGTATGAGCAGTGAGGCTCAAAAGATCCTTAGCGTGAGTCTATGATCTAACTATCTTCTACCAAAGTGAAGAGTATCCTACTTTTTAAGTTTGGTAGTGAACAAGGCGTCTAAAAATATGAAGTAATAGTTCCTCTTTTGAAAATGGGCAAAAATGAGCCAGTTGTAAACTACACCTCTCTCAAATACCTATAATTTTAACAATTATGGACTACAGGAACCATGGAAGTACTTACCATGAAAACCGCTCTGCTGAGTTCTCTGAAAATGCATCCTAACTTGAAGAGGAGTATAACTATAGATGTTAATAGATTAATGTCTCTAGTGGCGCTTAAGGAAGCTTTACTTGATGTAAAAGGGATTTGTAAAACTGAATATAAGGCCATGGGCACACCTCCTTGATGAGTCAGAAAATCTAATACGTCACAAACAATAAGGGTGACAAACCAAAGGAAAAGAGTTCCAAACCACCTGAGTGCTTAACTCGGCGAGAATTAACTTGAAATAGTTGCCATCAACCTAGGCACATTTACCAATCTTGTGATTTACTTAACGCACAAAAGAAGGAAGCACCCCCTAAAGAGGATACACCCAACGCTGTAAACTGGGTGTATCTCCACACTGAAAGTGAAGATGATCATGAGGATGAAGATTTATCTAGTACGAGATATCACGTTCTAGGGGAACTTAGCGTGGTGGCTGTGCCTGCTAGATTAAGATTCTACGGAATTAACAGCACAAAACCATGTGACACATACCTGGTGCAAGAAAATAAGTCTACTTATATTATTAACTGAGTTTAGGAAGTTGAGCAGCTAGTTATGGCTACCTTCAATAACTTGTCACCAGATGGCGAGGATACTGTCAAAGCTACAATGAGCAATGTCTCTCTAAGACAATTTGAAGAATCCGCTACTGCATTTTGACCACTGGAAACACTTATGGCAAGAGCTTGACTAAAGTATAAGTAATTATCCAAAAAGTGCGCGTCTTAGCAGTGCTGGAGATTTGGGCTCCAGTCAACATTATATCATCTAAGATCATGAAGAGGCTGAAGTTCCTACATAATATCATTTGTAACGTGGAGTACCACACTGCAGGACCAGATATTACCCGCACCCTAGGAGTCTATTCAGAGATATCCTTTTACTTTAAGAGCATTGTCCTAAAGGCACCAGAAGTGGGTTTAAACAATGATCACTATGACTTCTTGATCAGTATGATGTTTCTCTTAGAGTTTGAGCAAAGATTAATTTCACATCCAGCGCTGTGAGCATCTTATGTTACCAACTTCCGCTGATATTTGAGAAAAGACGTCAAACAATGGAAGAAACTGACATGCCTATTGGAAATGGATCAATCTTATACCCCATTGTAAGTCTCAGGGAACGTCCTTTGGCTCTTGATTGCTCCATCTTCCCGTTCCCAAATATGAAGATACCAAAGAGGATGGTGGCACCCCTCATCACTCAGGGCGACCTCGCTCACATAGTAGATAAGCGATGGGTAACAGCTCATCCGCTTTGGATCCCACCCCCAATACCCACACTTACCTTGGCAGAACTGTTGCGAAGAATTAGCAAAATCTGTGCCAAGTTTATCAATTTGAAATTGGTCAGATTTGATTTGGCTGGCAATCTGGCTGATGCGCAAAATTTGAATGGCTGTAAAAGCACAAAGGATGTGATATCAGCCAGATTGCCCAACGGTTACAATTCAATCTCCAGACCAGTTGAACAAATATCAGGTGCTATTGACATAAGTTTAAAACCCTCAGATAGTAATTTGGGCGCTGCACCTGATATGCCGCTCTTGACCAAACAAACAGTTAAATGACAGAGTGTGTGCAGGTTGGTCATCCTGAACCTGTTCCCAACCAAATGGACCTGTCCCTATAAGGGATGGCCTTGGGGGATTCCCGTTGCCCATTAGGCCAAACGCCATCATGCTAATTGTCAGAAACATAATCAATCCCTGGTTTGGACGTTAGAGGTCAAACAACAGAGACTCGGCCTACCACCAAATTTTGTGATGTTGGTTCTCAAAGAATAAGCCCCCCATTTCTGAACAATGCGCCAGTCAGGTCAAATTTGTTGGGCCCCAACCCCACCTTGTCACTACCCAATTGACCACTATTTAATCAGTTGCATGGCACTGAGAAAATTGTTAGTCAATTTTCTTACTTTCCTTTCCCAATAAAAAAAGATTCTACCAAAAAAATAATAAATCATTATTTGTTTATTTTCCATCTTGACCGCATCCCAGATGGCATTTCCCTGGTGGTCTGTTGCCCCACACTCCGGGTGAGCATTACCAATTCTTTTGGTCACCATGGCCCCTTCTATCGCCAATTGGGCCCAGCGAGTCTGATACTTTTGGTCCAACAACCCCACTCTTGTTAAAATCTGATATCAATACATGGGAATCTTATAGCCCTATGTGCAACAATGGAAAGAGAGAATTAATCTCCAAATTTCCCCCAATGAGTTGGGCGCTCAAGCCAAGAATCTCGTCAAGACTATCCCAGCAATCCCACCACATGCAGTAGGAACCGCTGAGTTGGGGATGGGTTCAGTGTGGTTTGTTGTTGGGATATTCCTTACCCTGTTGTTACGCCACCATTTCGTTGTATCGCTTTTCCTGGCTCCATATCAAGTCATACGGTTGGCAATGCCCCTGGCATTCTGGCTTGCTTTTTGGGTGCTCACGCATCCTGACTGTCAGGCTGGTCTAAACTTCTTCTGCCGTTTCCATGACATAATCGACCAACCATTAATTCCAGCCATTTCCACCTTGGTTTTTGAATTGGGCGCTGCAGTGGTTACCCTCTACCAGATGAACGTGCAATCAGTTTTGTGTTGTTTGTTGTTTGTTTAGTCACTTTCTGACTTCAGGAGAAGCATCCGCTCTATTTTGAGAAACTTTCTTCAAGCCACCCAAGAGGTTCAGACTGCATCTTCTCATACTTCCTCTGACCCAGGAAAAGGATCAAGTATCCTCTCCCAAGAGATCACTAATCAGGGTCTTGATGCTCTCGCCAAAGTACAAATGAGGATATCAATCGCACTCAGTAATGCTTCAGCAATATCTCGTGCCCAACAAAGTCTCACATTGTTGGACACCATGGATGGAGATGCCCGCCGTTAGGTGAGAAGTCTTTTACGTTCTTCCTTACAAAAGAAGACACCATTCCCCTGCTGGCTGCTGTATCAGCTGCCCTAAAACCCCATGTGTCCCAATCAAATCACTTACTCAGACTACTCCTAAACATGGCTGAAGCCCCTAGTTTTACTTCTCTGATTTCCACCTTTCATGAGCTGGCTTCTGCATCAGACCTATCTACCAATATGCTTCAGGCAGTCTTTAGAGCGAGTTTGAATTCAGTTTCTGCTCACCATGTGGCCTGGTCTACCATTCAGGAATCAGTGGATCAGATATGTGCCACCACAACTACTATCAAAGCGTTACCTTACCACGTTTCCCCGCATCAGAAGGGAAACTTTATGATAGGATAACCTAACTAAGATGTAGACGATGCGCCTGATGCTAGAGTAGCTGTTGAAGTGGATCCCAACTTTTTTATAACCCCCAAGTTTGAACTGCCACTTCCAGAGTCAACTATGAATGACTCTTTTTCAAGCCCAGATGGAAGAAATGATTTCTCCCGCACTTGTACTCCCAATTTTCTCCCCAGCTAAAAACCCTGACCCTGGGTTTGACATACCCGCTATCTCTTCAGTCATTCTCGAGTCAGCTGAATCTCCAAATAAACAGAATTCTGCTTATTTCTTTGTCAGTATGAGAATCAGTGTCGGTCCTCATCATGTATCCTTCAAAGCTCTGGTGGATACCGGAGAAGTGGGGAACTTCATGAGCGTCAAGTTGGCACAACAATTAAAATTGGAAATGGATGTGGGCGCCTCAGTAATGGTGGCCTCATCTGCTTACCAGTCTTTGTATGTCATTTGCTGGCCGTTACACTTCTCAATCCACCAATTTAACTTCTGCGATCAGTTTTTGGCCATGCCAAACCTAGTATTCCTGGTGATCTTGGGTGTGGGATGGTTGCATCAACAACATATGAAGATTCATTTAGAGTCTAATACATTGTTGTTTACCAATAATGATTCAGAGGGAGATTTCCCTTTGATCAACACCCTCAAAAAATACAAGGAACCAGCTCTATCAATACCTTAGTTACCTCCGTGGGCCTCCTGGCCAATTTTCCTGAAAGCTTAATGCGATACCAAGAAATCTTCAATATAGAAAAAGTGGACCATCTGCCAAAACATTCCAGGTACATTTGTGGATTTTGGACAACCGTGGAATTGGTGAACATCAACTGCCAGTTGTATCCTCATACAGCGGAGGAAGAGGTCGCACTCAATACCTGGTTGGATGATATGTAAAAAAAGGCTGGTTGTTCAAAGAAACCTCTCCCGTCGCCTCCCTATTATATTTGCAAAAAAATTGGATGGATCACTCCATCCTTGCGTAGATTACAGTCACCTGAACAAAATATCAGTTACAGATCCCTACTCATTGCCCTTAGAACAGACAATCAGTCAGGCGATTACCAAATCCTGTGTTTTTTGAAATTGGATCTGGTAAACGCTTTCAATCAAATTCAGGTGATGGAAGGCCAGGAATGGTTAACCGCAATCTGGATGAGGTGAGGCATTTTTCAATTTCGCGTAATGCCCTTTGGGTTGAAAAATGCTCCTGCTACATTCCAACGAATGATTGACAACACGTTAGAGGATCTCCAGTTCTCTTGTGCTATTGCATACATTGATGATATCCTTGTCCATTCCCCAACCCCCAAACAACACGCTATCAACTTGGAAGCAGTGGTGTCCACCCTGAATAAAGCAGGGTTGTTCCTCAATGCTTCCAAGTGCAAGTTTTATAAGGAAGAGGTTACCTTTCTCGGAAACCTAGTTCTCAAAGAAGGTGTTGCTATCCCTCCCAACAAATTGGATACGATTCAAGAATGGCCAACTCTGACTACACAGAAGCAACTTCAGAGTTTCTTGGGAACTATCATTTTTGAAAAAATTTTCCCCCGCACTTTCTCAGTTGGCTGCTCTGCTCCATCCCCTCACTGGGAAAATGTACCGTTTTGTTGGACCCCCAAATGTCAGCAGGCTTTTGAATCAATCAAAGAGGTGTTTGTGTCTCCTCCCATTTTGAAACATGCTGATCCCACCAAACCATATATCATCGCATGTGATGCTTCATCAGTAGCGGTGGGCGCGGTGCTGCTTCAGGACCATGACGGTCTTGAACATCCGTTCACTTATTTTTCCCAAAAATTTACTACTAAGGAGCAGTCTTGGGCCATTTATGACAAGGAACTGGCAGCTGTTGCATGGGCTTTAACTCATTGGCAATACCTGTTACAGTGTGCCCATCACGAGCTACCGGTTTTCATGGATCACCAGCTCTCTTGTATTTCCGCAAACCTCAAAAATTGGTGCACCAGCAGGCCCTAACCTATCAGGACCTGTGTAGTTTCAACTTCAAATATGAATTTGTCAAAGGTGTGCTCAATGTCCTCCCTGACTTCTTAAGTTGTAGCCCTGCTCACTGTCCCTTGGAATTTGAGGAAGTGGATCTTGTTACCATGATCCCTGCCACTCAGATCCTGTCAATTGTTCCCTCCGTTGTTTCCTCCGCCGCATTGTCTCCTGACGAACTGTTATTAGCCCAAGTGTTGGCTGCTCAAATGGCTTGCCCTGAGGGCGTGGAGTTGGTTGAGCAGTTGATGAACTCGAATCCCAAACACTCTATATATTCTTTAGAAGAGGGGCTCATTTACTTCCATTCTCATGTGTGGGTTTCCCCCCTTCGCCCAAAAGTATTCCGTGCACACCATGATCCTCCCACAGTTGGACACCCCAGTAACAAGAAATGCATCGATCTGATCAAGTGTACCTTCAATTGGGCAGGACTGACCAAAGAGGTTCCAGCTTGGATCGCCAATTGTGTTACCTGCACTAGGGCTAAGTTGGATCGCTCCAGTAAGAATGGCCTCCTACACCCTTTACAGCAGGCGGAAGGTCTGTGGACCTCGGTATCCATAGATTTTATCGTCAGTCTCCCCTGTTCTAATGGGTTCTCAGCAATAATTGTGGTGGTAGATCGCTTCACAAAATTCTCCCTTTTTATCCCTTGCACTTCTGCAATTATGTCAGAAGAAACTGCCCATCTTTTTGTATGACATGTGTTTTCAATGTTTGGTCTTCCTCAGAAAATTATTAGTGACTGGGTACTCAGTTTACTGCACGCTTTTGGAATGAACTCCTATCGATCCTGAAGATAACCCCTGTCAATCCACGGTGTATCACCCCCCAGTCTGACAGTCAGACTGAGCAGGTTAATCAAGTCCTCAAACAATACCTGCGTTGCTATGCCACAGCAGCACAGGATACCTGGTCCAGTGACTTGCCTCTCGCTCAATTTGCATACAATAATGGGATCCACGCCTCCACGGGGTTTTCACCATATGAAGCAACGCTGGGCTACAACCCATCATTTTCAGTCAGGGCATGCTTGCGACCTGAAGTTCGGGCTGCTGCGGATCATGCTGCCCATATTCGTTCAACTCAAGCCTTGGTATGGGAACACCTCACCAAAGCAATCAGAGAACTATAAGCAATTTGTGGACTGTAAGCGCCTTCTGGGTCACGATTTTACAGTGGGTTCTTATGTCATGCTTGATACCTGCCATTTGCAAATTCAAACCCCTTCCCGCAAGTTCGCCAGTAAGCATTTGGGCCCTCACTTAGTGGAGCAAATATTGGGTAATGGAGCATTCCACCTGAAGCTTCCCGCACATTGGAAGCAGCACCCAGTCTTCCATGTTTCCCAGTTGTCACCCTTCAAAGGTGTAATTCCCATGGACCCAGAACCAATCATCATTAATATCAAGGAAGAGGCTGAGGTAAAGGCTATCTTGGCATCTCACAAATCGCGGCATTCAGTTCAATATCTCATGTCCTGGAAAGGATACCCAGCTTATGAAAATAGTTGGGTCAAGGTGCACGATTGCGCGAATTGCATGGCTCTGGTCGAAGCCTTCCACGCATCCCACCCCAAGGCTCCCTGTCCCCCTCAGAAAATCGTGACAATTATGGCTATCAAGCTACATAAAGCACACAAGAATGTGACTCTGGCGCAATTTCCTAGTGGGGGTGCCATTCCTTTGGAAAAAGGAAAAAGTAATCTAAGTCTTAGGGAATGTCCTTTAGCTCTTGATTACTCCATCTTCCCGTTCCTGAATAAGAAGATACTGAAGAGGATGGCGGTACCCCTCATCACTCAGGGCGACCTTGCTCACATAGTAGATGAGCAATGGGTAACAGCTCATCCGCTTTGGATCCCACCCCCAATACCCACACTTACCTTGGCAGAACTGTTGCGAAGAATTAGCAAAATCTGTGCCGAGTTTATCAATTTGAAATTGGTTGGATTTAATTTGGCTGGCAATCTGGCTGATGCGCAAAATTCAAATGGCTGTAAAAGCACAAAGGATGTGATATCAGCCAGATTGCCCGACGGTTACAATTCAATCTCCAGACCAGTTGAACAAATATCGGGTGCTATTGACATAAGTTTGAAGCCCTTGGATAGTAATTCAGGCGCTGCGCCTGATATGCCACTCTTGACTGAACGAATGGTTGAACAACCAAGCGCGGGCAGGTTGGCCATCCCAAACCTGTTCCCAACCAAATGGACCCATCCATATAAGGGATGGCCTTGGGGGATTCCAGTCACCCGTTGGGCCAAACGCCATCATGCTAATCATTGGAAACATAGTCAAAACCTGGTTTGGATGTTTGAGGTTGAACTGACAGAGACTCGGCCTGCCACCAAATTTTGCGATGTCAGTTCTCAAAGAATAAGCCCCCCATTCCTGAACAATGTGCCGGTCAGGTCAAATTTGTTGGGCCCCAACCCCACCCTGTCACTACCCAATTGACCACTATTTAATCAGTTGCATGGCACTGAGAAAATTGTTGGTCAATTTTTACTTTCCTTTCCCAATAAAAAAAGATTCTACCAAAAAATAATAAATTTTTATTTGTTTATTTTCCATCTTGACCGCATCCCAGATGGCATTTCCCTGGTGGTCTGTTACCCCACACTCCAGGTGAGCATTACCAATTCTTTTGGTCACCATGGCCCCCTCTATCGCCAATTGGGCCCAGCAAGTCTGATACTTTTGGTCCAACAACCCCACTCTTGTTAATTCCTGATATCAATACATGGGAATCTTATAGCCCTATGTGCAACAATGGAAAGAGAGAATTAATCTCCAAATTTCCCCCAATGAGTTGGGCGCTCAAGCCAAGAATCTCGTCAAGACTATCCCAGCAATCCCACCACATGCAGTAGGAACCGCTGAGTTGGGGATGAGTTCAGTGTGGTTTGCTGTTGGGATACTCCTTACCCTGTTGTTACACCACTATTTCGTTGTATCGCTTTTCCCAGCTCCATATCAAGTCATACAGTCGGCAATGCCCCTGGAATTCTGGCTTGCTTTTTGGGTGCTCACGCATCCTGACTAGCAGGCTGGTATAAACTTCTTCTGCCATTTCCATGACACCCATTCACTACACCCTGACTGAGAAGGCTGTGAATCAGTAACCACTTACTGTTATTATGGAAGAAAGGCTTCTGCTGAACGCTAGTGAGACTATTGAGATTTAACCAAAGTACCAACACTAGATGACCTTGCCAATCAGTGTAAAGATTCAGCTGGGTACTATTTTGGAAGTATACAGTAACTAAAGAATCTTTAAGCAAAAACCTCAAGACCTACCAGGGTTCTATGATATAAACTACTTTGGAGGATTATACAAGTTTGGAAAATATAACTAATCAACCTGTTGGATGTTTTTGCCCTCCTTTCCAGCTGTCTAAATCACCATGGGTTGCTAGGAGATAATTTCCTATGGCGAGTGAAATAGATATTGGTTGACCCCAATTTTAGCTAACAATGTTTGGAGGATTTTAAGTGATTCATATGGTTCAAATCTGTTTGTGATTGATCCAGGTGAATGCTTAAGTTCTCATTGCGCAGAGTTGCCAATAAAATGGGGCATCTAATAGTTGATTGATGACTAACTATCAGTATACTGATTAGGATCATTGAGGTTTCATCACTGACCAGTTGGATTCAAAGAAGAAAGTTGTGAGGCGAGTGATGCTGACTGCAACTAGTGAATCAATCAGTTGGTTTGTGACCTTCCATAATGGGTAACAAGTCCCATTACCTAAGCAGGTTGCTCGCCAAATATGATTGGTTCACTGGGATTGAGAAAAATGTTAGGGACACATTTTCTGATTCTTTCCATTTTAGGTCTCGAGGATGTCTAATGAAGGAATCTTACCTAAGATGGGGAAGACCATTAATGGTAAGACAATGAAGGGAAAATTTAATGGCAACAGCTGCCAGTTCATGGCTGAGGCGCCAATTGAGGTTTGGCACCAAATTCCTCTATAAATTCACCTTATAATTCACTTTGATAAAAAAGGAGTAAAAGGCAGAATTCATTATTGATTTTAGTTCTATTCATCTTCAGGAAATTATTGCTTTGTGCTTTAATTGGGGACTTTTTAGTAGGAAAAAGAGTAAGGATTGATGATCCTTAGAAAAGAATCTGAGCTTATATGGGAATTGCTGCCAAGTTTGTTTTACCAGAGAAAAGGCCAAAACTAGGGATCTGAGCGTGGATCAAGTTAGGCGGATAAGGGTATAAATCCCTAATGAAGACATCAGAATTATTTTGAGGAGAGGCAGTCAAGCGTTGGACCATAACTGGTTATCTATTCAACTATGGATAGTATTCTTCATACTATTATCAATCAAATATCTTTTATTATTAGAGAATGTGAAGAGTGCACACATAAACCCTGCGCAGTTAACCATCCTGGAAGCTTATAATCGGTGTAGAACCCTGTATTTTAACAATTGGTGCTCACTACAGGGGCCAATAGTTTCCAGGATATTAAAAATTAGTGCTCACTACAGGGGGTAGTTAATTAGGATACTCCAATCAAGATGTCATATATGGAAGGTCTCAAAGATGTTTCCAATTTTGGCAATGTGTTACTCAAAAAAAGTAGCATCATTTAAAAAGGAAAAGAAGGTTTTGTCCAAGAATGTTTATTCTTGAAAATAGAATGTGATGTGGATTGCGTTCAAATGCGTTCACTCAGCTCAGATGTGGAGCAACTAGTAAAGCAATTCGAATAACTGAAGAATTGAAAATATGAATGTGACACCTATATGAAATGATGCCAAAGAAGATACTCTAGATTTGGGAAAAGGAATTGCAGCCTAGATATGGAACTGTCTAGTGCTGCAAGGGAACCTATCCTACCAGACATCTATGAAAGATGAAGATTATCAGCAGGGCCAACTAGGGCTGAACTGGGTCTGCTTGAAATAGTACTGAGGAGTGAGGTGTTTAGATGAGACACAAGATGCGACACTGGATGGAATTGATATGGAAAGCAATCAATTCAGAGCATTGAATTACAATCCCAATAAAGAGTACAAGGTCAAAAAAGGAAATAATACATTCAAGATAGTGGAGGGAATCATTTGAACCAATATTATTCAATCAATGAGACAGAAGTTGCTGAAGAGGAGGATCATCATCAAGACGAAATTGGATATATCTTACGTTACTATATCAATCTGAGTGATTAAGGGATCATTTTCAGAGCCATCAGTGGATTTACTTCAAGTTTTTTGGATAGCAACGAATTCCAAAAATTGTTTTTAAGATTAAAATGATAAGAGCAATTAATTAGAACTGCCAATTAATGAGGAATTCACAATTTTGGGAGATGCGAAGTCTCAAGTATCAGTTGCTGAAATATAAATTAAAATTAGGACCTATTAGACGAATGACAAGTCAGGATTGAAGGTCCATTGAATGGAAACATTTATAAGTTTTGCCAAAGTCAGCAAGTGTTGCCTATACGTGAAGAAAAAGCACTGCTGGTCATATAGTGAATAAGGTCAATACCAAAAAACCAAAAGTATTGGATCTAAAAAGAAAATGATTGCAATGTTCCCATAGAACCACTGTACCATTAAACTGGTTATGTCCTGATATTTTGATTAAGTCCTAAAAGAGGACCACTGAAAAAAATTAGATGGTTAAGCTAAAAATAATAAGATTTTGAACCATGAAAGCTGGTAAGTCAAAGTAAACCTTGGAACAGGTTTATAAGGTGAAAAGAAGGACCTCTGAACCTAATTATAGGTTAAGTCCCATTGCAAAAGGAAAGTAAAAAATAAAAAGAAAACTATGTATTAAATAACAAAATTCTATGAACTTGGGACCTTTGCCAAGATGAGATTGCCAGCATGTGTTGCTGAGAGTATCAATTTATTTGTTGATCAAGGACAACTTTCTGATTTGATGGACGGACAGCAGAAAGAGGTGCTCAAATTATTTGACAAGTATAAGGAATTATTTGCCCAGGACGACCAGAATTTGGGATGCGTGAGAAATGTAATCCATAAGTTTGACACCAGGGAAAATTTGCTGACATGGATGAGACCGATTTGATGGTTGAAGGGGGCAAAGAAGTAGTGGAAGAAGAAATCAGTAAACTAGTGAAGCATGGACTTCTAGTTCCATCGTTGAGTCCCTGGGCGAGCCATCATGATTGTGAAGAAGAAGGATGACTCTAATTGGGTGGTGATCAATTATCAGAAGCTGAATAAGATAACGAAGAAGAATTTGTATCCACTATTGTTAATCAACACTGCATTATATTGATTGGGAGAAGAAAAGTATTTCTCTGCGATGGATCTAATATCAGAAAATTTGCAGTTCAATTTGGCAATATGAGACCAGGAGAAATACGTGATCATTACTGCATAAGGGCTGTATCAACTGAAGAGGATGCCCCAAGGTCTATGTAATGCGCCTGCAACGTTCCAGAGGGCCATGGACGCTATATTAAATGACCTGAAGCTGTCATGCGTCCTGGTGTACTTGGATGATATAAATCCGTTCAGTAGGACAAAAAAGATCATATACACCACTTGGAAGAAGTCTTCAAGAGACTGTACATGGCTAACCTGAATATCAAGCGAGGGAGTGCCACTGCTTCAAGAAAGAGTTGGAATATCTGGGATTCGGTACAACTCTAGTGGACTTCAGCCACAAGCCCAAAAAATTGAGGCCATAGAGCAAATGGCTGTTCTGAAAAGTGTCCAAGATATCCAAGTGTTCCTCGGAATGGTCAGTTACTATTGAAGATTCATACAGGATTTTGCAAGAATTGCTGAGCCACTCTTTAATTTGCTGAAGGATCCAAAAAAGGATTAATTTGGAATGAAGAGGCCCAGAGTTCTTTTGATGAATTACACCAGTATCTAATAGATTCTCCAATATTAAAATATACAAATCTCAATTGAGAATTTATAATACAGACTGATGCTTTGTTAAAAACAATCAACATCATCCTGAGCTAAATGGATGGACTCGGGGACAAACATCTGGTAGCTTATGTGAGATGGACACTCTCAGCAGCTGAGAGGAATTACATTGTTACTGAGCATGAATTCCTTGTGGTAATTTATGCATGTAAACAGTTTTGGGTGTATATTCATGAAATGCACTTTAAAGTGGTTATGGATCACTCCTTATTGCAAAGGTTGCATAATTTGAGATAACTGGAAGGACAACTGGACTGATGGGCCTTGAAATACAGGCTTATGATTATGAGATAGTACACTGAGATGGAGCTTCTCATCATAATGCGGATGGATTATAAAGTTACCAATAGTCCAAGTGGTATAACAGCAAGTGGAAGAGCTAATCCAGAGAATGGTTGAAGGAGAAATCAGGAACAAGCCCCAAGAAATCCAAGGTGCGCTTCAGAAAGCGATGGAAAACACTGAGACCATGGATGGACAAGCTTTTTAAGATGACCGATGGAAAACAAATACTACATCCAAAACTGCTAGAATAAGCATCTATTGTTAAAGCTGCACTTAAGGTTTTCAGGCATGGTGGCCTATGGAAGATAACCAATCACATTTTCCAGTATTATTACTGGGAGTCCATCAACTACAATGTAGCGGATTATCTGGATTGTTATGTGGAGTGCCAGTTGCACAAACCTCACAAGAACACACCTGGGTATTGACTAAACCCTGGCTTTGCCTGGCATACAGTGTCCATCGATGTGATGGGATCATTAACCATGAGTACAGGGGAGTCAAATACATCATAGTTGCGATTGACCATTTACCTAGATGGGTTAAAATGAAGGCTCTGGCGAAAGTAGACGCCACAAGCACTGCAAGGTGTATTCTAGATTAAGTAGTTACCGCCAAGGATGCCCACAAGTTTTGTTGAGAGACAATGGAACAAATACTACATCCCGTGTGATCTTGAGATTTAATGAGATATGGGGATCCAGGGAGTCATGTCAGTACCTTAATGGCTGGAGATTAATAGACTGGTAGAATGGGTCAATGGAACGCTGGCCACGATGCTGAGGAAGCTGGTTGCAGAGAGAACTTCTGCATGGGAAACGTACCTTAGTTCAGTGACGTTTGCATATAATATAATTCAACATACAGCTTTTCTTTCCCATAACAATAACCTTAGTTGCCATGATTCAATTCAAACAGCAATTTTGATAATCACACAGGAAAGATGGGCTTAACAAATACCATTTAAACTGGGCGAAAACTGTATCAGGCAATGGGCAAAATGTTGCACCTAAGGGCAAGAAACGCCCTGGAGAGGGACTGGGAACCAATTCTGCAAAGAAACCACAAACTCAGACACCATCCGGGTTTGTGGAGTTCAACACTAAACAAAAATTATACATGGAAATCCAGTATGCCCAGCTCCTATCAAAGGTAGAGCATGGGCTCTGACTTTCCCTAGGAATTGATTCTTCAACTCTGTGGGAGAAAGTGGGCGAGGCACATGCCTCTTTTTTTCCCCATGCGGTGTACATTACCACCCATAACATCCACCGCAGCTGGATTGATATGAGCTTTGGAACTGAAGAAAATGCAGATGCCACCTCAAACGTCTGCGTCAAAATTGCCCTCCCCAAGGGCAAACGATTTGTGCACACCATGCACACCAGATGGAACAAAATGAACACTTTGTTCATCTCAATTGACTTTCTCCCTACCAACTTTCCCAACAAGGTAATTAAGGAGGAGCTCCAACATGGACTTACCATCTACAGAGAAATTAAACAACTTGAACTTCAACAGTTTCACCTGATGCCAAACCTGTGCACAGGAAAGGCAATCGCCGTGATCAACCCAATCCCTGAATGGCTACAGACCTCAAAAATCCTACACACAGCGGTGTTTCACCTCCAATATGGGGGAGTGTCAAAGGTATTCTGCATCACAACGGAATGTGTACCGCCTATCTGCAACTACTGCAACGCATTGGGGCACAAGGAACATGCATGCCCCATGAAGGAGGAAATTTTGGCTCCAGACTTCTGTGAAAGCGCCATGGATGAAGATGACAAAGACTTCGCCAAATAATTGACATCAACCACTAATTCCTCTAAAGAGAGGATGGGCAATACATCCTCATAGACCCAGTATCACCCAAACTACGCAAAATGGTACAGAAGTCCTGAAAACGGGAATTGGCCAAGAATGCATCAGTTGCAGCCTCCTCCATTGACCTCAGCCAAATTTGGAAGGACATAGAGGAGATCAAATGAGCCAATCAATCAGAGCAGAACGCCCAAGCTGAGGAGGACATGGAGGAAATTAACTGAGACACTTAATCAGAGAAGAATGCCCAAGCTGAAAATTTCTCAACAATTCAACTGAATCACCACGTGGTATCAATCAAGAGAACTTAGCAGGACAATTCAGCTCCACTATGGGCGAAAATGAAGGACCCAATTCTACAAATTTTAACCCCTCAACCACAGAAAACAGTCAGCGCACTGCACTGATCCACCATAAGTCATGAGAGGAAAAATTCGACTCAAACTCTAATAGCTGTAAGACCCGCGCAAAATCAGCACAGGGTAAGGGATTGGACAATGACAAAAAGTGGACTGGCCCAGTGACACGGAGAAAGTACCAGAATATGGGCGCTGGGTTAGGGTCGGGCGGCCCTCCCAACTGCTCCTGAGGTGCCGCAGGCACCTCAGTGTTAATAGGGATGCTAGACATCGTGGAATCCAGGACTCAAGCATCCCAATCCAAAAAGCTGTTTTTCTTCAAAAACCCTAATTAGATATCTTGGCCATCCAAGGAACCCACTGTCAACAGGGGTAAGAGGGATCCTGGTCAGCCAGGGTCACACCATCCCTATTTGCATGGACGTCCCATTGTGGGGTGGTATCCAGAAAAAACAAAAATTAAAAATCACTAACTCATCTTCATATCTGCAATGCTGCGTCCTGGTAGCAATGATTGCAAGCAAGAGGACACAATCCAGTAGCTTTCATCTATGCACTGTGCACCGCAGCTGAGAGGAAACAGCTCTTCAAAACTTTCCCAACACTCACCCTCCCACCATATATCATCCTGTTGGGCGACTTCAACTGCTGGGATAACCCCAACATTAACTGATGGCCTAACCCTAGGGGATAACTCCTGGGGCACATCAAATCTCATGCAATGAAGTCATCCTTTGGCCTACATGATACCCTCCCCTAGGTCACCACTCCTTCCCCACATGAACCGCCCAAACATACGTGAGGGAACGCTTATCTCAATGAGCCACATTGACTTCATCCTCACCCCAAAACCCACCACTTGAACATCTCCAACTTCTCAACAAAAAGATCAATTTCTCTGACCACTGACTCATTTTGGTGCAGCTTTCGCCAACCCAAACTCCCACACAGGCATCGACCTGGAGGAAGCTACACCTGAAGAAATAAAAATGTCTGAAATATCCGACTGGGTCAAACACAAGGCCATGAACCCAAAATTCTCAACACCATTTGTATCAGACCTCATCAAAGCCTGAGTAAATTTCAAAGCCAAATTAATAAACAAAACATGCCATCTTGCCTCGCATAAGTACACTGCTGACACAGCCACACTTAGGCGCACCTTGGCGGAACTGGACCACCTCAAGCTCAACCCCAAAGTCTGATTATAACTCCAACTGGGCGCAAATGGGCAGAAATATCCGCCCGCCAGACCGCCCTCATCTTTGAACACCAATACAGAATCAAAGTATCAAGAAAAACTAAGTTCATAAAAGAAGGCGAAACCTGCTTGATGTACTTCTTCCACCAAATCCACTCCTGCAGTAACCAGCCCGCGTGCACACAGGTCCACAAAGATGTTGGGATAATGGCAGCTGACCCAGTGGAGGTCAAGGCAGAAGTACATTACTACTGCACCAAACTATACCATGATACCCCAACTGACCCCCAAAAAATTGAAGATTTTATACACACTGCCTGAATACAAAGTGCACCATTGGACTATAGTCTCTTAAACCTAATCTCACAGGAGGAGCTCTGGGATACAGTCCGCGGTGCACCACGTAGGAAATGGCCAGGGCCTGATGGGATACCCTACGAATTTTACAAAAAATATTTTCAGCAAATCACCCCCTCCTCTTGGCATCGATGAACCAGTGCCTGCTGGAGACACGCCTCCTACCTGGTGGCCAGGACTCCTATGTCATAACCCTGTTTAGGAAGGGTTTCAAACTGGAACTGGCCAACTGGCGCCCAATAGCACTCTCTACCACTGATACAAAACTACTTACAAAAAATTTTAACCACCAGATTAGGCACAATAGAATCCAAAGTCCTGTCTTCAATAAGTTTGGGTTCATACCGGGGCGTTCAATATGGGCCAATATACACTCAGTCGCCAACATATGCCAGTCCAAAGCAACTGGAGCCCTGGTATTCCTAGACCAGGAGAAGGCATATGACCGCGTTAGTTGGCCTTATCTGAAGGAATGCCTAAGCGCCTTCAACTTTCACCCAGATTCATAAACTGGGTGATGTCCCTACAGAATCTGCATCCATGGCTGTATGCGGCCCTGGCTTCCTAACTAACAAGATCACACCACAAAGTGGGCTCAAACAAGCCTCCCCTCATCCCACTGCTGTATAACTTCAGTATTGATCCACTACTTTGCGTCGCTGACTCATGCCTCATGGGCATAACCGCACAAGGCCAACCAATAGTCAAGATACTAGCTTTTGCGGATGACTGCATGACAGATATAGCTAACAACAATGACGCCCACAACTGGAACGCACCCTGGAGGAATATTCCAATGTGAGCAACGTGTCTCTCAACAAAAGGAAAACGGAAATATTCCTCCTAGGCAAGTACACTAACAACTGGGACACAACACCCAAACCTCACAACCCCCATGAAGGAACAACCCACTCATCCGACCTTTTGCATCACCTCCTTCAACCAATCCTGTCCGCTACCTTGGGGTATGGCTGGAAACAGGGGGTATGCCAATGAGACAAATGAAAACAATATACTATAGCGGGTGTCCAACTGCGTCCCCTCCCTCAAGGGAAGATTCCTAGGACTAGCGGGGAGAGTAACAGTTGCCAACTTACTCATCCTCCCGATGCTTTGGTTCCCCACCCACGCAATCTCCTTCTCACCTACATTAAAACCCTCAATCCGCGCACTTATCCAGGGATAGATGTAACTTGGGTCCCAGCCATCTGTACGGGTGAAAACACTCTTCAGCCCATGCTCCAGCAGAGGCATGGGCCTAGTAAACTTTGAGGTCCACGCCAACCACATATTGGGCACATGGATAAAGGAATTCCTAGCCCAAGACCTCCCACAACAACACTGGTCAAGAGCGGCGAGGGCCAACTTTGCACAGGCGTTAAAACTATCCAACCCCACACAACCCGTCCAGCCTTCTTTACATACCTTGCAAACCGCCCCAATGCAGTGAGCCCACATGGAACCCCCTCACTTCAAACGCCTCCTCCGCACCATTCAGCACATGGGGTGTACCATCACTCTCACAGGCACTAGTCAGGGAAAGGGGAGAACTCAAGCTCACTTCACGCTAAGGAAACCATACAACCACCCCCATAGGGACACGCACGATGTGGCCCCATTCATCGCAAGAATTGACCACCTGGATGCTTTAGACATCCCCTACGATCTCACAACACAGAAGGCAATATGGAGTTTAACACATCATCCGCTCCTACAGCCAAGGGTAAGAGCTAACATTTGGCGTTGCATCAGAAGAGCCTACAGAGCAGCATATTGCCCAACTCTCTTCATGCAGCGTGCGCGGTGTGTGGAAGGGATAGCACCCTGCACCACTGCCTCAAAGCATGCCCCTCATCTAGAGCTATATGGAGGGAAGTTGCGCATCTGGTAAGAGCCCAAAATGGCTAGTAGCTGTCAATCTCCATAAGCCTCCTCGCACTCCAACTTAAATACCCAATTCCACCCACACTCCACTCCATGATAGCCGCCATTGCAATGTGGACAATCCACATCGTAGCACTGAATGACTTAAAGGGAACCGTGCCCACCATCCATGAGACAATCAGCAGATTTCACCAACACCTGGAACATTTCAAGCCAGGCTATACATATACATGAGGCCGAAGCAACAACAGCTTGTTATCATTGTTCCCAGTCTAATTTCTGCACATGGACCTCCTCCTCCACACCTGCTCCATAACAGGAGAAACCCCTTCAGAGTAAGGCATTCAACCCCCCTATACATGGCGGTACTGGCTGGCAAACAAAGGTAGCTCTTCTACTCTGGGGTGCCTAAATCTCGCTATACTTCACCTCCCCCTATCCCATTACATATATTGGTATTGTCTGTCCCTGGTCAGCTTACCTCGGTTAAATAAAAAAGGCATCATACAGCGATGGGAAAAACGCCGTTTGTGTTAATATATGGAATGAAGGCCGCATCACCACCAATTTTTATGTTTGGTGGTGGAACCAACATCAGGGATGAGTGCCAGCAGTACCTGACCTGATTGTCGAATATCCTGATTTAGATGCAATTGTAAGAATTTAATATGACCCTGAAGAAAAGGATCAAAGCGAAAATGACGGATGATAAGAGCCAACCAGCCTTATCAGAATACTAAATAGGGGAAAAAGCTGCTTATTGCAATATGCATGGTTTTTGGATAAAAAATAAGTTATATGCATTGTGGTCAGGTCCATTTGAGATGATTGCCAATAAGTAAATGGACGCCTATTGCATCAGGAACCTCTTGGATGGAAGGATTGTGAATCAGATCCATGCTAAATATTTAAAGCAGTGGATTGAGGAAAAAAATAATAAAAAGAGTGTTCCCAAAGAATCTCTGAACTATTGAGATGGTTATGTCCTGATATTTTGGTTAAGTCCAAAAAAGGACCGCTAAACTAAGTAGATGGTTAAGTCTTAAAAAATAAGACCTCTGAACCATAGAAAACTGGTAGGTCAAAGTATACCTCAGAACCATCTTGGAAAAAAGATGAACCGCTGAACTGAGTAAATGTCATGTCCCATATAAAAAAGAAGAAAAAAAAAAAAAAAAAATAAAAGATTATTAAAAATATAGTCAAAAAAACTAGAAACGCACAGAAAAATGATATATTTATACTATTTTTATTGGTTGTCTTCAACTTGGGGATTCCGCCTATGTCACCTCTTGGGAAAGGATGGATGTATTGCAGTAGGAGTGAACAAACAGTCAAAATCTATGTGAGATCCGATGCTAACAAGGGATAGATTTACTCAAAGCCAAATTATTGAGTGGAGGCTGATCCCTGTGAGAATGCGACTAGGGAAAGAGATGAAAATATTGGTACTTGTCAAATGAAATACTCCAGATCAGGGAGGGAAGCAACAGAACAAGAAGTGGCAGTCAGCAAATAATCCTGAGTAATCTCAATATGGCACTATAGCTGGAAGATTGGTCTTGAGCGCTTGCTGATGGGCTTCGTCAAGAACATTGGACATATGAATTGGCATTGAGAAAGGGATACTAGGCGAAAGTTGCCAAATCATGCTCCCTATCAAAGCCATCAGGGGAAGGTACTGACAGGACACGCCAGAAACGAGATAGTCATGCA
Organism: Massospora cicadina; assembly: GCA_022478985.1. Lineage (NCBI taxonomy): Eukaryota > Fungi > Entomophthoromycota > Entomophthoromycetes > Entomophthorales > Entomophthoraceae > Massospora > Massospora cicadina. Next base: position 48,174 of record JAKSZP010014469.1, read on the forward strand.
GGGAGCGGATGGCATACTGCAGATGATGACTATGAGCTTCTTGGAAGCAAAAACAGAATGAGCGATGGAAGCCAGGAGAGGCTGGAAGCTTCATGCCCCAAACTTCAAAAACTTGGCCAGCAAAATGAAGAGCATAGGCTGCAATGTCTCGATCTAGGATGTTTTAGACTGGAGGGGTTCAGAGCTATGGATAGAGCCTCAGTTACTCAGGCCCTCAATTATGCGTAGGGGAGTTCAAAATTTTTGCAGTTTCTTATGGCTAGTTCAGTTGACAGAACAGCTGATTTGTAAAACTGGCTGAGTCAAAAATGAACTCTGGAAGCAATACATAATATTGATGAATGATCAATCAAGAATGGAGGGCATTGCTTCAGGAGGTTTGACAATTTGGTAGGAGTATCTGCAAATGGAGCCAAATCCAGGAGAGTATCAAAAAATAATTTGGCAATCAACAACAGAGGAAGGAATGGCTGTGAGTTATTCAAGAATATTGCCAATTTGGTTTCGTCAGTGTTATATACCGTTTCTGGTAATTCCATGGAAGGACTGGCTATGGGTACTTGACTTGGAGTATTAGACCTAGGGGGACCATAAAAGAGGTTTCGTCATGCAGATTGACTCATCAGTTGAAAGAGCTGAACATCTTTATCAGACATGCTGTTATGCAGTTGTTGATACCAAGATTCAAAATTTGACATTTGAGCTGGATTAGAGGGGGATGTCATGCTTTTATAATAGTTGACATTATGCATTTCAGTATCAATTAAGCTCCAATTTCAGAGAAATTAATCTCAATTATCAATGATATAAGCTCTTCAGAGAAGAATTAAGAATGATATTTGACAACTTTTTAACACATGAAAATAACCAGAGCAAAAATAAATGAGCATTCTTAATTATTCCAAAAACTAAATTATTGACAGTAAGACCTCCTGTCAAGGATAAGGAGGAAGATCGTGAAATTGAGGACTCTGGACCAAGAATCCTTAATATGACAGCAGGTCATATCCCTGATGGTGAAAAACCGGATCCCAGGATCAGTATCACTATGAGTAAATCGATCAGTCTGGGACAACAGAGGGTCATGGGGACCGCGCTCTGAGGAGGTGATAGCGAGGAGGAAGAGGAAGGGAACTGCATGCTGAAGGTTATCCTGAGCAGAGTTGAGGGAAGATTGACTGTGCTCCACTAGAAACTAAGAAATAAGTGACCTGGTGTCTGATGCAGTATTCTCCTATCCCAATCCTATTCTCTCTGGAATCTAGGCAAGAGGGGGAATGTGTTGGGATTTTGTCCACCTTTCCAGCCATCTAGATTACCATGGGTCGCTAGGGGAAAATTCCTATGGCGAGTGAATTGGATATCATTTGACCCTGATTTTGGTTTAATAATAAAATTTGGGGGCCTTGGGTTGGGACCATCTAGTACTAAAAAAAAATAAAATTTGGGGGATTTTATTTAATTCGCCTGGTTCAGATCTGTTGGGGGATCAATCTGGGTGAATGTTTAAATATCATCAGGCAGAGTTGCCAACAAGATGGGGCATCTGATAATTGATTGGTGATTAACTATCAGGTATACTGATTGGGATTAGTCAAGTTTCATCATAAATAATTAGAAATATTAGGAGCAAGTTGTGAGGCGAGTGATGCTGCATGCAACTAGTGAATCAATCAGTTGGTTTGTGACCTGCCATAATGGGTAACAAGTCCATTACCTAAGCAGGTTGCTCAACAAATATGGTTGGTTCACTAAGATCAAGAGGAAAATGTTAAGGACACATCTTCTGACTCTTTCTATTTAAGGTCTCGAGGATGTCTGATGAAGGAATCCTTCACAAGATGGGGAAGACCATCGCTGGTGAGATGATGAAGGGAAATTCAATGGCAACAGCTGCCAGCGCATGGCTGAGGTGCCAACTGTAGTTTGGGTGCCAATTTCCCTCTATAAATTCACCTGATAAATCACTTTAATAAAAAAGGAGTAAATAGAAGAATTATTATTATTTTTAGTTCTATTAATCTTCAGAAAAATTATTGCTGTGTGTTTTAATTGGGGACTCTTTAGCAGAATAAAGAGTAATGATCAAGGTTTCTTAGAAGAGAAGCTGATCTTAGACGTGAATTGCTTCTGACATTGTGTCACCAGAGGAAAGGTCATAAACTAGGGATCTGAGCGTGAATAAAGTCAGGCAGACAAGGGTATAAATCCCTACTGAAGACTTCAGAAGTATCTAAGGAGAAATATCAGTTAAGCGTTGGACCAGAACTGGTTATATATTCAACTATGGATATAGTCTACATACTATTATCAATCAAATATCATTTAGTATCAGACAACGCGAGGAGTGCATACATCAAACCTGTGCAGTTAACCATCCTGGAAACCATAAATTAGTGAAGAACCTAGGATTTTAACACAGCCTATCAGAGATGAAAAGAGACAAATCATCACATTGACCCTACTGACCAGTTGTCAGGAGATTGAATCTGTATACGCCATAGGGGATTTGATGAGCTCAAGTTTATTGATACAACCCCAAACAGAAGAATAATCTTGATTAGGTGGTGTATGAGTTCAACAAAATCTTCAGTACTGGATCTAACGATTATGGCCTCTTCAAGGGCGAGGTCCACAAAATGGATACTGGTTCCACTATACCATTCAAATCTAAACCCTATCACCATTCAAAAGCCAAAGATGCTGTTATCACTTAAAGGCTGAACCAACAAGACCAAAGCAGGGTTAATCAGACCTTCAAAGAGTACATGTGCCTCTCCTTTGTTGCTTGTACACAAGAAGTATGGAACCCATTGAGTAGTCATGGACGTTGCCTCATGAATGAGATAACTAATAAGAACTCCTACCCACTCCCACACATTTTGATGCTATAAATTCTAAGCAGCTCGAAGTACTTAACAGCAATGGATCTGGCCAGAAGCTACTGGAATAGAGAGCTCTTAACAGAAGCTCATAAGAAATGCGCCCTGGTTAGTAGTCAGGCGTTGTTTGAGACCACGAGGATGCCAAAGGGGCTCTGCAATGCTTCTTCTACCTTCCAGAGTGCTGGATCGCATTTTTGGCATCTAAAGTTATCCAACGTACTTATTTACCTTAATGACATCACAGTACTCAAGCGAAAATTCCATGAGCATCTACAGCCCTAGAAGTGGTCTTAATGTGGCTGCATGCATCCAATCTGAAGTTTTAATGGAGCAAGTGCACCTTTCTTAAAAGATAGTTAGAGTTTCTTGGGAATGAGATCAGCCCTGGTGAAATTAAGCCTTAGGCTGAATTGTTTAAAGCCATTGTGGCTACGGAACCACATAGGAGAATGAGGGATATCCAAGTATTCATCAGAATGGTGGGATGGAACCAACAGTTCATCACTTATTTAATGGACTTGTCAGTACCCCTCACATACCTGCTCACCAAGGAAATGAAGTTTGATTGAGTTCTGGAACAAAAAACAGGCCTTCTCAGAGTTAAAGGTAAAATTGGTAGAGGCTTTAATCTTGAACTATACTGACTTCGTAAAATAAATCTACCTCTATAATGACGCCAATGATGTAGAACTTGGTGCGATTTTGTCACAATTAGATGAAGATGGTATTAATCACATGATAAAACTAAACTAAGGTTTTCAGTAAAGCAGAGAAGAAATACACACTCACAAAGTTAGAGTTTTTAGTGGTGATCCAAGCAGTTAAACACTTCAAGCCTTCTTTGTACAGTGTACAATTTAAGATAACAACAGATTGCACGTCACTCCGCTGGTTGAAGCACAGTAAGGTTCTTAAATGACACCTTGCCCGCTGGCTGAACTCCTCCATGCTATGATTTCAAGATCAATACAATGAGCAGGATAAAAACCTAAACACTGATGGCCTATCACGATTACCAGTGTCCCATATATAAGCGCAGAAGAGAGCATTCAACCTTAGGATTATATCAGATTACCATAAGAAGCTTGGCAGGATGAAGCAGATTAAGTTAAGAGCATCCTGAGGAGATGTTCCAAAGATACCTGGCATGTCAATAGGAATTTACAAAAGAAGATACAGGACAGATGGTATCCCTATATTCATCTTGGTGACCACTTGGAGTTAATGTTGGATGCCCATAAGCACATGGTCCACGGGAGATTTCAGAAAACGCTGTCATACCTGAAAGATAAATTCTACTGGGAGTCTATGTCCAATGAGGTGCATCAAGCTTTAGAGTTGTACACACCATGTATAGTTTCCACCCTCTGATGAAGTGATTTGACTTTACGCCAATCTCCTACAGAGCCTTTCAGCAATGTATCAATTGAAATGTAGGCCTCTACAAACTGCCTCCAGCGGATCTAAATTCATCATAGTAGTGATTGACTGCTTCACCAAGTGGGTCAAGGCCTATGAGTCAAGACATATAATTCAAACTCCACCGCTTGCTTCCTCTAAAAATCAAGTCATCACAAGGCATTGTTGCCCTCAAGTTTTTACTTTGAAAAAAGGGAAAATTTCATCTTAGACTTAACGAGAAAGCTAATGGATATAATCAGTGTGAAACAGCAATTACTACTCCCTATAACCCATCCTCAAAAGGAAGTATTGAGCGACTCAAAGGAACCTTGTGGGAAAATTTTGAATAAAATGGCCCTCAATTATAAAATAAAATGAGATCAGGCGCTTCCCTCAGCATTGGGGAGTACCAGTTGAAACACCAACAAGTTATTAGGATGTCCCCTTTTACGGCCCTGAATGGGTTAGAGGAAGCTCTTCCAACCCTACTGGCACCGATCATAACAATGGACTGGAAGGACCTGTTGTCTGGAAGCTATCAGAAGGAGATAGTTAACCAATTCTTGAGAATTTTGTTTGGAAGCTTCATATAATATAAAGGCAACTAACCATCAGAGTCAATGGGAGAACCAGAGATGTACTAGGCTACTAAAGTTTAGCCTAGGAGATAAAGTTCAATTCTATCATCTATGAGGAACACATCCAGAGAAGGTACAGGCCATCTGGACTGGGACTGCTACTATCTTGACGAAAAGAGGAGCTGAATAATCTATCTGGGATGACGATACTTACATAAAAATAGAGTACATGCATGGCACCTGAGGTCATTTCCCCGGTCTCATCTTAGTAGAGAAAGTGTCATAGATGAGGGAATGAGTGGACCAGCGGATTTACCTCATCCAGTGGAATGAGTAGAGTTCACCCCCAACCTGGGAATGCAGGAAACCTACCCACCGCAGATGGAGTAAAAGCTGCTTATATAGTTTTGGTTGGGGCAAGCAATCTACCCCACTATCAGAGTGACATTATGTGAAATAATTTTACACTGATGCTTTAGATATTTTACTTAAAGAAAATGATGCCTTATCCTAAGATTGATAAGAAAATCAACCCCCTTTTATACCTTTGGGGGCTAAGATATTTTTCACTCATTAATGAGGAAATAATTTTTTGACTTAATTACCCCAGTGGCAATGATCAAGGCTTAAGAGTGATTATTACCAAATTTGTAAAACATTCAATTTTGAGAGTTGCTCAAATAACAATTAGAGGTGCATTGAAGGAGCACTAGCGCTTAACATATGTTGACAAGCATATTACCAGATTTTATAATAAAGCAATATCTAAAGAAGATGTTACAGCCCATAACCCAGAAGAAAGGACATAATAAAGAGAACCATAAACATCCAGGTTCAGGGATTTCTGCCACAAGAAGGATCTTGCAGATACAGGAGCTTAACTAAGGGGATGAAGCAATGAAAGTAGCAGTTAGATGCTGTATCACTAGGGGATCCTGAAAATCTCCCATATCACTACCCAGAACCTAGTTTATTTCACAATCATCATTTTTTATATCTTGATTTTTACCTAAAAGTATAAGATACTTCACTTTTTACTTATATAAAACTTTTTCACAGAAACTTATTTTTGTCTTTTAAATCTCACTTATAGAGAGTTTAAGTGAACCAATTGCAAGTACCAGTCTGGGATTAGCCATTGAGCAGAAGATAATAACCAATCTGGGATCTGCTCTGTTTAAGCAGAACACTGTACACCTCGAATACCCTGAAGCCATGCTGCCAAGCGAGAGGTTGGATTATCTTCCATTAAGGCCCAAGGGCCAGCATATATTGAGCATGTTAAATAATGTCAACCAGAGATTGACTAAGGGTGCAAAAAGTTTACAAAAGAGATTGATGCTACATTGGGTAACATCAGAAGAGAATTTGTTTATTAAGGATAGTTATGATTTAAACATGTTGATAGCTGACTAATCTGCATAAGTAAACCACCTGAGCTGAAAACCAGCCTCACAAGTTAAGCGTGCTGAGGTTGGCAAGCTGACTAAAAAAGAAAAATGAGTTTTTGTATATTGGATTTGATGATTATTTCTACTAAAAGCATAGGCCCTATCTCTTTTTACCAGGTCACTTAAGACGCAATTGAAGCTGTGGTGTCCTCTTTCTCCTCTGACAACAACTTTGAGATCCATTTACAAGAAATTAAAAAACAGTTAAAAACAATCCCCAACATAAATTGAGGCCTTTATGGATATAAAAACTGAGAATTGCCACACCTCTTTAAACATGGGATAAAAACCTCACATTCATGCTATAGACTGAATCCTAAAACAAGCCCAATTATTATCCCTGTTCCTACTGCGGCTTTTAGACCTGTTTAAATTATTGAGTATGACTATATTATCCCGCCTGTCCAATTATAATAAATCAGCTTTCCAATAGGGTACAAATTATGTTAGTGGATGTGGGAGTTATAATTACATATAATAACTATTCTGGTGAATTATACCAAACAAACATTCATTAGTCCACCAGGGTTTGATCCGCCAGATCACTAATGTTTCATTGGGATGATCTCTGACAATAAATAAGTAATAAAGGTTTCAGTTTTAGCATTTATATTTATTTTATATGTAGGAGTTGATGATGTTTGTCGCCAGATTGGCTAAGGGTATATTGAGTAGTTGCTGGGCTTTGACAACGCTTTTGATGTCAGCAACTGGCGATTTAACATTTTAAGCAATGTGATCTACTGATAAGGGGTAAAGGGTCCCATTACCTAAGAAGGTTACTATCTTAATGTGGTTACTCATATGGGTTTGGATGAGGGCGTTGAGACAAGCTACCTCCAAATCTAAGCCCATTTGAATCATTATCTAGTCTGCAGTGGATTCCAACAAGGTGGTTGGATGCATGGAAGCCTCATTTATCTTTGAGCGATTTGTGAAGGCTTAATCCAGCAGCGATGGCTGCTGTTTCCAATAGGGTGCTAACAGAATAGTTGGGTGCTGAATCCCCTATACATCCTTTGTTAATTTTTAATAAAGCAAAACTATTTTAGATAAGCAAAAAAATTTATTATACAACTGTTGTATTTTTACTAAACTTAAAATTTGAGTTGAGGGATCAAACATCCTTTAGCAAGATATTACTATCAAGTTTTTTATGTCTTCTGCGTCAAGAGAGAAAGAAGTAGAAGTTTCACCAAGAAAGCTACTGAACTATAAATTTCTGGATAAGTCCTAAGAGAGAACCTCTAAGAAAGTAAAAGTAGTCTAGTCTCAAGGGTAGAAGTTCCCTAAAGAACCGCTGAACCTACTGTCAGTGGGTTAAGTTCTGTTGCCATCCAGAAATTACCAGCTACAGAGAAGGAGATGAAGGGTTAGGATTTTCTTGTTATTTGAAAAATTTATTAGTACTTTTATCAGCGGATTGAAGTAAGATTGTTAGTTCCTTTTCCAAGGGTGACCCCAAGCAGGAGAAATTTTTGGTTGCGAAAATCTCAGCTGGATACTAGTCTTCATACTAGTATCATTCACCCACGTAATTTATCAGATTATATATCACCAACTAATTATTGCACACATCAAGGACCTGCGCTGAAGTCTGGAAAGCTGAAGCGGGCTACAATCCTGAAAGAGTACACGCTCCCAGATTTTAAAAAGAACCACCATGAGAACCAATGTTAAAAGAAGAAACAGACAATGTGAGAAAAGAGTCCCTAGTCTAGGGCAAAAGGCTCCCTGTGCTGATGAACCTGCGCTTCAACAATATGTAATATTATCCTCCCAAATGTTTTGCCGTGTCTTCTTTCAACATGCTTAATGTCTATGACAGTCTTACTGGAATTAAAGCTTAGTCTTCTTATTATTCTGTTGTTAATTCCATATATCACGTTATAATTTTAGATCATAAATCACCCAGGTTGATGTAAGTAGTACATAAGGTGATAGTCATGGCCACCATCAACAGTGGCTCCCCTAACAATTTCATCTCCTACCTTTTGATGAAGCAAATTAAGGTTACCCCAATTAAGATCATTCTCTGAAATATGGGACTGCCAGGCCTACCTGCACCTGATCCTTAGGAGCTCACTCATTATTGTCCATACAGTTTGGGTCCTTAGTAGTGTTGGCTTCTGCCATAGGCTTGAACGATAACTATAATCTGATTATTAGGACTCATTTTCTGGTAGATTTTGATACCCTTATTAGCTACAAATAAATGTTTTCTCCATCTCAGGATAACGCGTTCGCTTAATTATCAAAAATTCACCAAGAAGAAGGGAAGAAAGAAACTTTAGAGCTGCATGCTAGAACGTTCTAAGTCTCTTAGGCTGGAATATCAGGTGATAGGCTTTAAGGTTATTATCCATCCCACTGTTGTGGATGCTACAGAGAGTGTTACCATTTTGCCATTAGTAAGAATATTATACCTCCAAAGCTCAAGTTTTGTTGTAAACAGGAATAAAAAGTAACTGTAACCCCCTGCGCATCTTTTGGAGATTTTTGGGAATCTAATCCAAAAATTTGGGAACCCTTGGCTTGTCCTAGCCAACTTGATCCTGCGTATCATGAGACAATTACTGTACAAATGGAAAAATTTACTGATTAAATATTAGCGACTATTTGGAATTATAAAACATTACTTCATACTTAATTAATTGAACATGTTAACTCTGCCTCCACCTGTAAATCATTAGCCAATCTATTACCTAAAGAGGCATTAATAATCGTGTAGATAGATGCCAAGTTTGGCGACACTTTGACTAGTGATAAACAGCAAATGGCCAATTTGATAATTAAGAATTACGATGATATCTATTTCAAAAAGCCCTGTAAACTTCAGGTTAGTGAAACGGTTCATCATAGAGTTTGTAGAAAGATTCTTATCCAATCCAGGATGGTCCTTATTCAAAGTCTAAGATTGAAGTGAACAAGTCACTAAGTAACTGAAACAAGTTCTGGACGCCAGCCTCCTAAAGCCCTCTCAAAGTCTTTGGGCTTTTCGCCTGCTGCTGACCTGCAAGAAGGATGGCATCCATCGCACAATGATGAACTATCAATGTTTAATAAAATCACGTGAAAAAACAGCCTCCCTTTGCCTCAAATTAACGATTTCACCGTCTCTTAGCCAGATCTCAGTTCTCCTTGGCTATGGATCTTGGTAGTGGATACTGGAAATTTATGCTGGCTCCCTAATACAGTAGTAAATGTTCGCTCATTTTAAGTGAAGGCCTGTTTGAGCCTTCTCACATGCCCCAGTGGCTTAGCAATGCACCCAGCGACCTTCCAGTTAGGCAAGGAATTGTTGCTCTGAGATATGAAACGTCCTGTGTATTGTTCTACTTAAACAAAGTCACAATATTCTATAAGCTTTCAATGGGCAATTAAAACACCTCTGAGAGGCCTTTAATTATATGAGAGCCGCATCTATCAAGTTGAAGCCGGCCAAATGAGTTTCTTTCAGAGTGAGATGAAGTTTTCTTGGCCATAAGGTTACTCGTGAGGGTATTCTCCATTACCTGATAAGGTCAACGCTATCCAAGAGATCTCATCCACAAACCTTGAGGTATGCTTGAGTTTTTCTGAGGATGGTCAGTTACTACCAACAATTCATCCCTAATTTCACCATACTTTCTGAACCCTTACTCATCTACTCCAAAATAAGGTTCCATCTAACTGGAGAAACACAACGACAGGCTTCTGACTCTTTAAGAGATGAAATAGTGAACGCTCCAATACTGTTTTACCTTGACTTCAACAAACCCTTCTTGTTGTTTATGGACACTAGCAATGTCGCAGCTGGAGCTATCCTAGCATAACTTGATTTTAATCAAGTTGACCACCCCATAGCAAACTTCAGTAAAACCTTAACAAAGGCAGAAAGAAGTTATATCATCCCTGAAAAAGAAAGCTTAGCAATACTATTGGCCATTAAGAAGTTCTGACCTACCTCTAAAGGAAGATTTTCACATTATTATTTAATCATGCAACACTTCTTTGGTTACAACATTTAAAGTATCCAGATGGCCGGCTTTTGTGCTGGGCCCTCAAACTACAAGGTTACAACTTTTCAATTGTTCAATATGCGGGTGCTATTCAACAAATGAGATGGACTATTGTATTTGCAAATACTAATCTTATATGCATCTGAAGAAGATCATATATGAACTTATAAATCAACCAGAAGTGTGGGATTGAGGACTCTGGAAGTCCAAGAGAGGTGAAAGCAATTGATATCCTTAACCCAAATAGATAAAGATCTACTTTAAAGGAATGTAGGTCCTGCTTGACTCCACTATGTTTATCTGTTAGTGAGAACTATGGACCATTATGAAACCATATATGACTGTAGGTCATGGAGCCATTAAAAAAACTAACAGTGGCTCAAGGATCGATGCTACTAGAAGGACATGATTGATAGTATAAACTATGCCCTTGACTAATGTCTCATATTTGCTAAAAAAGGCCCTCAATACCTAATATTATCACCAGGTTGCTGGACCAGCTTCCCCCTTTGCTAATGTCTGTATATATGTAATAGGACACTACTACATCTTTACATGTACACCAAAACATTATCATTGTTGTTGACCATTGCAAAAAATGAATTTAGCCATCCCTGTGGTTTCCTCCATAGCTAAAGCTATTTCCTTGTTTCAGCTCAAACATATCATCACCAGGCAAACTATCCCTACAGTCTTACTGCATGACAATGGGGCAAACTTCATATCACGAGTTGTGGCTGAAATTTATTTGTTGATGGGAAAATACATAAGGAGTTTACCATTCCCTACAATCCAACAACTAATGGAGCTGTGGAACGAGAGAATGGCACACTTATTTTCATACTGCAAAAGATGGCACATATCAATCTGGGTAAATGGAATGAGTACTTTCCAAGAGCTCTGATGATTACCAAGTGAGCTATTATTAAATTATCCTGATGATCCCGTATAAAGTTCAGTATAGCCAAGAACCAATTTTACCTCTAGTGTTCAGCCTATCCTGGAGACCTCCTTTCCAGAAACCACTGAATTAGCCATGAGAAAACTATTGAAAAGAAGATTTTGGTTACAAGCCCTAGTGCTTAGATCTTTAGAGACTGCTACCAAAAAGGAGGAGAAGCAAGCCCTTGCCAAAAACCTTTATGCCGGAATACCAATTGGGAGACCTAGTAATGTTTATTTTCATTGCCCTAGAGGAAGAGCCAATAAGCTAGACATGTTACGGTCTGGGACCTATAAGGTGATATACCGCCATGTGCCAGAGTATCCATTTCCTCCAACAATATAGATATGGTCAGTAATTGGGTTCATGGTATATTTTATATAAAGCTATGTTCCTCCTTGGCAAGATCTTGAGCAAATAGTGTCAGTAAAGTTGAAATTGAGTCAGTTTGGATAAGGATTGAACAATACCTGAAATACAATTTAGACTTTGAAAGATTTCATCTGATAAATACTTGGATCAGACCATTGCCTTAAAGGAATCAAAGGGCCAAAAGGACGCTGAAACCTGCAAGGATGACAAAGTGCCATCCCCTTTTCAATAAAAGGCTCCAGCTCCGCAGAAAACTTCAGGAAGATATTTCTAATCTTGAGGGTAGATGCTCACACCAAGACCGCTCCCCCTCAGATAATTATGTATGTTATCTCATTCAGTTAAACAAAGTATGCTTTCAACTACTCAGTCGCGCCTTTAATTTCTGCCATAGTGCATAGTACCTAGTAAAAGTATCCCATTAGGACGAACACTAGAGCTAATTTGACTCATAATTGTTTAGCCTTTGAAGAAACTTGCAAATAATTATGTATTTCCCAAAAAAATCTCATCATCAAGTACAAAAAATTCACTAAATGAGTTTTATGTTTTCTTATCCATTAGAGTTTTTTATTTTTTAGGTAGATGATATAACATATATGCTATTTTTGTAAATCCTTAAGCTTTGACAATAAAAACCAACCATTCCCAGGAAAATTTGCACAATGAATTTGTTTTTTAGAAGCAACATTTGCTTAATGCCTTTTTACTTATTCTTATGAGGCCTTAGTCCCTCTACGTTTATAACAAAGCCTCAATAATATAAGATACTTTTGAAAACTGACACTAAAAGGTCCTGATTTTGAGCGTTTCTGAGACAGCCTTTTAAACAATTCTTCTAAGCTCTGTAAGTAATTCATGAAGGTCCATCTAAGTACATTAATGTTTTCTAGATAAACTAAAACCCAGGATAGTTTGAGATCAGACATGGTTTTATCTATTGTCAATTGGGAAGTTGTGGGTGAATTATGCAGGCGTTATGGCATCCTTGTAGGTTTTTTAAAACCACTATGTCATTATTATGTCACACTTATACTGATCCTCAGATGGATTATCATTCTTCCAATATCCTGAAATCAAATCATTAAAAAAATTTCGCCCTGCTTAATCAATCTATCTGATCACCAATTTCTATCAAGGGGTAAGGACTTTTTTGTGATTTTATAGATGGCAATTTTTGTTTAAGACCTAATTCAGACCATCCTTCTTCTTAATTATTGAAATTGGGTTGGTCCAAGGACTAGATGTTGGCACAACTATGCATGTTCTAACAACTTCTAAATTCTCTTTGGCGACCAGAACCTCAGCTTCTCTTTTTATGCACTACCAATGACCAACACAAGTGGGGGAGTCATCTACAATTTGTTATTTGTGATGTCAAACAAAGGGATGGTAAGATAAAAACCTGACATGGTGCCGCGGCCTTGTTTTAAACATACATCTTATAAGGGGAAGAGGGATTGGTGGATTTTCATCTGGCTCCAGTTTCTTAAGGTGGCGGGCAAAGGCAGACAAAAAGGGGGTTAGAGCATCAGCGGTATGTAGAAGGATAAAGAGGTGAGGGTTCTCCTCGTCAATGAGGCCAGTGGTGTGCATCATTTTGACATATTGGGCAAGTTATTATTCAGAAAAAGTGATATCTTTGAGCACACAAATGAATGATGTAATTTGTTGGCAGGTTTGGGGTAGTTGAGGGTCATAAAGTAAAGATCTCACTGCATCAATACACATGCGGAAAGCTTCAACTGCAAGTTCTTCAATATCAGGTTTTCATGTTCAGGAAAATCTATAGGGAAGCTAGGTGTGGAAAAACCATTTCAAATTGGCTTGATCATCGTATATAGGGCATGCTAGATGAGGGAGTTGGTGGGGAAGCAGCTGCATTGAAAGCACTTTGGTGGAATTGTTTTAAAACAGTTATTTTTTGTGAGGTTAAAAAACAGTGGGGAGTTGAATTGGGGGGTTGTGTGAAGAACTCTTATCAGTCAAATTAGGCTAATTCCGTAAGCACAGTTAGCATCATTTATTCTATTTGAGGGAGATGAAAGGATTCAATACTACCAGTGCTGAGACAGCGACAGGAGTTGGTTGAGTGGCAGATGCTGATTGATTGTGCACAGTGGACCATGGCAAATCTGCTGGTGCATGAGCTGCCATCTGCTCAGGAATGGTTCTAGCAGTTAGAACTTGATTGGTGGAACGGTGGAGAAGATTTTTCGCCTCAGCTGCTCTTGATCCTCATATAGCCTCATCCTAATTAATATAGAATCCCCATTTTCAAATCCATTTAATACATTTTTGTGCACCCATGATTATAGTTGCTTTTCGCAAGGATGATTCTATATAAATCTTAAAATAAGGCTAACACCTCTTCTTGTTGGCCTTTCATCAGTCCGCTTAATTATTCTTAATCAATTGACATTTAGATATATTTAGCAGGATTTCTAACTAGACCCATTCGTTTGAGTCTTAAAATTCATGAAAAAAATTGACCTCTGTCACAGGAACCATCTGATCAAACGCAACTATTAATTTAATTTGACCTTGATTGTGTTTTTTCATATTAACCAATAAAAAACTATTTCTTTATGACCAATTATTAGAATCCCTGGAGCTACCCAAGAGCAATTCTCAATTTTTGCCACAATGCCTCAAAGTCCACATAAAGCTACTCTAATATTTCCAGCTCTAATCCAGTGTTGATTACTTTCTGCATTTCATGCAGAATGGTCCCTTTATCTTTTGCTCAGGTTTGAAATTCTCCTTTTTTGTTCATGTGTCTTTATAACCCTTTATCTTCTTTTAACCAATCTAAAAACTCTATAAATGACACCATTTTTATACACCAAGCTTATACAAATTGCTCTCTTTCTTTGGGAGCACCCTCTACTATTGTATATCAATGGTAACATCTGTTCTAAGATCATTAACATATCTCATCAAAGTTGCATTTAATTCCCTTTCTTTCTCAAGAACTGAGTTCTGATGAGAATATAATAATTCTAATTAAGAAGGACAAATGATTGTGTGGACTGTGAGATCTGAGGATTAGCTCACTTATTAATGAAATTTCTGTTATGATAGTCGGGAAGAGTTTTTTCTGATAAATCCATAATTATGCTCTGTATCTTACAGTATATTTCTAACCGTTTTAAAGCACACAAAGCTAAACAACAATATTTGACTCTTTTGGTCTCTTCTGGGCATATTTTCCTCTCTAATTGGGAACTCTCCAAAGCAGGTAATTAAGACAAGCCCCTTAATGCTTGTCTACACTTCTAGATATAAAAATAAAATTGATATATTTAATATTTACAAAAACATGATTAAATGGAAAAAAATTTATTTTAGGGCCTGGAACAGGTATTAAATACCTCCTAGGGCATCTCCTGGCCATACTCATCTATTAAATTTTCATTAAATCCATGCCAATCTGCTATGGATTATGGCAGCGGTTATTAAAACTTATCCCTAAGTTAATTAGGCCCTGGATTTGCTAAATTGCAATTGTTTCATCCTGATTGAAGGTTTTACTACTCTCATAATTGGGAAGATTATTAAGCTTAATATTGGCACCTCAGTGGTGTATATTTTCCTCTCAACCAGACCAACTACGTTTCATCATACAGCCGATGAAATACAATAAATGGGGAGAAAAAACAAAGATCTTGTTAATGATGCACCTGTAATTGGGATGTCACCAGGCCTCTCAATAGTAATAGGTACTCCTTATTCAGCTGTCCATGTGCAAGTACTATTATGCCAATTACAATGATCAACATACATAAAAAATAGAATTCATTAATTGTGAATGCATTAAATTCAAAAATGCAATTAGTTTTTTGCCAAAAATTTACTTGGTCACCCAAGTGGATCCCATACTCGGCCATAATGCAATTATATCATATCTATTATTAGCTAAAATAATTGGGAATGTTTATATGCAATCAAGGCAGTTTTGAGGTGAATATGATTTATCAAATTATGTAGATAAACTGGGAAGGATCAAAGGATCCATCAATGGGAGTTATCTACTAGCATTGATAGTTCACTCAGGGTTTATTTTCAAGTTAACCATCAAATTTTAACATTTCATTCCACTTGACTGAAATATAAACCCTGAGTTTTCCTGATTTCATCTTCAATGCTTGTAAACAGCTCTTCCTCAACCTACCACAATTTTTTCACTTCTCTTATTTACAAACAACGACATTGGTTAAATCAGTTGGAATGAACTATGTGTAAGCATATGTTTATAGGCTCCCTCCAAGCAGCACAGTTGGGTCAACTTGTTCCTGTACCAACTTTATTGACGTCTACTCAGCCTGAAACTATTGTTGAGGAGGAGGTATACCCTGCCATTGATCCTACTCAAGGATCAGTGGGGTACAAACTTCAGTCATTTTCTTTGACACTTATTCTGGAGGACACTTTTGGCTGCATTCTCAACCCTAGAGAGCCAACTTCTTTGCTACTATTGATATATTGGTATGGCGATCTTCTGGCAGAGTTTATCTTAGCCCTCAGCTATTTCCTGATGGCTTGAGCATACAATACAGCGTGGGGCTCATCCAACTATTAACATTGGGGTCAACCTCTTAATGAAATGAAGGTCACATATGAGTGGCTTTACAATCCCATTCATCTATTTCTTGCTAAAGGTACAACCATATGACCACAAGATTTTGTCCAGTTCAATGGCTTTATAAAGGATGTCCTCAGTAAAGGTCCGCGCCACTTGAAAATGGGCCCAATTTTGCATCATCCTTGGGTCTGAACACCCACAATGTTCAAAAGTTTGTTTCCTCTTGGCTGTTCAGGCAGCTTTTGAGTCTCTTCATCAAGATAGCTTGGACAAATACCTTCCAAACATAACCTTAATTAGCCATCTTATGCATATTATTCCTGATCAGATACCTTCAGGCTGGCTTTTATATTTTCCCACCCTTATCAAGTGGTGGGAACCCCAGGTTTATCGTGTTTGACTGGTGATTCCAGAAATGTACCAGTACTGGACTAATTTTTAGTTGACTGTCTTCTTCTAGGCGCTTGTTTTCCACCCAATTTCAGGCTTATCAGATCACTGTTAATGGTTTTGTGCCTTCCCTCCCAGTTGCTTTCTTGGAGTCAGCTACAACAAGCACATATTGCATCTGGCTTTATGCCACTATGGCCCTTTTCCTTGTAGCCCAGTAACTATATTGGGCCAAATTGGCGCACAAAGATATGGAATCTGGTCCCAAGTCGCTTCCCTTGAAGCAGAGGATTAAAAGCCTAGCTGATTTATTGTTTTACCCATATATTCAATTTTATTATATATTATTTCTTTGTTACTATTATATATTATATATTATTATCATTATTATTCATTATAAATATTTTTTTTATTTTTATTATTATTATTATTTTTTAGCTATTTTTTATTTCCTAAAATTGTGTATACTTTTTTTGTTTTTTCCCCTTCTAATTGTCCCTCTTCCTAAATCTTCTTAGAAAATTCCATGGGCTTAATTATAAATATGGCCTATTTTAACCTCTTTGATGGTGTAAACAAACCTTGATGTTTTTCAATAATCACAAATGGGCCAACCCAAATGTAATTTAACTTCTGTAATTGGCCTGATATATGCATATTGCAGAATAGTATCTCATCACTAACTTAAAATCTGGTCAAATTGTATTGATCTTTAGAATCCTTTTAATGTTGGGCCTTTTTAACAGCAAAACTGTTGTCAAAGTCTTGAGCTTGCAGTTTAATTAGAGTTCTGAAAGCTTCATAACGTATAGAGCTTACTGCTCTCACCATGTTCTTCTAGGACCAAATAAAGCAGCGATGGTAGGTCCAGATGTTTTCCATATAAAACCTGGAAAGGTGACATCTAGGTGGAAGAGTGATACAATATGTTGTAAGCAAATGTGACTGAACTTAGAAATGCACTCTATTCAGATGGTTTGCCTAAAATTACTTTTGGACAAATTTCACAATCGTCCATTTATGTGCTCAACTGTTCCGTTTGCCTCTGGATGATAGGGAGCAGAGAGTACACCTCTTACTCCCATCAGCTGATTAAGCTTGATAATAACGTTGGCTGTAAAGTTGCTTTCATTATTGGAAAGGATAAGCTGCGGGCAACCATGTTTGTGGATACATCCTCAAGGATAAACTTAGCTGTCATTGCTACATCTACTTCCTGAATAGCCTTAGCTTCAACCCACTTAGTCAAGTGGAAGATAGTCACAATGATGTACTTGGCCTTAGAATTGCTAGTGGTAAGTGGCCTAACAACATCTATGGATATGGTATGCCAGGCAACCCTGGGCTAAACAAGCTGGTAAGATGTGCTTTTTAAGAACGGTTTTTGCCTTTACATTTGGCGCAACTCTCCAGTGTCCCTTGGATATCAAAGTGCATTGACTCCCAGTAGTAGTATCATCTAAGATGCTCCTTTCTTTTCTTAAATCAAGGGTGGTTAGCCGAGCGGGTAAAACTGCTTCCACCCCTATTGCAAGTTTTGAGTTCGAAACCTGTACTGGTTAGAAAACATTCTCGGTGTGGTATATTTGTCCCAAGGTCGACCCACCTTGAATAATTTTTTTTATTTTCTTAAATCCACCATGGCCTATGGCCTTATGCGCCGCCATTATTAGGTCTGTTTGTGCTGAGGTTCATGGAAAAATGACCTTTTTTCTTTGATCATTTTGTATAATATTCCATTTTTGATCAAAGTGTCTTTCTGTAAATACATATGCAATTTTTAACCAATTTGGGCTCATCATGAAATTCTCCATTGATCACTTGGTATAGCTCATCTGTGGCCAAACTGACAGTGGCAACCATAGGTAAATGGGATAAGCAATTGGCATTTTGGTGCTTTACTCTGGCACAATATTTAATCATGTAATTATGGGCTTGAAGCTTTTAGTGCCCACTGCACTAATTGGCTCTCTGGTTCCTTTAAGTTGTTCAGTCATCTTAGGGACAAATGATCTGTTACAACTGTAAAGGAGTGCCATGCAGATAGACCCAAAAAGCTTAGAGGAGTATATGATTGTCAAGCATTGTTCTGTCACCGTGTAGTTCTGCTCATGGATGTTTAAGGTCCAACTAGAAAAGGCGATCAGATGTTCCTCGCAATTTTCCCCTATTTGAGACAACATGGCTCCAACTGCCATAAGCGATGCATCAGTTTGGACAATAAACTCACACTTAAAGTCTGGATATTGCAGGACTAGGGCCATTATCAGGGCTAATCAGAGAGGATTAAATGCTTCTTGACAGGCCTGATTCCAGTCAAATATGACCTTGTCTTAAGCAGATGAAACAATGGCTCCCCAATTTGTGCAAAATCGGCAATGAATTGGCAATAATAACCAATCATTCCCAGGAAAACCTGTATTACGCTTAAATTCAGGCCATTTCAGCTTCAATATCGCATCCAGTTTGGATGGCTGGGGTCAGAGTCCTTCTTTAAAATAACAAACTCAAGATATTCCAATTTATCTAAAAAATTTGTTCCTTCCAGTGTTTGATCTTCAATATAGCAGCCGATAGTCTATTGAAAACTGCCTCTAAATGTTCCAGGTGATCGGTGAGGTATGGCTGAAGATGTTTATAGCATCCAAATAAACTAACATTCAAGTCAACTTTAAATCCCCTAGTATTGTGTCCATCACTCTTTGAAATGTAGCAGGGGCGTTACAAAGTCCTTATAGTATCCTTATTGGTGAAATAGGCCATCTTGAGTTATGATAGCACATTTTTCGCACTCCTCTTTGAGCATATTGATCTGATAATATCCGCTTATTAGGTCAATAGCAGAGAAGAGCTTTGTGCCTCCAAGTTGATATAAGGCTTTGTCAATCCGTGGAAGGGGATAATAATCCTTCTTTGTGATGTTGTTTAATTTTTGATAATCAACGATGACCCGCTTGCTACCTTCTTTCTTTTTTACTATTAGAATTGGGGCAGCCCAATGGCTCTTTGATGGGAACAGCATTCCAAGATCTAGGAGTTCTTTAATCTCTTTGGATCAACTTCTTCTGATGTTTTCAAATGTCTAATTAGGCATAGTAGAATGGGGTCATGGTCATTAGTGTTGATAGTGTGTATCACATCTCTAGCACAACCTAAGTCAAAATAATCTTTTGCAGTAATTCTCAGTATTTCTGTAGTAAATTCTAGACTTAAGCCTTTTCTGGGTCAGTTAAGTTCCATAATTCGGCCATAGGAATAACGCTATTGATACTTATGGTTGCCTCATTAGGAAGTCTATTTAGACTAGGGTCCCAAATTTTTGAAACGTATGAATTTCAGTAGTCAAAAATAGATGCAGGTAGGCAATGACTTGATGCCTCCATATCTTGATGGGCCAATTATGCAGGTTTGCACATAAGATTTGAATCTCTTCATGCCCTGGAATGACTATCCCCAGTGTAATATTTGGCTTTAAATGGGATTTACACTATGGCTGGTATATTTTCCCATAAAGTCACTCTGGAATTTTAATATTCAGCCCGTTAGGGACAACAACTTGAGTTCCAGGCAGCACGGTAATTTTCTGATATAATCATAATGGGATCCCTTTGATTTGCAAATCTTCATTGGAAGAACCTTAGTTTTTTAATGTGGTTTTATGTATTCAATTGGGATTATCCCATTCTTGTAGGTCAGGTTAAAAAATAAATATAGCTGTTTCTTTTCAACCTTTCTATTTCTGTTATAATATAAAGGATTTTCTGTCCCAAAAATAGTCAGCATATTTTACTTATGATTCGTGACAACATCAAATCTTCTCAGAAAATTGGTCCCAATAGGGATATTGTAGCTTGTACCTGGCAATACTATGGCCGGAGCCATCACTACAATGGATCTGAAATGCAATGGTTACGTGCTATAGGCCTTGAGATACTTAGTGTTGTGGGCTCCTGATGTACCATTGTTATGATTTTTGCCCATATTCCAAGCCTGCTAGATTACCTGGTATTGCTAGGGGAAAATTCCCTAAGGCGAAGTGAATTGTAAAATTGGTTGGCCCAAGTTTTGGAGTAACTACGTTAAGGGGATTTTAAGATATTTGCCCGGTTATATCCATTGGGGATTGATCCAGATGAATACTCAAGATCTCATCGGGTGGAGTTGCTGACAAAATAGGGGCATCTGATAGTGATTAACTATCAGGTGTACTGATTGGGATTGATCTGGTTTCATCACTGACTGATTGGTCATGAATAGTGAGTTGTGAGGTGAGTGATGCCGCCTGCAACTAGCAAACTAATTGGTTGGTGAAGTGACCTGCCATAATGGGTAATAAGTCCCATTACCTAAGCAGGTCGCTAGCCAATTATGATCAGTCTGCTTGGATCGAGAGGAAAATGTTAGGGACACGTTTTCTGACACTTTCCGTTTGAGGTCTTGAGGATGTCCAATGACGGAATCCTAGCCAGGATGGGGAATACCATCGCTGCCAAGATGAGGATGGGTGATTTAATGGCAACAGCTGCCGTTTCATCAAAGAGGTGTCAACTGAGGGTTAGACAGCTGAATCCCCTACTATATAATTCCCCTAGGATTTACTATAATAAAAACAATATTACTATCTATGAAAGCATTATAATCTACAGTAATATTATTGATTTGGTGTATAGTTAGACTATCAGCTTCTATTGTGTCATTCTATCTCAAGGGTAATATTGCAGAAGGCAATAATTGGAAGACTCTCAGAGAGAAGAGTAAAGATCCAATTGGGGATCTAGAGATGAAGGAACCACAATCAGGGATAGCTGCTGACTGTGTATTGAGCCAAGAGAGACTGTCACCGGGGTATCTTAACAAAGATCAGGTGGACAAGAATATAGGGGAACAAATCCCTACGAGTACAACTTTCAGAGTATTTAATTGGAAATACTGGCCAAGCGTTGGGCCAAATAATAATTCAATCTCAACTATGGATAATAGTCCTTATACTATTATTGATTAATACATTCTATACAACATGATGAAGTGCACAAGGAAATTGAACCTGTGCAGTAAAAAGGTTATTGGGTGATGGCCGATAATAAACCAAGAGTAAATTTTTACAAGTTGGTGCTCATTACAGGGGTAGTTGAGTGAAGAATCTATTATAATGTTGTATAAAGAAGAACTACACAAGCTGTGGACTGAGATCACCACTGTGAACCCGAATGCCTTAAACTCAGCGGACCATTGGGAGTTAGCAGCCTTAGAAGAATGAGTCGCCAAGGTGGAGGAAGGTGTAGAGAATGTAGCCACCTTTGGGAAAAAGTTACTCGGCAAAGTAAACTTGTTGAAGAAGAAAGAAGGGGACCTTGTTTGAGAGGTCCTATACTTGAAAATGAAGCGAGAAGTAGATCGCATTTGTTTAAGAAAGTTCAGTGCAGATATTGAGAAATTAATCAAAGAAGTAGAGGAACTTAAAACTCACAGATGTGCTTGTGAGCCCAATATGGCCAGCAATTCTGAAGAGAGAAGTCCTTACACCATACTTGGGAAGTCATTTACCCCAAGAAATATGCTGCCTGCCTTTAATGCCATTTTGGAGATGACGCCTAAAGTCACTCCACAAGTTAGCTGAGTAGCCAAACCAAGAGAACCAGCCAGAAATGACTTGGAGGAATTTAGAGCAACGCTGAAATTTCCAACATTCCATCTAGATAATGCCCCAGCCTTTTTCTGACTGTTTGACATGACTATGATTGGCTATGGGGATCATCAAAAGGCGTTGACAGTCATGAACTGCCTGGACACCGACTGTCAAAACCTAGTGTTACCTCACCTGGAGGGGGACAGCTGTTCGTATGCTGAGGCAAAGGCGGCCATAATGAGGGATTTTGGGAGTCCAACCTGCATATTGAAACGCAAGCAAGAATTTATGGGAATTCAGTCCATAAAGACGAGTCTCTTCTAGCTTCATGGATCAATTTTACCAAGTTTCACAGATCCTGGCTGGAGCGAAAGTATTGGACGACTTTGATGCTAGAATTGCTTTTCAAGCAGCCCTTCAGCCCTATTGCAATTTGCATTAAATGATGTCTTCCATGTTTGTGACAGAGATAACTATCTTGCAAATGGTAGACAACCTGAAGATTTTGGGAGCGACGTTTGATGCCCCAAATAGAAGCTTCAAGTCAAATCCAGTACAAAATCTGAATCCCACGAAGGGAAATGAAGGAGCAAAGGAGGCTACTAATCGAACCCTGCAGGGAAAAAAGCCCAAAGAATTCAGCTGGTTAAGCAAGAGAGAGAAGGTCTGCTATCAGTGTGGTGGGAAAGGACATTTTTCTGTACACTGCAAAAAGCTGAAGGATTAGATTAATTTGGTTCATGCCAAGGAGACAGCAGCCACCAAGGTTTTGGGAAAAGGGCCCACTGCCTAGACAAGGAACAGTCTAGTGTGGCAGAGAAACCTGTTCCTACCGATATCATGAATGAAGAAATAGATATTAGCAATCTGTTCATAGGCGACGAGCAGGATCATCTATACTAAGTGGTCAATATGGATGTGAATGCCATGACCAGAATTGGGGCAAAGAAAATCAACCCACAAGATAATTCAGGAAGTTGCCCAGCCATATGCCCGACAACTGGTGGATAATATTTGAACTGCCAAGAATCCTGAAGAGTTAACAGACGTCCGTTTAGATGAGGCCAATATGTTAATCCCCATCAGTGCGATAAAGAAATTATTTCCTGAATTATTGGCGCAAATTATTCACACCCTAGATTCGGCTAATAACGCCGCCATTCACTCAGTAAATACTATATTACAATACTCTGAGTGTGCGTATATAGATATACAGGTGAATTGAGTGAGGGTGAGGGCGATTGTCAACAGCGGAGCGCCCATCAATATTGTTTTGACCAAGCTGGTAAAGAGGATGAAGATCTCGCCAGAATTGGAGCACAAGAGAGAATATGGAACAGCTGAGCCAAACACCACCGTTTCCTGTGAAGCGTATAGTGCGCTGCCACTACAATTCAGGTCTTTGGTGGTATCTGTGCCAGCCATAGTTTTGGTGAACCAAAGCTATGACATCCTGATTGGAACAGAGTTCCTACGGAAGTACAGATTTAAATGTAACTTTGAGGATAATACGTTGACCATCCTGGGTCAGATGTTACCATTGGTATACCAGAAGAATGGTGAAGCTCCGGTGAATCGGAGAAATAACTTTATTAATATGATATACAATGATGGCATTATACTGATTCATGCCAATTAGTTGGTAGGAAGTGACGCAAGATTCTGGCGGAAATCCTAGAAAACTGGGGAATCCCATTAAGGATCAAGAATTAGAGGACCATACTGGCCAGATCACATATAATAGTCAACACAAGGTTGACTTTGGAGATTCCTGAGCTGTTGTATGGGGAGGTCAGAAGCCCCTGGAAGAAGTCCAGAGTGGAGTCATGGGTGGCTCCTGGGATAATAATACTGGGCCATGGAGAAATACAAGTTCTCCTGGCAAATTTGAGCAAAGAACTGATGAAGATCAAGGGTGATCAGATCATCACATTTATTTATATAATCCCAATGGCCGAATTGAGACAATTCCACAATTTTGGGTCTCTCAATGAAATGGGATTACCGGCTGGGGTAGCCAAAAGCATCAACCTATTGGTTGATCAGGAGCAGCTCGCTGATCTGCCGGAAGGCCATCAGGTGGAGGTGCTCAAACTATTTGAGAAATATTGGGAAGTGTTCGCTCAGGACAACCACAATTTGGGATGCGCATAAGATGTAATCCACAAGGTTGACACCGGGGAAAATCTACCAATAAGGATGAGATTAAACCAAAGATCAAAAGCTGCTGAAGCGGTAGTGGAGGATGAGATCAGCAAACTAGTGAAGCATGGGCTTCTAGTTCCATCTTCAAGTCCCTGGGCGAGTCTGATTCTGATTGTGAAGAAGAAGGATGGATCAAACTGGGTGGTGATTGACTACTGGAGGCTGAACAAAATTATGAAGAAGGATTCGTATCCCCTACCAAGGATTGACAATGCGCTGGATCATTTAGGAGAAGCGAAGTATTTCTCCATGATGGATCTGATCTTGGGATATTGGCAGATTGACTTGCCAGAAGAAGACCAAGAAAAATGCGCGATTATTACCATGCAGGGGTTATACCAGCTGACGAGGATGCCCCAGGGTCTCTGCAATGTGCCTGCGACGTTCCAGAAGGCCATGGACATGATATTAAGCGACCTGAAGTTGTTGTGCATCCTGGTATATCTGGACGATATCAATGTGTTCAGTAGAACGTTTACTGATCACTTGCACCACTTGGAAGAAGTTTTTAAGAGACTGTCCGTGGCTAACCTGAAGATCAAGCCAAGGAAGTGCCACTTCTTCAAGAAAGAGTTGGAATACCTGGGATTCATAATCAACTCAAGTGGATTGCAGCCGCAAACCCAGAAGATAGCAGCTATAGAGTGTATGGCTGTACCAAAGAGTGTCCAAGAAATCCAAGTATTCCTTGGGATGGTTGGATACTATAGAAGATTTATTCAGGACTTTGCCCGAATAGCCAAGCCATTATTCCATTTATTAAAGGATCCAAAAAAAGGATTTGTGTGGAATGAAGAGGCCCAGGACTCCTTCAATGAGTTACGCCAGTATTTGATAGATTCGCCAAACCTGAAATATACAAATTTTGATTGGGAGTTTATCATTTAAACTGATGCTTCATTGACAACGATCAGCGCCATACTGAGCCAAGTAGATGAACTTGGGGACAAGCATCTGGTGGCATATGTGAGCTGGACACTCTCAGCCGCTGAGAGGAACTACACTGTGACTGAGTGGGAATGCCTTATGGTCATTTACGCATTCAAGCAGTTTCTGGTGTACATCCATGTAATGCACTTTAAGGTGGTGATGGACTACTCTTTGCTGCGCTGGCCACACAATCTAAGAGAACCAGAAGGATGACTGGCCCAATGGGCACTTAAGCTTCAGGCTTACAATTATGAGATAGTCCACCGATGGGGCTTCTCACCAGAACGCGGATGGCTTATTGCAGTTGCCAATGGTACAGTTGGTATACACGCAGTTGGATAAGATATTCCAGAGAATGGTCGAAGGAAGAATCAGGGATGAGCCCTGAGAAATCCAAGGTGCACTTTAAAAAGCGATGGAAAATACTGAGACTATGGATTGACAAGTATTCAAGACGATCAATGGGAAGTGGCTGATATTTTCAAAACTGTCAGAAAGAGCAGATGATAGTACAAGCAGCTCACAAGGTTGTCAGGCACAGAAGCCTGAGGAAAACAACCAACCATATTCACCAGTATTATTACTGGGAATTTATTAACTACAATGTCGCAGATCATCTTGCTTGTTGCGTGGAGTGCCAGCTGCATAAATGTTCACAAGAATACAACTGGATACTGACTGGTCCGCCCTGAAATCACCTGGAACACAGTGTCCATCAATGTGATGGGACTGCTGGCAATGAGCACAGGGGGAGTCAAGTACATCATAGCTGCCATTGACCATCTGACGAGATGCGTCAAGACAAAGGCCCTAACCAGAGTAGATGATACCAGTACTGTGAGATTCATCCTGGATCAAGTGGTATACTGGCATGGATGTCCGCAAGTCCTATTGAGTGGCAATGGGACCAACTTCACATCTCATGTGATCCCAAGGTTAAATGAAATAATGGGGATCTGAGGAGTCATGTCAGTACCATACTTGCCGGAGATAAACTGACTGTTAGAATGGGTTATTGGGACGCTGGGCGACGCTAAGGAAGCTAATCGCAGGGAGAACTTCTGCATGGGGAATGTACCTGAGTTTGGTGACGTTCGCCTACAATATTAGTCATCATACGGCGACTGGAAAGATGCCATTTGAATTATTATACGGAAGAAAGGCTGTGTTGCTGCCAATTTAATTTTTGGTAGTGGAACATACATTGGGGATGAGTACCAGACAATACTTGAACTGACTGACAAGTGTCCTGATCAATATGCAATTGCAAGAATTTGATACAGCCTTGAAGAAAAGGATATGAGAAAAATTGACAGATGATAAAAACTGACTGGCCTTAGAATATTAAATAGGGGAAAGAGTTGCCTTTTGAGATATGCATGGTTTCAGATGAAGAAACAAATTAGATGCATTGTGTCTAGATCCATTCAAAAGTAATTACCAAGATGGCAACTGATGCTTACTCCATCAAGAATCTCTTAGATGGAAGAGATGTAAATTGAGTCCATGATAAAGTATCTAAAAGGTTGGATCGAGGAAAAAAGGACCTCTGAATTAATCTAGATGGTTAAGTCCAAAAAAGACCTCTGAACTATGGAAAACTGGTAGGTTTAAGTACCCAGGACCCAGTTTGGGGGAAAAGATGGACTTCTGAACTGAAACAAGGTCAAGTCCCATGGTAAAAAAGAAAAATAAAGATAAAAAAATCAATAAAAGATAATGGTGAAAAAATTATAAACCACATAGATAAAAAAGCCGATATATTTATAAATTTTATTTTTATTGATTGTCCTTGGTACAGGGATGATTCTGCCTATGTCGCCTCTTAGGGGAGGGAGGATGGATCGTGGTAGGAATAAACAGCCCATCAAAATCAATATGTGATCAGACACTTGCAAGGGTGAGACCTACATGAAACCAAGTTTGTTGAGAGGATGCTGAGCCCTGAGAAAAAATGACTAGGGGAAGGGAAATTGAGATGTTGGAAGATGCCAATTGTAAACCCCAGAGCGTGGAGGAAAGCAGCAATAAAGAAAAAGGCAATTGGTGAATATCCCCAAGTAATCCAAATATGGCACTGGAGCTGGAAGATTTGTTCTGAGCACCTGCTGACGGGCTTCATCAAGGACACCAGACATGTGGGTTGGCAACAAAGAAGGAACACTCGATGGGGGTTGCTGAATCATGCCCCTATTAATGCCATCAGTGGAAGATACTGATGGGAAGCTCTGGAGAAGATATAGTTGTGCAGAGAGCAAATTGCATCCTGCAAGCGGTGACTATGGGCTTCACAGAAGCTAAAGCTGAATGAATGGTGGAAACCAGGCAAGGCTGAAAGCTTAGTGGACCAACTTCAAAGAACTTTGCCAGCAAAGCGAAGAGCATAAGTGGAAGTATCCCAATCCAGAAGGTTATCAAGATCTGAGGGACTCAGCGCTAATGTCAAAGCCTTGGTGACTTGGGTCTGGAGTTCAGCATAGGGGAGCTTGAAGTGTAAGCTGTTACTAAATTGAGAGCTCAGAGACCAGAATAGCAGGTTTTTAGAATTGACTGAGTTGGAAGAGGAACTCAGGGAGCAAGTCTGACCGGCCAGAAACAAATAATCCAGAGCAACCAGCATAATCTCTGGAGCATTTATGATGATGTTTGGAGCATCAGAAAAAGAGCTGAATCCAGGAAGGTTTCAAAGTCTAACTCTGGAATTGACTGAAGAGGAGGAGTTGGCCAAGAGTTGATTGAAATAATGTTTAGCCTGGTTTTAAAGGGATTAGTTACTGTATCCGGTAATTCAATGGAAGGAATAGCCGCTTGCACCAGACTAGGCTTATGAGTCCTGGAAGGACCATAAAAGAGGTTCTGTCAAGCATCCCGACTCATCTGCTGGAAGAGACGGAGGTCTGGATCAGACAGACTATTAAGGAGCTGCTGGTAGTGAGGTTCAGAATTCAACATATAAGCTGGTGAGTTGGGGATGTCAGACTTATATAGAAGTTGACATTATGCACTCTATAGTCCATTAGGCTCCAATTTCAGTGAAATTAATCTCAAAATTAATGAGATAAGCTCTCCAAGGGAAGAATTAGGAATGACTTACAGCTAAGAGGTTATGAGCGAAATAACAAGGGCGAATAAAAAATAAGTATTCTTAATTAAGCCATGAAATGAACATTGATGGCAAGAGTCTCCTGTCTAGGATGAGGAGAAAATCAGGAAAATAAGGACGCCGGACCAAGAATCCTGAATATGACAGTGGGTCATATACCCTGACAGGGGGAAAACAAGATTCCAGGATTAATATCATCACGAGTAAATCAATCAGCCCAGCATGACAGAAGGTCATGGGGACCGCGCTCCGAGAAGTCAGTAGTGAAGAGGAAGAGGAAGAACGCCATATGCTAAAGGTCATCCTGAGAAGCATTGAATACTGATGAGTGTACTCCGCTTGAACCAATGAAGTATTTGACCAAGTATATGAAGTGGTGTTCTCATGCCCCAGTCCTTTTCTCACTGGAAATCTAAGCAAGAGGGGGGATGTGTTAGGATTTTTGCCCATATTCCCAGCCTGCTAGTTTAACTGGTATTGCTAGGGGAAAATTCCCTAAGGCGAAGTGAATCAGAAATTGGTTGGCCCGAGATTTGGAGGAACTACGTTTGGGGGATTTTGAGATATTCGCCTGGTTGTATCCATTGGGGATCAATCCGGATGAATACTTAAGATTTTGTTGAGTGGAGTTGCCAACGAAATAGGGCATATGATAGAGATTAACTATCAGGTGTACCAATTGGGATTGTCAGGTTTCATCATTGACTGATTGAGAATGAATAGCAAGTTGTGAGGCGATTGATGCTGCCTGCAACTAGTGAATTGATCAGTTGGTGAAGTGACCTGCCATAATAAAGTAATAAGTCCCATTACCTAAGCAGGTCGCTAGCCAATGATGGTTGGTTCTCTTGGATCAAGAGGAAAACGTTAGGGACATGTTTTCTGACTCTTTCTATTTGAGGTCTTGAGGATGTCCAACAACGGAATCCTAGCTAGGATGGGGAAGACCATCGCTGCCAAGATGAGGATGAATTTTTCAATGGCAACGGCTGACAATTCATCAAAGAGGTGTCAACTGAGGGTTAAACAGCTGAATCCCCTACTACATAATTCCCTAGGTTTTTTAAATAAAAACATTATTATTATCTATGAAAGCATTATAATCTACAGTAATATTATTTATTAGGTGCATAGTTAGACTATCAGCTTCTATTGTGTTGTTATATCTCAAGAATATTGCAGAAAACAATAATTGGAAGACTCTCAGAGAGAAGAGTAAAGATCCGAGCGGGGATCTAGAGATGAAGGAACCACAATCAGGGATGGCTTCTGACTGTGTGTTGGGCAGAGAGAGACTGTCAGCGGGGTATCTTAATGAAGATCAGGTGGACAAGAATATGGGAAACGAATCCCTACAAGTATGACTTACAGAGTTAGTAATTGGAAATAATGGCTGAGCGTTGAGCTGAATAATAGTTCATCTCAACTATGGATAAAAGTCTCCATACTATTATTGATTAATACATTCTATACAACATGACGAAGTGCACAAGGAAATTGAACCTGTGTAGTAAAAAGGTTACTGGATTGACGGCCAATAATCACCAAGAGTAAATTTTTATAACCATATTCTTGACATTGTGCACCATCAAACGTATCTTCATCTTCTTTACCAGTTTGGTGCTGACAATGTTGATAGGTGCCCCACTATCAACAATGGCCCAAACCTAAACCTTATTTTCTGCAATATCCACAAATGTACATTCATAGTATGTATCAGAATTGTTTATTAAGTGAATATTGGAGTAAGTGTTTGGTTCCAAGTAGACTTCAGACTTTGAGCAGATTTCTGGTTAATTCTCTGCTAAAAGTCTTCATGGGTATGGCCACTTGCATGTCATGTAGTGTGGACAGATCAGATGAACATTTAGGATGGTTACTTAGCCCTTGATCAATGGTTTGTTTGTCATAGGGCTTGCTACTTTGGCTTAAGCTTCTTCAGTGACTTCTGGTTGCTTTAATTATTTTGCTTTGGCTTGGGTGGTAACCATATATACATAATCAGCCACGATGTGTGGTGCAGGCTATCTTTGGCCACTTTGCCGGCCAAGAAAAGCTGCCAAGGTCAAGAGGATTGTGTGTTAAGGCATTGGTGGAGGTAGAGCGTTCTGTCTCTACTCACCTTCTCTTTTCTCACCTTCTCTTCATTGTTAACCTATAAGGCCGCATTCACCCCAGGTTTTTTATCTGGCCATCTGTAGCATTGGATAGCAAAACATCCTTTTTGGCCACCATTATGACAGGTAATCGGCCCTGTTTGCTGATCATTTTTTGAATTTATGGACTGATTGTTTTTTCCATGTTCATTTTAATTTTTGTATTTTTTGGCCCTAAAAATCGTAATTTTGATTTCTCTTTGGGCCAATTAGGGGCGTCAAAGCTACTTACGCATTGTCTCAAATAATATATAAGTTCTAATGCTCCCATGGGCCGATTAAAGGCTGGAATTATGGCATGCTGAAAGTCACAGTATGGCTTGACAGCATGCCATATGGCAATCTTTGCATCAAATTCATTTAAAGAGTTTGAACTGAGTAAGACCTGAGCCTCATGGTAATATCTATCCGCAAAGACCCTGATGGACTCATTGCTTTGGAATTTGTATTGAGTAGGTCTGTTTTTGGGTGAATAGTTTATCAGGGCTTTCAAATTGTCCTACAAAGGTGTTTTTTGCATCCAAATAGGTACAATTGTTACTCATATAGGGCATAGCAAGATTGACACTATGTGATTCCAGACAATTAATGAGAGCTATAGACTTTTCATGGTCAGATCCTCCTCGCATAGCTTTTTTGAAAAATTTTAAGGACAAATGAACATTTCCTTTTTTGTCAAATTTTAGCAAATTCAAGGGCTTATGGTCATTTCTCCCAGAATCAGCCAGAGGAGTTACGCTTCATCTAGAGTTCAAACGTCTTGGGGAATATTCAGTCAGAATTATTCCACATTTGTGATAAGAGTCATCTGGAGTTGGGATTAAAGCAAGAATTTTTGGCATCTTATGAACATTTGGAATATCAGTTTCATTATCCATCTCAACCACTGACGATTCTGCTTCATGAAATTGTTCAAACTGCTCAATTAGGACTACTGAATTTGGGCCTTATGTAATTTCCCCAGACGTTTTCTGATCTCATATTTAGAGGCTTTACTGCTCTCCCACCTTTGAGGGCTGGTCAAACAGTTGCAACTTCTCTCCTTTAGGTCTTCAAAATCCTTTTTTAAAGTCTTCACTTTATTTTCAAAAGATAATTTGAGAAGCCAGTATATGCTTCACATCTTCATTCAGATTAGCAACACGGTCATTAGTTGCCAATAACTTTGTTTGAAGATGTTGTTTTTCTTTAGTAAGTTTGACGTTCTTAGCTTGCATGGATGAGATTGGTGACTGGAGTTTCTTATAAAGTCTTCATGAATTTGTGCAAATTCTTCCTTATTACTCTGGCCCTACTGGCATAGCAGCCAGAACTTTAACGCTTTTTTGCAATATGCCCACTCAGTTAGGAAATATCCACTGACCTCAACATGCATGGTTTTTAATTCCAGGTAATTTTTCCGAGATAAGTGTGCAATTTTGGTCAAACGTTTAGTCTGAGATAACAGAAATTCGGAGTAATTCTCCAATTTCTGGCAGAATTTACTAATATTATTAGCCCACTCACTGGTCAATCCATGTAGTGAGCGGACCTCAGCTGCAATCTCCAAAACTTTTCATTAAGTAGATCTTCCAAAAAGTGTTTACTCTTCTGTGGGCATCAGTGATCTGTTCCATATTTTTGCTGATAGCCTTTCTAACTTCATTGAGGCTAATATTTAGCTTATCCAGTAAGTTGATTGGGAAGATCGCTCCTCTTCTTGAAAATAGTATATTTCTGCAAGCTCTAGATTCTGCCAAGCCAGAATCCTTTGGGTGTGCTTGATTGAGGGCTGTACAAAGCTAACCAAGAACTCATTTGTTGCTTGTGTACATTTGAGACGTTTGGCCAGAGTTTCCATGGTCGCCTCTCATTACTGCATATACTTCTTTATCTTGAAGGACTGATCCTTCAAGTAGTAAAATAGCCCAAAATATGGGTCCACTTGCAATGTATCATTCATATACCCATGAAGTAGAGTCTCCAACATCTTTTTATCATATTAAAGGTAAACTCATTAGGACTATTGTGTCCACATGCCCTCTTCCACCGTGATTAGATCTAAAGAATATAAAGTACTCTCCTCAGTATTCTTGAGAGCACATTAAGGTACTCAGTGATTTATTGGTCACTGGTTTCCATTTCATTTTTTTTATATCTTCTGGCAGAATCTGCCTTTGAACAGATAAAATTCTTTTTTAAAAGTCTAAAGCGGATTTTAGTGAGCAACACTTGTGAGATTTTGATGATTAGCTCACTTATTAATGATATTCCTGTTTTGATAGTTGGGAAGAGCTTGGCTGATAAGTCATCAATTATGCTATGTGTCTTACAGTATTTCCTAACTGTTTGGAAGCTCACAAAGCTAAACAACAATATTTGACTCTTTTGGTCTCTTCTGGGCATATTTTCCCTCTCTAATTGGGAACTCTCCAGACACAGGTAATTATGATAATCCCCTGAGTGCTTGTCTACACTTCTAAATATAAAAATAAATTTAATATAAGACAACATAAGATAAAAATATGATTAAATGGAAAGATAAAGCTTTTATTTTTGGGTCAGGCAAAGGTATTCAATACCTCTAGGGCATCTCCTGGCCATACTCATCTGTTAGATGAGTTCATTAAAACCATGCCAATCCACTATGGATTATGGCAGTGGTTATTAAAATATCCACAAATTAATTCATTTTTTGAATTAACCAATTTACAGTCATCTTAGCCCAATTGGAGGCACTACTACTCTTGCAATTGGAAATTATTAAGCTTATTATTAGCACCTCAGTGGTGTATATATGCCTCTCAATCAGCCCAATTACATTTCGTCATACAGCCGATGAAATACAATAAATGGGGAGAAAAAAACGTATGAAATTTGAATGATGATGCACCCCTAATTGGGATGTCAGCAGGCCTTTCAATAGTACTAGGTACTCCCTGTTCAGGCTGTCCATGTGCAAGTACTATTGTGCCAATTACAATGATCAACATACATAAAAATAGAATTCATTAATTGTGAATGCATTAAATTCAAAAATGCAATTAGGATTGTGCCATAAATACACTTGGTTCACTCAAGTGGATCCCATAATCGGCCATAATGCAATTATATCATAGCTATTAGCTACAATAATTAGAATGTTTAGATTCAATCAAGGCAGTTTTGAGGTGAATATGATTTATCAGATTATGCATATAAATTGGGAAGGATCAAAGGATCCATAAATGGGAGTTATCTATTAGCATGGATGGATTTCTTGAAGGGTTTATTTTTGAATCAACCATCAAAGTCTAATATGGACATGACTAGAAACCCAAAATGAAGGTCAAGGCACTATAAGCCTAATATGAAGTAGTAGAAGCAGGTCCAGCCAAGTCATACTGCTTTCAGTGTTCTAGATCTGACTTGATTATCATTTGCTTGACCAATTTGAAAGAAGCAATATTGATTAGAGTCCTGTTAATGATGATCATTCTCATATTAACTCAGGTTACAAGAATATATATACTCTATAGAATAATAAAGAATGTTGTATACTTTATGAATAACGGATTTGCTTGCCAAGTCAAGTGTATGAATCAATTGATTTGAGATTTTAGGAAAAGGTTCTCTAGTACTAACCAAAAATTGCTACTTTGATATTCTCTAGTTTAGTACCTAAAAGTTCATCTTCCTCTTCAGTATAAGGCTTTATCTACTATCTGACAAGCATAAGGCTGAACTACTATTCTATTCTCTCATGGGAGCAATCCTTTTGGAAATTGATATCGTTACCACATTTACATTATAGTATAAAACTTGAGTAAAGGGTCAGCTCTGGCTTGTTCACAAACAGCTCTAGTTTTTCAAGATATAGAAAGGTTTCTCTGGGGGCTTAATCATATGCGGTTCTAACCTATTCCCCATCATGAGTGCATGGTCTTTTCCTAAATCTGTGAGCTTCTTTATTATCCTTTAACTTCATAATACTAACCTTTATTTTGACTTTCTCTTCCCACATAAATTTGTAAAATGCTAGTTTATATGAATCTGTTACAGGTTAGGTGTGGCTTGTTTAATTGTTTTACCCATTTTACAATATGTCATGGTTCCATAAAATAAAAATATTCTTTAGGATTATTAATAAATTGGACTACATTATTAAAAATTTCCAAAATGTCTGGCTTGAAATCATTGTTGTTTATAAAATTTTTGATCCTAATATCCTTAATTGCTCCACCATTTGAGAAATGGTGTTTTTGCTTATAAGTGGTGAAACGTTTGCTTGTTAAAGATCTGATAATTCCATAGTGGGGTTGTCATGATGTATTGGATGTCACAAATTGCTCATACACTTTCCCTACTAGAATATGAGCTTCTTGGTAAATAAGGGTGATCAATCTTCTCACTTTCATTTTTCATGAACAGGATTCTCATAAATATTTTTCTTCCTGATGGCCATATGTTCCACACTTCCTTAATACTCTATAATGGCTTCTTTGGTTTCTTTATAGCTCTAATTTCTCCCTAAAGTCATGAAAATACCAAATTATGGCATTCTGTATCATGAAATTCTTTAATGGTAACATATTTTTGTTAATTGCAGTAATGATATATTGCATTATAAATAAACGGAAGAAAGAAGTCATGTATTTATAATTATAGGTGGTTATTTAGGTGTGAATTTTATTTATTTGACAATCAAAGACATGGAATTACATGCTGGTATTCAAAAAGATGTAGGAAAACCTAGGGAGTCACTTTTAATTGCCAAAAAGGTACTTGGCATTTCTCAAATGTAAAGAATTTTACTTTTACCATTACTTTTCTCCTAAATAAATGTCAGCACTCTCTCAAACAACTCAATCTTAAGGTTTCTTCTCAAGCACAATTGCACTTTTAGGTTTAATTTCAACTAGTTTCTTAATGTTACTGTTCTCTCCAAATTTGTATTTTATTCATTCTCCCATATTTGCCAATTTTTCTCTATCTCCTCCAAGGCATTTTTAATGTTTCCAAATTCCATTTAAAATTAGTCCGCTTTTTCTGTAAATCATATACATGCCCATATAATACGCTGTTAATTTGCTCATTTTTGTATATTTTATCATCAAGCTTGTTCACCTTGAGCTCTAGCAAACTCATTTTGGTTTCACTTACTGGCTCTGACTCATTATTTTCAACAATATCTACCTATGTCCAAAATTTTCAATTTCTTCCTTTGTTTCACTGTTCAATTTTGAATTTCTTTTCTATATTAGAAACGTTCTCCTTAATTTATTGTTGTCCTTTTACCATTAAGGAATAATTGTTTTTATTTAAAAGCTGATGCTATTATTGGTTCAGTGGATGTTCAATCTCATATCAATTCAGCAATAAATTTCTAGGTGAATATGCAATGCTTATAACCTTCATATTTTTTATTGATAATTAACCCAAACCTGGCTGATGATCTCTTCAACAATGCTCTAAACTTTTATATTCTGTTCTGTTACTAGGTTATTTATTTGGATAGTCAAGTGCTGTACACATTGTAAACTTGAATCCAACCCTAAGTGAATTTTATGAAAACTGGCATCAAGTTGGTTCATTAAGCTTGTTGCTGAGCGCCATTATTTTAGGTAAATAGCCAGATCTTCAATATTTGATTACTGTCTGTCAGACAATTGCATTCTCGCTCAAGGTAGAAGAATGTCATTGGTAAACCTTAGTAAATGATGGGGGAGTCCACCCAGCACAACCCAAATTTGGTGTAATGTCTAAGGCAAAACCCCTTGTTATAGAATTGAAGGGGTGCCAGGAGGTGAGAATATTTACAAACAAAGCAATCAATAGATCCTCAGATAAGTGTTCTAAATAATTCTTTGTGCCAGTGGCCAAATAGAGGAATTATATTAAAATTATACTTCATGGTACATCTTTCTGGATTTAGATTGGATACAAAAATCTAGGCCCTTCACAAAGTGATTTTCAGGGCGTTTTGATAGATTAAAATGCCATTTAACTGTAAGGAGCTTACCCCTGTTTACTATTGACTATCGCCTACCCCACTATTAGCCTACAAGTATGCTTAAATACTAAGAGGCTTAAAATAATAAGGATCTTTTTTCACCCCAAGCTGCTATTTGCGAAGAATATATTAATTTAGCTTATATTTTTATCTATAAAAAGTTTGCCAATCTAGTTGGTAAAATTTAGTTTAATGATTGTTGAAATTCTACTAACTATCAGCACCTGTGATCATAAGCAGCAGTATTTAACACTGTCTGGCCTTTATCATTCTCATATTATAGTAGTAAGATGCACGTATTAGATAAATTAATCCCCAATGTTGCCAATTGTACATAAATATCCGGCTATGATAGACAGATTTATATGTACTAAGCTTTGAAATAATATCTTTTCTCTTCATAATTTGTTGTGTGATATTGGAGTCCACAGCTTCCTTCTAAATTGTCAGATGGTAAGATTTAAACTCTCCACGTTAGAATTTACTAACTTCTCTTAGGTTATTCTAAATTTGCTTTGTAGGTGACTTTTAAAGGGTTACAGCCATATCATTTAATCCACTAGATATGATAGATAAATGTATTTGGGATCCACCAACATCCCAGCCTCTATTTGGATTAACTACCCTGATTGGTGATCTGATATATTTCCTGTTGTTCAATCTTGTGCTTTGTATTATTCTATAAAATATTAACCTCTTTTATTTGTGAATAATCAACTATCCTTTAGTGAGAACTAATGTAAAAACCTTTTAGGTTTACAGGTGCACAAGCTTGATTATCTGAAACTAATTTGATAGATAATGCCTGCTAGTGTATGAAGACAACTAGCTAATTGAGCTTTTAAATTGAGTGACTTTGACCTCTTTTAGTCAATTTCTAGAAAATAGTTTTTTGACCTTGCTTATATTAATTGACACTTAAATAAGTGAAGATATCCTCAATTAATTCAACTAGAATTAAACACAATAAAACAGCTCAAAGATCTTAGGTTTAATTTTATAATCAAATTTAGGGTTACTATATAGGGGTGATAATATCAGAAGACAAGTCTAAAGTGATCTTTGTGGCTATCACATATATCTTGGTATGTCAGGATAACAATAACTGGTATTGATTCATAGTCTGGATTAACTTCTTAAAAAAGTGTGTTCCTACACTTAGCTAGCTCCAGCTGATTATTCATATTAGTAAAGTTCTTAAAAAGCCACAACAATAAGCTATATAATTGGCTGTTACAATCAATCAAGTCAATAGATATTTTTTAAAAAATGGGCCAACCTAAAAAATACAACGTTGTTTTTAACAGTCCTCAATTATTCATAAACATATTTATTTAACCAAGGTAAGCCGACCAGGGGACAGACATTACCAAAACTCAAAACCTAAAATAAATTCTCATTGAATAAAATGAATGAACCTCTTAAAATGAGTGGATGACACACATACCGCAAACTCAAACTACCAGGTGGGACAGCGGGAACTGCTTATCCCATCATGGTGGAAGGGGAGGATCAGGGGGCTTGTACTCGGCCTCTACTTCATCCCAAAGCAGGGAATGGGCTACGGTGGAGAGCAGGGGCGTTGGGGCATCAATAGGATGTGGAGATATATTTCTGATGCTCATGGTGATAGGAATACAGCTGTTATACATAAGATTTCTGATGTAATTGGCCAAAGCTAGTTCAGCTTTCATGCGTCTGTCAGGTAGTTTTGTGAATGTGGCGATAATTGGTGCAGGTAATCTTTGATTTTGGGATTCCACGCTACCACTGCCATGTGCTGGATGGCGTCATTGGCATCTTTGTGGGATTCAATCAACATGTTTCTTTGGACTTTATTGGATTTAAAGGGAATAATGGGAGGAGGAATTTCTTCTGTGAGCATCACCACTAATTTAATGGCAGCTTTGCGGAGAGGAGAACAATCTGGCTTAGCCGTTGCTTGACAGCCAGCTGGTGGTCGCCGCAGAACGTTTTGGCATTTTGCTGGGGGGTGTATAAGTGAGGGGGTAGTTCATCATCTTGGTCGATATACACAAACCACTAAATTTGTATACTGCGGTCTTAAATTAAATTCCCAGACTCATCAATTTCAGCCAATAGATCATAAGGATTTTGGTTAAAATAAATTGGGGAGTCGGCTAATTCTGAGGTTTGGTTGGTTCATTGGAGGATGCATGGGATCAAACTAAGGTCCAATCCTGTTCTTGATTGGATGGAGCATATGTGGCACTAGGGCGAGGAGGCTGATTGGTGGCTGTTGGTACAGCTGGAGCAACAGGCTTTGAGGGAGGGGGAGGTAGTATTGTATTCCATAACAAAGCAGGCGCAGGGTGGGCAACGGATTAAAGCCAGGTGGACGAGAAATCAGCACCTTCAGAAGCAGCTAGGGATGTGCACTTTCATTTTAAGTGGTCTAACTCAAAACAGGATGGACAGATCATCCATCCGCCCTTGACGTGGGCCCAAAATGGATGGTCAGGGGCAGAGGGGATAGCGGCACAAGGGGGAATCGACATGGCAATTTTATTTGATTCAGGGCTG
The DNA here is from genome assembly GCA_022478985.1 of Massospora cicadina. NCBI lineage: Eukaryota > Fungi > Entomophthoromycota > Entomophthoromycetes > Entomophthorales > Entomophthoraceae > Massospora > Massospora cicadina. Next base: position 87,315 of record JAKSZP010014469.1, read on the forward strand.
ATTGTGGCATACGCCTGAGGCCCAGCAAGGCGTGTGGCCCCATTTGGGACCACAAATTGCAAGATGGGGTTGAAGCATTAGGCTGCCAAACCTTCCATCAGCTCCTGGTGGAGCACCTCAGGGGAAAGTGGGTGGGAAAATCAGCTTACTGAACCACCAAAGTGGTATCCAATGAGAGCTGGGTCTAAATTGTGGGGAGAGGGGTACCCTGGAAAACCAGGGGCACAGTTGCCACAGTGGCAGCATTAGCTTCATAGGCGAAGCCAATATCAAAATACCCATATAGGGGCAGAAGTCAATAAAACCGGTGGGATGCATCACCACCTGTGCCATTTCAATAATAGCTTGGTCATGGTAGGGGAAAAGTTTCCTATAGTCGACCTTAAGTCCAAAATGCATGTTACTCTGGGGGAGCACCAGGAGGCAGCGGGGCACAACTTGGGTTTGAGTGAGGTGGGCGTAAAGATCCTTGGGAGGGATAAATAGTCCCAGGGGTTTGGTATGACTGGGTGAGCCAGTATGAGCACGTTTTCCTGTTGGACAGAAAATGGTAAGGGGAGCCTTGCTGCTGCCCCACACTGGGGCAGCTTGTGGGGAATCTGAGGACATCAGAGTGAAACTATGGTAGGCAATCGAGATTTACTTTTTTCTGTATAATTTGCTTGGAAAGTTATGCTGAGATGAAAAAAGAGGTTCTATTATTCATAAACATATCTGGCATAAAATTTAATCACTTGTGAATTACAATTTATTATTCAATTTGTAAATATTTATAATCAAATATTGTAAATTTACAATTTTCATAAAGCTTAAAATATAAGCTTAAATTGTATGAACCATTTAGCAATTATTAATTAAAGTCTAATCCAAGCTAATCTTAATAATGTTGCCTTGTAAAAATTCCAACAACCACCTACTAAGGATTTCAAGGATCAGGTTGTATCCATGACTAGAAAATTAGATTGATATCCCTATGGAATCATGAGCCTGCTATTGTACAAGTAATAGCCAATCCCAGCCAATCCATCAAGTCTGTTAGACGTCCAGACACATAACAGCAAATGTATTGTTTAAGTACTTGGTTGGCCCTTTCTGTTTATACATCCAACCAAAGACAATAAGTTTTGGATCTACATGCTAAATATGCAAATTTTCCATCAGGTTGTCCTAAAATCATGAAGTAAATTTTGGTTCATTATCTAAAATTTTCTTTTCTGGAAACCCATGAAGAGGGAAGATCTCCTCCACGAAAAGTTAACTGCTCCTTTGGAGGTAACCTGAGGGAGTAAGGGATGAACTTTGCATTCTTTGGATGCAGTCTGCTACCACATTAATGACGTAAGACCCTCTTGATTTCAGTAAGGAAGTGTTGAATCTAAGCTTATAGATGACCAGGGCTTGTTTGGATGTTGAAGAGTCATTAATATACCGCTTGGCTCATCATATCATATTCTAATATGGGCAAAATTTAAGCATTTTGTCACATTTCCTGGTTCATCCAACCTTATAAGGCCACAAATAATGTCAGGTTATCAAGTATTGGGTCTTCGTAACCCCATAAAATTCAGCCAACGGATGGCTTTGGCAAGCCTCCTAGATCATTCTCCATAAGCTCTTTGTGGGAGCACACAAATATCCCAATTAGTAATCTCATTTAAACTAAAATTTCTAAAGCAAAATAGTTATTTAATTGACAATACGCTTTTTCATAGTGTCCAGAAAACCTAGTCTTCATTTTGAGAAGATCTTATTATTCTATTTATTCCTTTAGAGTCCCCTTAAAGAGCGCAAAAATGTTGTACAGCAGCATGGTGGCAGCGCTATAATCATCCAGACCTTTATAAATAATGGTTATACCTGATCTCAACTTATAAGATCTGAAATTAGGATCTTCTTGTTTGGTCAATATACAATTACAAAACTAAAATTAAATAGTTCCAGATCTATCTTTTTTGCCTCTGATTCATTCGTTGAAGATTCCTATATTACTCCAACGCCATATGGTCATTGAAAATGGTTATAAATCACTTTGAATATATAAGGTGATGCTGCTACTCTTGCAGTGATGCTACTATTGCAAGCAATTCAATGTCATGGATTAGGTGATCAGTATCTGCATTGGCATCTTTCTACTAAATTAATAGATGGGATGCTCTAATATTCCTCTCCATTTTGTAGATGAATTCTTAAATTCACAGTTTAAAGAATCTGACTTATAATTTGATGGCTTCTTAAAATCTGTGTGGTTAAAACAGAAGCTTCTCTGAAATTCTCAACATGTTTAAAAAAGCCTTTTATTCTATAAGACCTCATGAAGGTGGTACCTTACCCATTAGCTGTGTTAGGAAGACAGCAAAAGCTAAAGATTATATAGAAAACGATTTAGGGAGTTGAAATTCCTGAAGAACTTCAATAACTAGTTTAATTAAATGGAACTTTCCAATCCATGGTAGTCTTCATCTTTTTTGCACAAAATGCTTAATTTTAAATCCACATTCTTTATGAAGGTCACCGCGAACTTGTAAAGCTCACAATTCAAAGTAAATACCTTGAGACCCACCACATAGAAAATTTTAAGAACTGAGATGACATCATGTGCATGCTGCTACTTGAATTTGAGAACACAAGGATGTTGTCTATATATGCGACACAGCAACAATCAAGAAGTTCTTCCAAAACGTGATTAATTAGATGTTGGAACACAGCTTAAGCGATCTTAAGTCAAAAATATTACATAAAATATAACTCCCTAATCTATTTGAAAGCAGTGTTTTTTGATTATCAGGATGTACCAGTACTTGATGTAAAGCTTCCATCAGTTTCTAAATTGTAAATCAGGTGCTTCCTGAGATGAATGGTAAGATAATTTACAAAAATCATCAATAGGGAGTCAATCTCAGTTCTACGTATAGTTTCCAATAATCAATACCAGGTCTTAGATCACCATTAGCCTTTAAGACCAGATGGATGAGAGATACTAATGAAGATTTAGATAGAATTTATTGATCGTTATTTCAACATAGATATGATGTATTTCTTCAGAGTCTTGAGATTGCTGACTTAAAATGTGTATCAGGCAGCCCCTGTGCAAAGCTGTGCCTACTATAAATTGGAAGCTCAATGAAAAGGGGAATATAAATATGAAGTAGGGAATTGATGAGCTCTAAGCAATTTTTCATACTCACTATAATTTCTTAAGAAGCGATACCCATGGGCCTCACCTTCTATGACTTCCAGCTAGAGCTTTTATGGTCAATTCTGTTATAAAGTACCATTTTAAGGGCAAAAGCTCTGAGGAGGAAACAACTGCTTTTTAAAATTTCAAACATTCGAGAAACAATGCCACCATATTATCCCCAAAATTAATAGTAGGTGTTGCAGATGAGGCTGCAACCTGTGAAACATTTATCCCTGGACCAGTGGAATGAACAACATATCCCCCAAACCTTAGAGGTACAGGCGAACAACTAAAGAGAATGGGGGCGATTGAGCCCTTTTGTAGACGTGGGCAAGCAAAGGAATTTTATTTTAACTCAGGATGACGTCATGCAAAATAAATTTGCCCTGAAGGGTCAAAAGATTTACTTTATGAAGATGACGTCATTGCAAAAATTCCCTATGAAAATTGACACCAGTATATATCTTCATAGGGCAAAAATAATTTGCATTCCGCCAATCATGCTACAAATAGAGAACTGAATTACGCCAACAAGAGCTATTGAGGATTAAAAGTGAATATTACCAAATATAGCTTTTTCCTTATTGAGAGTAGTGTGAAACCATCATGTAAGGTGCATCACAGAAGCACCATTGCTCAAACACAAAATTAAGATGGGTATTACCAAATTTAAGAAAAAACAATATCAACTGAAGAAACAATGCCCCAAGACTCCAGAATCAGGGATTAGTATAAAGGCCCCTAAACATTCAGATTAAGGGACAATCACCGCGATATGGAGCTTGCAGTTACAAGAAATATCTCAAATGGATGAGGCCACCAAAGCAGCATTCAGATGGCGTTAGATTAGAGGATCTTGAATAATCCTCATATCAAACCCCAAATACTAATTACTTTTCAATATCGCATTTATTTTATATCTTTTATTCCATTGAAGTATAAGATACTTCTTTTTTTATCTTTATCTAACCGAGGTAAGCTGACCAGGGGATGGACATTACTGAACTAAAATTAAAATCATAATAAAATAAAACCAACGATTCAAATGAAATGCCCAAAATGGGTGTATCAATTAAAACATACCTAACAAAATATCCAACCAGGTGGGCAGCGAATACTGCTATCCCTCCATGGTGGATGGGGAGGGGGAATTGGGGGGCTTGTCTTCAGCTGCATCCATCTCATTCCAGAGTAGGGTGCATGTTAAGGCAGATAGTAAGGGTGTGGGGGCATCGGTGGCTTGGGGTTCAATATCCTTGATGACTGGAACTTCCAAATAGTTGCCAGCCATCATTATACCAACGATGTATTAGCCCAAAGTGTCTTCAACTTTGAGGTGGGCATCTGGGAATTTAACAGATGTGGCAATGTTGGTTCAGGTTATTTTTGCTTTCAGATTCTGTGCTACTGTTACCACGTTCTGGTTGGCTTCAGTGACATTTTTGTATAAAGTTTTCATGTTGATCTTACTTAGTGGAGTAAAATTTATGGGGATAATGGGAGGTGGAATTCCTCCTGCGAGTGCAGCCACAGTTTTGGTGGCAGCTTTGTGAAGCGGACGGCAATCTGGTGTGGCGGCTGTTAGTACTGCAAGCTGGTGGTCGCTGTAGAACGGTTTGGCGTTAGGTTGTGGGACATGTTTCTGAGGTGGGAATTTTGCATCCCATTCTGCGTTACAGAGCCGCTCAAGTTGCAGCGTAAGTTCTTCAATGATGTTACCTGATTCATCAATTTCATCCAATAATTCCCATGGATTTTGGTTGAATTGGCTTGGGGAATCAGTGTACGGTTGAGGTTTGTTTAATTCATTTGCAGATGCATGGATTGAACTGGGATCTAATCCAATGTTTGGTTGGATGAATTATTTGTGGCATTGGGGCAAGGTGGGTGCTGATTGGTGGCTGCAGCTTCAGCATCAGGCATTGGAGGAGGGGAAGGTAGTATTGTACCACATGTCAGAGTTGGCGTGGGGTGGGTGGCGGATTGGTGGGCGTCGGGCAAACTTTTGGCATCAGTGGAAGTTTCTGAGTATGGCATTTATGTTTTGAGTGATCTAACTCAAAACAGGATGGACAAATCATCCGTCCGCCCTCAACGCAGGCCCAGAGTGGATGGTCGGGGGCAGATGAGATGGTGGCACATGGGGAATTGCTAAAGAAATTTTTGTAAATTTAGGGCTGATCGTGGCATACGCCTGAAGCCCAGCAAGGCGTGTGGCCCCATTTGGGACTACAAATTGCAAGATGGGGTTGGCGCCGTAGGCTTCCAAACCTTCCATCAGCTCCTGGTGGAGCACTTTGGGGGGAGGTGGGTGGGCAAACCAGAGAACTGGACCACCAAGGTGGTGTCCGTTGGGAGCTGGGTCCAAGTTGTTGGGAGGGGAATACAATGAAAAATAATGGCACTGTTGCTGCAGTGGCTGCATCAGCTTCACAGGGGAAGCTGAGATCAAGGTACCCCTTATAGGGTGGAAGTCTATGAAACAGGCTGGTGTCATCACTGCCTGAGCCATTTTGATATTGGCATGGCCGTTGTAGGGGAAGAATTTCCCATATTCAACCCTAAGGTCAAAATGCATGTTGCTCCAGGGGAGCACCAGGGGGCAGTGGGGCACCACTTGGGTTTGGGCGAGATGGGCATCGAGATCCTTGGGAGGAATGAATTACCCCAAGGGTTAGGAATGACTGGGCGAGCCAGTCTGAGCGCGTTTTTCTGTCAGATGGGAAATGGAGGGTGGAGTTTCGCCGCTGCCCCATGCTGGGACAGTCAGCGGGGGATCCGACGACATTGGAGCAAGACTTCAGTGTGCAATTAAGTGTTTGCTTTTAATTTAATGAAATTGATTTGCTTGGAAAGTTACGTCAAGCAGAGAGTTACTCACTTTTTATCTTAGAAAAACCATTATACAGAATCTCAAGGTTATCCTTTTGTTTGCACTTATATTACATTAAGTGAAGTAATCGCCATTTAACAATCTTGGATTAACCAAATAAACTGTGGTTAGCTATCAGTCTAAGACCTGATCTGTTTGAAAAAATTCACTCTCTATAACGGTTACCTTGGAGCATTGCTGCCAAGAAAAAGGTTGGATTAGTTTTCCATTGAGCCCCGAGGGCCAACTTATGTTAAACAAGTCCAAGGTGTCTACAAGAGGTTTATCATGAGCGCGAGAAGTTTATTAAAGTAATTGATGCTACAAGAGGATAGTATCAGAGGAGAATATGCTTAGCAAGGATGATTGTGATGTTAGCGTAGGTTTTCTGGTGCCTAATCAGTGCGGAATAGACCCTATTAGCAGTAAATCAGCTTCACAGATTAGTGAACTGAGGTCAGTGTACGTATTGTGGTGCTCACTACAGGGTTGGCATCAACAGGACCTAGTGATGATCATGAAAGTTCTCCTAAGCAATTTTATGATGAAGAAGATAGGAAATATATTATGGAAAGATTCCTTTAAACTACTGGGGATTAAGGAAGTTACAATCCATACTAGATTCCATACCTTGGAATTCAAAGTGCACTATTTATGCACTAATCTTGATCATGTCAAAGAGACCGCTAAAAATGTCTGAACTGTATCACTACCCGTTGTTATTGGACCCTCATCTATTAAAAATTGGAAATTACGTTTAAGAACTTTGGGGAGAGTACTTGTCTTCTATGAAAAGAGAATGGCAAAGCCATCAACACTTTGAATGAATATGGGGAGCACTTTTTGAACAGCACAACAATATGCTATTTGCTATGGACAGGAGTATAGAAGATTTGAAGGCACAAATGCATGCTGTACTAGTGCCTACCTATACTTGACCTATAACTCAATTGAAGGCACCTATGTGGGCTGCTCAAAGAAATGTACCACAACTGTTCAGATCTGCCACTTAGCTGACCAAGATGCACGCTGATCCTGTTGAAGAGGATCCTTACTTTAACTAAAATTTAAGCCCATGTATACACCTAGTGAGGGGATAATTGCGGGTTCCCTCTACACGTATAAAAATAGCATGGATGGCGCTAGTGTTTTCTAGAAGGCTAGCCACATGAAAGGATGCATGAGCCACGAGGCTCAGAGAGACTAATTGCAATCTTACAACCTGAATTATCTTATACTGAAGTAAAGAACATCTTACTCTCTAAGTTCAGTAGTGAGCAATACGTCATAATATGAAAAAAGAGCTCCTTCTGATGAATATGGACAAAAAATAAGTCAGTTGCAAATTACGCCTCTCACTTCTACCTCAAGGCTCAGTAATAATGGACCACAGAAACTATGGATACGCCACCATGAAAGCCATTTTACTAAGCTCCCTAGAGATGCATCCTAAACTGAAGATGCATATGACTCAGGCGGTTAAGAGTACAACGTCCCATAAAGCGCTTAAGGAGGCGCTACAAGACATACAAGGAATGTAAAAAATCCGATTATAAGGATGAGGGACCTACACCTCCCCTTAACGAGTTAATAAGATCATTTATGTCACCAATAATATGAGTGACAAGCCCAAAAAAAGAGTAATAAAACGCCTGAACGCTTGCCTCGTCAAGAGCTTACCTGCCATAAGTGTCACCAACCTGGCACTTCTATTGATCCTATCTGTTACTTGCTGTAGAGAAAAAAGAACAACACCTAAAGAGGATACACCCAACACTGTAAATTGGATGGATATCCACACTGAGGGTGAAAACGACCATTAAGACGAAGACTTGGCTAGTGCGTGATACCACGTTTAAAGGGAACCTAGCATGGTGGCTTTACCAACTAGAATAAGAGTTCACAGTACTGACAGATCTTCATCAAGTGATCCCTATTTGGCACAAGCAAATCAGCCTACTCAAGTGATCAATTACATTGAGAAAGAGGCAGTTAATCACTTATACCTTTAATAATTTGGCACTTGATGGCTAAGACACTATCAAAGCCAATACAGTCTCTGCTGCTTTGAGACAGTTTAAGGAATTTGCCACTGAATCCTGACCACTAGAAACCTTTTTCAGGAAAGAGCATAGCAAAAGTTGATATTATCATCCAGAAGGTGTGCGTTTTTTCAGTGCGGGACACCAAGGCTACAGTAACATTATAATCTCCAAACTCCAGAAAAAACTCAAGTTCATGCCAGATATTGACTACAATGTGAAATACTGCACCGCAGGACATGACGTTACCCGCGCCTTGGGAGCCTATTATTTGTTAACTTTACGCTTTGGGCGCATGGTCCTGATGGCACTTGCAGTGGTATTGAATAATTTCCACTAAAATTTACTGATTATGACACATTTTCTACTGAAGTTTGGGGCGAAGACCAATTTTACCACTAGCATTTGTAACATCTCGAGCTATTAACTTCCAGGGTGTTCAAGGTTAAGGACATCAAATCTGGAAATAACTTACATGCTTGGTTGAAATAGACAATTAATCTATCTTATTTATTACACCTTGACAAAGAAAGGTGTAAAGCAAATACTGCCTACCATGGGTGCAGAGGAAGGGCTTCCTCTGAGATCCAGTGAAACTTAGAAATAACCAGGGGACCAACGCTGGATGCCCTTATTAATCAGTGTAAAGACTAAACTTGAATCTATTTTGGCTGAGGACAGTCAAGATGGAATCTAAGAACAAGTACCAGAGTACTATCAGGATTCTACAATACCACTTTCTTTGGAGAGCTAAAGATTGTTTTGGAACATCCCTACCCAACAAATCTGAGTTAAGAAGGAACAAAGTTGTAGCACTAGCCCAACTGACCAGTTTCCAGGATGCCAAGCTTATATATGCAGTAGTAGATTTTGACGAGCTCAGGTTTAGGGTTTGACCCTTAAACAACAAAAAGATTTTGGATGCTTAATTGGACGAATATAGCGACATTTTAGTACCAGCGCCAACAACAATGATCTGTGAAAAGACTAGGTCCACAAGATGGACACTGGTTCTTTCATACCCTTCAAGTACTAAAATTACCACAGTTCATAGGCAGAGGATGCAAACATTGTACAAGAGCTTGACTAATTAAATTGAAGATGTTCTTAAACTTTCATCAAAAAAGACCGTGAGCATCTCCTTTGTTGTTGTGGCACAAAAAGGATGGGACCCATAGGTAGTCACGTTTTAATGTCACCTAATTGAGACATAAAGAAGGACTCTATTTGATGCTGCACATCAGTGACACTCTGAAATGCCTGGGAGGCTCAAAATACTTTTCAAATATGGACCCAGCCAGCGGCTTCTGTCAGATGGAGCTATCACACGATGACTAGTAATAAGCATTAATCAACAGCCAAAGTTTGTTTGAACCCATGAGGATGCCTCAGGGGCTCTGTAACGCCCCTGATACCTTCCATCTCATAATGGATTGCATCTTCGGAGATCTTAAGTCATTAAGTGTGTTGTTATACTTAAACAATATAAGTGTGTTCAATCACACAATTCAAGAACATCTGCAGCACATTTGGGAGGTCTTCATAGGCTGTGCTCATTCTACATGAAACTGAAACAAAGCATGTGTACCTTCCTGAAGAGACAGCTGGGGTTCCTCGGTCATGAAATTAGCTCTGCTAAACTTAATCCTCAAGATGAAAAAGTGAACGCCATCGTGGCAATGGAGCCACAAAGAGTATGAGGGACGTTCAAGTATTCCTTAGAATGGTGGGGTACTACAGGCAGTTACTCCTCTATTTCGCGGACTTTGTAGAGCCCTTTACCTATCTGCTTACTAGAGAGATGAAGTTCTAATGGAGCCTGGATCCGGAACAGAAATTTGCAGAGTTGAAGGCACAATTGGTAGAAGCATCAATCTTGGCTTATCTGGACTTTAACAAGACCTTCTACCTTTACAATGATTTCAGTGATGTAGGAATTGGCACGATATTAGCACAACTGGATTAAGATGTAGAGGATCACCCAATTAAGTACTACTCCAAAGTATTCAGCAAGGCTGAAAAGAATTACAATGCTACCAAATACAAGTGCTTGGCCATGATAAGATCAGTCAAACATTTCAGACCTAATCTATATGGTGTAGATTTCAAAGTATTCACTGATCACGCGTTGCTCCTCTGGTTAATAATCATAAATAATCTTGATGGACGCCTTGCTTGCTGGGCTGTTCTCCTCCAAGGGCATGATTTTAGAGTCAAACATCATACAAGAAAGAAAACACCTCAAAGCTGATGGTTTTTCGGTATTACTGATATAGCACCTGCAGGCGCCATAAAGAAATTGCCTATATGACTTAATTGGGCTACCTGAGGAGGCCTGACAGGGCGAAAACGAAGAAGTAAAGATTGTGATAAAAAGATGTTCTAAAGATACCTGGTCAATAGAAATCTGAAAAAGAGGATCCAGTTTAAGTGGTACCTGTACATCCATCCTAGTGATCGCATTAAGAAAATGATGGAGTCTCATAAGCACGCAGGTCATTGAAGATTCCAAAAGGCGTTGGAATACTTTAAGGAGAAGTTCTACTTGGAGTGCATGTCCAACGAAGTACACTAAGCCTTGGAGTTGTGTGTACCTTGTGTCAGTTCTCACTAAATGGAGAAGAAAATCGAGTTTACACTGATTCCCACTACTGCATCATTCAATAATTTCTCAATTAGCTTTAATGAGATAATTGAAAACTTCCTTAAGTGGAGCAAAGTTTATCCTAATAGCAATCAACCACTTCACTAAGTGAACATATCCTCCACAGCTAAGACATATACCAAAAATTCACTGTTATTTTTTGCACAGTCAAATGACCACAAGACACGGATGCCCTCAAATTCTATTTTTGGACAATGGAAAGAACTTTATCTCGGATGTGGTGAGAAAAGATAGATTTAATGGGGATTAAGCAAAAGTTCACTATCTCCTACAATCCATCCTCCAATGGAAGTGTCAAAAGAGTCAATAAGACCCTAGGAGGTTTCTTTAAAGAAAATGGCCCTCAACAAGTCAAAGTGGGGCCAGTTGCTGCCATCAGCGTTATTGGCTTACCAGCTAAGTCATCTTTGAGTGGTTGGGATGTCCTCCTTCAAAGTCATGTATGGGCTAGAGGCCAAACTTACTACCCTCCTGTCACCAATCAAATCAAAATTAGACTAATCTGCCACCTGAGAGTTACCAACAGGAGTTAGCTGATAAGCTTATTAGAATCCAGTTAGAGGATTCAAGAAACATTTATTGAGCCTCCTTCCAAGCCAACTGGAGAGCCAGAGAAGAACTTGTTACTGTAGTTTAGCCTAGGAGACAAGGTTTTGTTAATAAATGTGGGGAACACAACCATAGAAACTACAGGCCATTTGGCTGGGCCTGCGACCATCTTGACAAAAAGAGGAACAGAATACTCCATAAATGATGATGATACTACCGTTGTATTCCATAGAGTGCATGCCAGGCACCTCAGATCATCACCAGGTCTCGTCCTGGAAGAGTAAGTGTCATGGATGAGGCTATTACTGGTGCAACAGGTCATTCCTTGACCAGTAGAATTAACGAAAGTAACCCCTAAACTGGTGGAGGTACAGGTGATCAACCCACCGTGGATGGGGGTGATCAAGGCCCTTCATAGACAAGGGCGAGAAGATGAAATTTCAGTCAATTCAGGATGACGTGATGCGAAATAACTCACGCCCAATGAGTCAGAAGATCCAATTTGTGAAGGTGACGTCATTGTTAAAAGTATCTATGAAAATCAAACCCTTTATATAAATTTAAGGGAAGTAATTTGCATTCTGCCAATGATGCTACGATGAGTGAACCAAATTAACTGGCAAGAGTTTTCAATGGTCAAAGTGAGTATTACCAAATCTGGCAACCCTCCAATTTTGAGAGCTATTTTAAACCAATATGAGAGGCGCATCACAGGAGAGCACTGCTCAAACCTGAAGCCAAGAAGGTTATTACTAAATTTGGTAATCAAACAATATTAACAGAAGAACAATGGCTCAAAACCTAGAAGTGGAGATTAGTACAAAGGCCCCTTACCATCCAAGTTAAAATATATTACTGCAAGATAGAGCTTTTATGCACAAGAATTATCCCAAATTGATGAGGCCACCAAAGCAGCAGTCAGACGCCGTCCAACTAGAGGATCTTAAAAAATCATATTGACCCCCAAATCCCAATAACTTTCCAATATCACATTATTTTATATCTTTGATTTCCTTAAAGTAAAAATATATTAATTTTATTAATAATATCTTTTCTAAAAGTATCTCAGTTTATCTTTTTGTTTGCACTTATATTATATTAGGTAAAGTAATCGCCAGTAGCCTGTCTTGGATTAAAAAATACACTATGGTCAGCAACCATTCTGAGACCTGCCATGGTTGGATAAGACACTCTCTATCGCGGTTACCTTGAGCTATGATTCCAAAGGAGATGGTGGATGTGTTATCAATGAGCCTGAGTGCCAACGTATGTTTAATAAGTCTAAGATTGTCTACAAGAGGTTTGTCATGAGCGCGGACAGTTTATCAAAGTAATCATTTATACAAGAGGATATCTTAAGAAAAGAATCTTCTTAGCAAGAATGATTGTAGTGTTAGAAAAGATTGTCTGGTGCCTAACCTGCGTGTAGTAGACCCCTTTGAGCAGTGAGTCTGCCTCACAGGTTAATAAAGCCAAGGTCAGCGCGTAGACTGTAGGGTTTTTTATAAAAAGAAGAATTTTTATACAAACTTTAGACATTCTGCCCTATCATAAGATTGTTACATACTCGCCAAAAGAGGGAACTTTTTGTGGTATTTGCCAGGATTATATTCAGCTTCCTAAAATGACAGGTCCTATTTCTGTGCCAGGTCCTTTTGCAGGTTAATTTTTTAGCTCCAGTATCTACCTACGCCAGTTTCTTCATGTGTCAAACCATAGTATATCTTAAGTGGAAGAAGATGAAAGTAATGAGCAAGACGCTTTTGCAAATTGTGATTGGGTTTACTTCTCTGAGGGAATCTTCTTAAGCATGCTATGGTGTCGAATACTTTAGTTGTTAATGGACTTTAATCACTCACATCTTTTAATTCCACTTTCTTGACTTTTGAGCTTTTGGCGACACAAATTGATCTGACTCTCCCCAATAGATTTACTTCCCTTTTTTTATCTTGTATCCAACAGCATAAATCACCTTTCATTTGGTCTTTTCAAGCTTAAGTTGTCTTTCTACATTAAAAAAATAATAATCTCCTACTATAACAACTCAGCCAAAAAATTGCCGTCATCTAAGCATTAATTTTAGATTGTTTTTTTGATGAAACATATGAGGTAACTTAGTTGAAGTGATCTTAGCACTTTGGGCAAGTCAAAAAATCATACATACTCATTAACATTTCCTTTTTCATGAGATGCCATCAACTTGGCCAACTAAGCTGCGTCCTGAATCTTTACCTGTTGTAAATTTTTGAGCTGTGTTTCTTGCTTCTGCTCTAAGGTTTACTGCACATGCTCTCAAGTGTCCTTTGTAAATCATTAATATAATTAAAAGAGGTATTAATATGAAGACTATTGTGGTAGTTGAGCGTCTCAAGATCAAGTTGAGTATTGTGTCCGATGCTATATGTTGCTAACGCTATTCTCTCTCTTCACGCAGGAGCAGTCAGAGTAACTAATAAGTAGTTTGACTAGCAAGCCTTTCCCATAAATCTATTCTCAAGAGTTGACAACTGAAAAAAGAAATAAAAAGAATCCTCTTATCTTCCACTATATTCCAAAAATATACAAGCTAAATTTTAGTGCTAGCAATCTGCTATTTTTTTACTTTGGTTACTGCTTTATTTACTAATAAAGGGAATTTATAGTAGATTCAGCGCTCAACTCTTCCGCTGGCGCCTCACTGGGTAAATGGTAGCCATTGCCAATGAATTAACCCTCTGATGTCACACCTTTGAAGAATTCCTCATCAACCTAGCAGGATTTCACCGCTGACCAGAGGTTCTACCACTTCTGGTTAATTGAAGAAATTGTTACACAACCTCGATAAACCTCAGTGGAGCTCCTAATTAGGCTAGCAAACTGCTTACATTTGTGTTCTTTACCATTAACAGAAGGTCGTGTTACATAAAAGGTTAGAATGTGAGTTACTAATAGAATCATTGTTGATGCTGCAGTAACAAAACATAAATTCCCTGAGTTGAATGGTAACAAATTTTAGAGACTGATATGATTATATTACCAATTAATACATCAGCAATTAAACCACATAAAAATGCATTCTCACGGATCATTCAGACAATAATAAGTTAATATGGTGAGATAAAATCTTGGCAGATTGGCTAATATTCGTCATGAAGTTTCCATAAATAACAGATATCATCTATGACAATAACTCACACATCTACTAGAAAATCTTATCTCCTAGTTGGTAACCAGTTATATCCTTATTTAATTAGCTGGAAAAATGGGAATACTGAAATCCCAACATATCCCAACTTGACTAGATTACCCAGAAAAACTAAGAATTTGAGGAAAGAATGCTACCTTGGGCTATGGCCATTGTGCTTTAATATAACTTCAGTGGATCTCAGTCCTGCACCCACTCAACGCTTCTCATGCTAACCTCAGCAAGGTGGCTCCCCTTCTTCATTTTTACTCACTGTCACCTCTCTCAAGCGCGGTTCTAGTGGCATAATGCCACACCAGGACTATTTTGGTCATCCTTGCCAACAGTATGAACTGGTTCACCTGTATTACACTAGGAAAAATCTCTATGACTCTTCATCAATCACAATATTCTCTCAACCAGCTTTATTGAGTCCAGTTTCATTCAAGTGACTTGAGCTTTTCATGGTGTATCCAATTTCAGCCTGAGCTTTCTTCCAACACTAAACGCGGTCCTATTTTATTCTGCTGTACTTCATCAATGCGCTAATCATAGTTCATACCTTCTTCCCACTAAACAGCATATTGTGGGACACTGCCAGTCCTCCTAATCATTGCTCAAAATAAAATAAAAATATTTTTTAACCTTTTGATTTTTCTAATTTTTTCCTTCAAGGATATTCTCCTTTGTAATAATGATACATATTGTCTTTAGAAAAAAATTTAATTATTATTTTTCCTAATATGCTTTTATCATAATTTTTACACTATTACTTATCTATTTTTTTCTTAAGTCTAATACCATAAGTATTTAGCATGTACTCAGTTCACTATATGCTCATCCACAATGCCCTTCATCTTATAGGCATCAGCTGTCAATTTAACAAAAATCTTAAATGAATTTGACCAAAGGGCGTCCAACTTGCTACTTTTTCCAAGTTCAAGGTATTGCTATAGGCTGCCCTATCTCCCACAAGTACTCTTTCAGCACTGGTTATTTATTATCATCCATTTTTTTTTCTCTAATTCTTTTCTTTAGCATCATATATATGCCCGTAAGTTCAGTTTGATCATAATATCTCATTTGGGTTAAGTATTGCTTGGCACTCATCCTCAAAGCTGGTTCCACCCTGAGTATATTTTTGGCGGTAGTGAGGCTCTTCGTCCATAAAAGAGTTTGAACATTACTCCTTGTCACCATGTGATAACTAATACTATACATGAAGGTAACTGAACTCATATAAGATCCCCAAATGGAAGTTTTCCCCGCTACCAATTTTCTCAGCATCACTGCTAGAGTTCTGTTAACCCTTTCTACCATTCCATTCATTTCTGGGTGGTGAAGGAAAAACACCACTCCTCATATTCCCATTAGTTTGTTTAGTCTTGAGATTACATAGTACGTAGAATTGGTTACATTGTCACTTATTAATACTTGCAGGCATCCAAACTGGTATAACAATATGTCAGTTTTTATCTTAGCGTTCTTGTAGCATCTTCTATGCTCAAGGCTTTCATCTCAACCCATCTAGTCAGAAGGCCTATTGCGACTATTATGTACTTTACTCCCACAGTACTAACACTTGAGGGTCCCATAATGTCTATTGACATCGTGTGCCAAACAAAAACATGGCACACTAGCCAGTATCCCATCAAATTCTTGTGCTACTTGTGGAGTTGACTTTCCACAACTGGCTAGATATCCACAACCCTTTTAGTTGATTGATTCCCAGTATAACTGGCGTAAAAGACCATGGTTTTTCTTAGGCACTATGCCTGATGACATAGTATGCAGCTTGAATGACTTCAACTCATTCCAAAATTTTAGGGATTGAGTATAACTTTACGTCAATCAATTTTATACATCTGTACATCCTTTTATCTTAGTATTTTCCATCCCTTTATTCAGCGCTCATTGAGTCTCCTGAGGTTTAATCCAAATACTACCTTTATCATCCATTGGAAATTTTAGCCATTTTTTGGTTTACGACTTGAACGTCAGATAATTTTGCTAATCTGTCAGAATTATAATGTGATGCTCCTGCTCAATATAAAATTTCAAAATTGTATGCTTGCAGCTTCCAAAGCCCATCAGGCCAGTCGACCCTCTGGTTCCTTAAGATTATGTAACCAGCATAAAGGTGAGTGTTCAGGCACAACTTTAAAGTGGATTACATGTAATTAAGCTTAAAATTGATTGCAGGCATAAATAACTACAAGGCTTCAAGCTCTGTCATAGTGTAGTTTCTTTCAACCTGAGTCAATGTTTTCTCACACAAGCCACCAAAAACTATCTTCCATTATCATCTACTTGACTTATAATGGTGCGAATCACCATCACAAGGCATTAGGTTATACAATTTATTTTCAATTGAGATTTGGGTAATTCAAGAAAGGACTAGTCATTAGGTATCTTATTATCTCAAAAAAAAGACTCTTGGGCCTCCTCATTCCACATGAATCCTTTTTTCAGATCCTTTAATAAACTATAATGATTCAGAAATTCCAGCGATATTTTTAATAAGTTACCAATAGTAGCTTCCATCCCAAGAAAAACTTGTACTTTTCTGATCACTCTTCGGGATAAACATCCTTCTAATGAAAGTAATCTTCTGTGTTTAAGGTTGCAATCCGCTAATGTTTATACAGCCTCCAAATACTCAATCTTTTTTCTTAAAAAATGTCATTTCTTTACCTTGGTTATCAGATTCACCACAGCTAGGCGTTTGAATACTTCCTCCAAGTGTTCCAGGTGATTGGTCCATGTACTGTTAAAATGTTGATATAATATAAATATACCAAAAAGAAATACAGCTCAAAATCAAACAGAATAGAATCTGTTGCCCTCTGGAAAATCACTGGCGCATTGTACAATCCCTGAGCCTTTTAGTCAACTAGTCTAATCTTTGTGCGGTGATTATCACACATTTCTCTTGATCTTCTTTTGGCAAATTAATTTGCCAATATTCTTAAAATTAAATCCATCACAAAAAAAATTTTGGATTTCCCTATTGATTGAATACTTCATTGAGTCTTGGCAGTAGAAAGAAATCCTTTTTTGATCTTAATTTGATTGGTAATAATTAATCACCACTCAATTTGAATCATTCTTTCATTTTTAAATAAGGATTGGATTCGCCCATGGACTCAATAATGGGATGAGGAGCTCATGCTCAATCAGTTTTCTAATCTTCTCACTGACTACTGCTTCCACAGCCTTAGATTGGTAAACTGATCTCGTTGATATCTCCAAAGATTCCCCAATGTCTGCCTTATGGATCACATTTTAGCACATTTGAGGTCATGTTCATCCTGGTTAATTAACCAATACTTTTCAAATAATTAAAGCACGTCTTCTTGTTGTCATTCTGATACCTCACCAAGATGCTTGCAATTGACCACATATTGACATTTTTGGCAACATCCAAAATTAATCCTATTTAGGGTAACGTTCTAATATCATGGAATTCATTAAGCTCACCGCAAATCAAATGCACAAACGTAATGACTTATCTTTTCTAATTCATTGGTTTTTACCCAAATTTAGCAATATAACTCTTATTTTCCATGGGTTTGGCATCATGATCCCCAGCTCTACCAATGGCTCTAATTTCGATTTTACATCATGGGCTGAAGATTTTTCCATATATTTTCTCCAGGATTACTAGCATTAACCCTGTGAGAACTATGGCTTGCATATCTGGTAGAATTGGTGTTAATCGCTTTTGTACTTAATGGTATCCCACGATTTAGAATCTTTTTTGGAATTTCCCTCTGTTTTTGTTTATATAAAAGATACTGGATGGTAATGATGCTGCCGTTGTAAATTAAAGGTAAACGAGGCAGCTTTACCTTGTGACAAATATACCACGCCTATTTATTTAGCCTGTGCTAGTTTCAAACCTTTGTCAATTTAGAACTTGACTCAGATTGGAGCAGGAACCACCCTGCTATACTACCACTCCTCTGTCATTGTAAATTAGAAATTATAAAATTAGTCATTTTTATTAGAGGAGTCTCTTCTATCCGTTGACATACCAAGGGCAGGGTTTGCCCAAAAATCCTCAGAGATTCTTTTCAAAAGTACATTACACCACATTTTCTCAAAAATCCATCCTGTTGAGTAAGTCATAATCTTGATTAGTTAACACTATGGCAGGAGCTAATACCATTAGCAATCTAAACTGAAGTTGTAGCACACTGTAGGCTCCATAAAGTATGGTGATATCTGGTCTGGAAGTTCCATATTACTTCTGTTGTTTTAAATCTAGTAAAGTTTTTACTAAGTTTTACTGAAAATTATATCGAAGGCGCTTTGATGTCAAATATCGCACATACTCTAATCAAATTGACTATAATGTCTTCATAAGTACAATCAGAGTATCACAATAAGTGGTTTATTGAGTTAATAGTGTCATTAATTAACAAATTGTGAGTATGAATGTTGAGATTCTGATATGACTGGACAATAAACCCTAATTAGCTACAGTGGACTGACTATAATCTGCTGATCATGATGACAAGTTACAATCATTTGAGCACCTTGAGATGAGGCGATATTAGTTCTGGAAATTAATTATTAGAATGCCTTTAACAATGCATTAAGGTAATGTTAACACTTGATGAATATTGGTAAATCTCCTCGAACTAAGGTGGTAGTGAATTTAAAATTACCATACCTTGCCAGAGCTAATAAAAAATATGGCGGAACCAAATAGTATAATCCAATGGAGTGGTATTGGCCAAAGTTGCTGATATATAAGCAAAATGGGACAATTGAAGGAAGAGGATTGTTAAGAGAGAATTGAGAAAGGAGCAGAGAGGATCTGCTAATAAATATTAAGTTTAATAAAATGTGTCGTTGGGGAAAAACTCCATATTTTTTATATTTTATAAGTGTGTTAGAGGACTGGTGATCCCCATATTGTCCATCTAATTGCTCAGTGGGTTTGACCCTGCATAAAATCTCCTGGCATATCTCAACAATACCGCCAGAATTATAACAGTGGTGTTCACTATAGGGGGCCCATTTAACAAGCACAAAAAAGAATTCTCTAATCCACAGCCATGGCATATCAGGCTGGTACCAAAAAAGAATTGTCCTAAACAGCTGCGCTTGCTGAAACCATGAAGAACAGACTTTTTGTGGATGAGTTGCTTAAAAAACAAGAGAGCTCCTTCAGGAGTGAAATGGCGTAAAAAAACAACTTGAAAGTGTAACTAGGCAGCTGGATACTTGGTTAACAGAATAGGCAACTCGCTAATCACTTGGCTGATGCTACTAAGTGACTACACCGCACGGAGCAGAAGTTAATACCTATCCTTTACCCGCCTCATCCCTATTGGGGAGTAGAAGAATAAAGGGTCGCTCAGCAAGGATCACTTTATAATGAATATGAGACTGAATTCCCTGATGAAGAGCTTTTTTCCAAATACACATGTAGCATGAGCTGATTGAGTCATGATGGCAGCTCTGGGGATGCTTATATTTCAATCCAACAAAACCTCAGTGTGATGGCAGTTCTGCCCATGGAATAGCCCTACACTGCCCCTAGAGCCGTTGAACTTCTGAGCCAGCCCCTTGCCAAGATCCCAGTTATGGGCTTTCTCTAAATCCTCAGTACACTCCCAAGGCTTGCAGCTATGAGCGTGAGGAGGAGGTCTGCATTAAAACTACCTCCATTTAACGGCAATGGAAACATCCATGTATTATTAAACAATTTGACTTTGCACCGAAGGAGTCTCCAATTAGTGTTAGTTAAATTGCTGATACCCGCCTTGTATGTTGGGAGTGCTGACCAAGTAATTTGTTGTCTTCCAAACAGTACCGTTACATACCAAGAATTGAATGACCCTGTGCTGGGGCTGTTTGGGGTAATGCTAAGATGTTGCAGCATATGGCTGAATTCTCAACCATTGGGTTTCAGCATATTGAGATCCTCACGGCATTTTCTTACCAATTTATGGCAGAAGCCAATGTGATGATTAGGGGCAGGGATTTTATCCAAATACGATGTGTGCATTGCAATGACCTCTGCAGTGAAGCCATACTGAGAACTTTACAATGTCATGACTCTGATTCTGGATGATGATGTACCCTTGCTCAAAATTGTTCAGTTTCTGCTCCATCTATCCATTATATTCCCTCCACCCAATACAGAGAAGAAACATACCACCGCCATTGCTGTACCTTCTTATTTGGGGTATTCTCCCGTCCTGTTCAGATTCCACCTAGTAACCCCCAGCCCTATTATAATCATGCACCTCGCCTTCAGCTGAGTTCCCCCCAGCAGTTTGACTTCCATCATGGCCCTGCTTATAAAAATCGTCAGAAGCCCAACTACTGACCTGGACCTAATTATGCCAATCGTCAGCAATCATCCTATTGACCTGGCCCTAGTACTCCAAGCATCAACAAGCAACTATCAGCCCAGCTCTTCTTATGAGGACCAAAGATGCGGACCTTTCAGAGCTAATTGTTTTGAATGCAGTCACACTGGCCACATTCATGGAGTTGCCCTAACCCTCAAGTTCACTACGTGCAACAGGATCAATAATACTAGGGAAAAGAAAGAGCGGAGTAGAGATGGGACTTTCTACCTCCGCTACCCCAACCCCAAACATCCCACCTGAACCTAATGTAGTATATCCAGCGGAAATTATCCAATATGATGATGGGTTTCTAAACCAGCAAATGGTTGGATGAGTGAACTTATTGACATGGGCACAAGCCAAGGACGTGGCAGATGAAGGACCTCAGGAGCAACCAGAGCTATACGCCTATCAAATGTTTGACCAAGCTTTTTTGACAAGCTGGATCCAGCTGCAGATGCACCTTCCCTATAAGGAATAAACGTTGAACTTCTGGTAGACACTATTGCCAAGAAATACCCCAAAGTCATTGAGGGGATTATGAGCTTCCTTGGAATAAGAGATGTAATAAGTGTCCATGTATTAATCAGTCAATATTCTCTTAGGCTGAGTGTACATACTGTGACATTTTGTAGCAAAAAGCAAGTTTGCATAATGATACTATAGGCACCCCAGTCACCATGATATCCATTAAGTTGGTGGCGTTTTGACGTTGAAGCCTGATGTAGAACATCAAATGGTGTATGGGACCCCTGGAGCAGAAAGCACATTCTCTGAGTAAGCGTACAGCGCACTACCTTTTTAGTTTGGGTCTTCATAATAAACCTGGAAATAATGCTACTGAACAATAATTATGACCTGCTAATTGGAACTGATTTCCTGTGACACTTTGGGGCTGTCGTTGATATGACAGCAGAGACCTTCGAAATTCTGGGGCAGAATATCTC
The DNA here is from genome assembly GCA_022478985.1 of Massospora cicadina. Lineage (NCBI taxonomy): Eukaryota > Fungi > Entomophthoromycota > Entomophthoromycetes > Entomophthorales > Entomophthoraceae > Massospora > Massospora cicadina. The sequence continues at coordinate 109,102 of JAKSZP010014469.1, forward strand.
ATTTACTTTACCTCCAGCAGAGTGCCAAAGGATCTTGTGCAAATGGGTCATGTTAACCCTGCATAAAGTGACGAGATGATTCTGGTTTGCTAACCTCAACTTAAGAGCAAGACCTGGGCCCTTCCCAGCAGATATATGAATATAAAGTGCTGCCTCTCAGAGCTGCTGGATCTATATACATCCCCTCTGGACACCAATTAATAATAAAAATGAGTTAGAGGTGGAAAAACCCAGCCAGGCTCTATGGGTAGGTCATTAGCCTTATCAGAAATCGTGGCATGAGTTTAATGTGGCTCCAGGTATAATAATCCTGGGACATAGGGAAATAAAGGTTTGTCAGTGAATCTACAGAACGACCCAATGCTAATCCGCTGCCTTCATTTAGTGGCATATTTACACTTGAACGAGTTAATGAGGTCCATCAGGTTCATGAGTTCAGGTTGTTGGATGAATTTTGCTACCTGTTGAGCTGCAGGCCGGAGTAATGATAGAGGTACCGCGTGAGAATTCAATAGGTTTACTAGAAGAACAAAATAACCAAGCAATAGATTATTAAAAAAGTATAGAGAGATTTTTGCTGTCAATGAGCACGTTTTTTAGGTGCATGGGGGTACATTGATTGAACACTGAAATCATCCCCTCATCAGGTCTCAGCCAATCCTCCTAGGGCAGCTTAGTATGTAGTAACCAAGGAAATTGAAGAGCTTTTGGATCAAGGGATGCTCAAACTTTCGAAGAGTCTGTGAGCTTCACCCATCCTAATTGGTAAAAAGAAGGACGGTACCAAACAGTAGTAATAGACTACCAAAAGCTTAATAGTTGCACCAAGAAGGACTTTTATCCCTTGCTGCGGATTGATGATGCTTTAGATTGGTAAGGGGGAGCTCGTTACTTCTTGGCAATGGATTTGATACTAAGTTACTGGTGGATCGAGTTACCCATGGTGGAACAAAAGAAAAGAGTTATTATCACGTCCAAGAGGCTTTTTAAACCGACCCATATGCCACAAGGGCTGTGTAATGCCTCAGCTACATTTTTAAATGGCCATGAACACCATTCTTGGCAACCTAAAGCTGTCATGCATTATCATGTACCTCAACAATATCAATGTCTTTTCATTAACATTCTCTGAGCATCTAACCCATCTGGAGGAGGTCTTCCACCAGCTTGGCGAGGCCAACATCAAGAGCAAGGCCCATAAATGCCACTTCTGAAAGTAACAACTTGAGTATTTTAGGTTTGTGGTAGATTTGACTGGGATGAGAACCCAACCAGCTAAGGTGGAGGCTATCTGAAAGATGACTAAGCCAAACAATGAGCGTGAAATACAAGTATTTTTATGGATGGTCGGCTACTACTGCCTCTTTATACCAATTTTAGTTTTATTGGAGGTCCGCTGTTAGAGTTTTTGAATAATGATGCTGCGTTTAAATTGATGGAACACTGACAATGCTATTTTGATACACATTCAAATGAACTAATCAGTGCGCCAGTGCTGCGCTATCCCAATTTTGATAGAGTTATTGTCCATATGGATGCGTCATTTTTCCACTATAGGGGCGGTCCTATCTCAAAAAGACAATGGGAGGAGGTGCACCCAGTGGCGTACTGCAGTTGGAGTCTGAATTAACTTGAAAGTAGTTATACCATGATTGACTGGGAGTGCTTAGCAGTGATATACGCATATAAGAAATTTAGGGTATATTTTCTTTGAGTGAAGTTTTAAGTCTTAGTGGATCATGCTGCGTTATGCAGGTTGCAGAACCTCAAGGAGTCTGAAGGGCGCTTAGCCTGATAAGCCCTCAAACTGCAAGCTTATTACTTCAAGGTCTTCCATCAACCTGTTGAAAAACACTAGAACGTTATTTGATTGTTGAGACTGCCAGCAGTTACCATCACAGAAAATCTGAGCGACGTTAAGTACAATAAAATGCTCAGCGGAAAATATAACGACGAGCTGCCTCAAGTCATAAAAGCATTAAACAAGATGTGAGAGAATACCTTCTAATGGAATGGTGAGTTGTACAAGCGGATTGGCGATTCTACAGTGAACTTTCCATGACCCTTGGCGCAGCCTAGCATTATCAGTGAGTGCACATAAGGAAGTCAGACATGGTGGCATGCATAAGACGTTGAAATTGCTGTGCCCTCAGTATTGTTGGGAAAACATGAACTTTGAAGTGCTTGAAATAATTTCCCGCTGCCACCAGTGCTAAGTGGAAAATCTATTTCCACCAGAAGGTTATATATCAGTTAGTGAAACCACATTTTGCTTGGAATACAGTATCCCTTGATGTTGTTTTCCCTCTGCCAACGGGAGCTAACTGGTCTAAACACACTCTGGTGGCAATCTACCACTTGACTAGGTGGGTTGAAGCATGGGTGATACAGGATTTGGGGGCGGTAACAGCGGCCAAGTTCATAATGTAAAGTAATATCCAGCAGCTTGGCTGCCTTAAGTTCATCCTTACCAATAATGGAACTAACTTCACTTCCCGCATCCTTCCAAAGATAAATGAGCTGATGGCCATCCATGAGTTTTTGATGACCCCATATCACCCCAAGTCTAATGGGATAGTTAAGAGAGTTAATGGGACTTTGTTGAACATACTCTAAAAATTGGTAGCAGATCGACCTTCAGATTGGAGTTCCCTCCTTTCCACCACCATTCTTTCTTATAACACTTTCTATCATTCCACCATGGAAAAGAGTCCTTTTCAACTACAATATGGATGACATCCTTCTATTCCGGCACTGCTCTATGCCTGTATTGAAGATACTGGCGGAATGGATACCCAACGTTACTTGACTAATTTAGCAATATGTTGATTAATTTGCAAACCAAAGCGTTCTCTTTAAACCTGGCTAAAAATATAAGGGATCATGCCAATGATAGTTAATGGTATACTGGGATGGCTCAGTTTAAAGATGGAGAGCTGGTTCTATTCCACAACCATCATGGAATTGGTAAGAAGCACAAACTGGCTACCATCTGGATTTGTCCATTTGAAAGTATTGAGAAAGCAGGTGTTGATGCATATAATATCAATGACTCACAAGTATTTGGATTATCAACTGAGTGCATGCAAAATTTCTTCAGGCGTATAAAAATAGAATAATTATCATTCATTCAAGGAAGGGCAATGCTGAAATTCTGATTTGACTTGATGATAAGCCTTAAATAGCTATGGTGGAATGGCTATAATATGCCAATCATGGTGACTAGTTATGATTATTTGAGTGCCTTGAGATGAGGCGACATTGGGTCTTGAAGGATAATTAATGGATTGCCTCTAAATAAAGCGATAAGACAATGTTGACATTCAATGAATATTGAGTAGATCGCCTTATACTAAGCAATAGGGAATTTAAGAATAACATATCCTGCCAGAGCCAATGAGAATATGGTATAATCAAATAGTCTAAGCCAAAGGAGTTGTATCGACCTAAGTTGCTGTTATATAAGCAAAATGGGACAATTGAAGGAAGAGGATTGTTAAAAAGAGAATTTAGAAAGGAACAGAGAGGATCTGCTAATAAATATTAAGTTTAATAAAAATGTGTCGTTGGGCAAGTGCTTCACATTTTATTATAAATCTTAAGTGCGTTTCAAGGACAGGCGATCCCCATATCACCCATCTGATTGCTCAGTGGGTTTAACCCTGCACAAATTGTCCGGCATATCTCAACAACACCGCCAAAATAATAACAATGAATTAATTGCAAAGATAAATCAGGAAAGGATTTCTTTATCATGCTAATAGGTAAGGAAATTTTCGCCTCATCAAGCTTTGTTTTAAATAACTCTTCAGCGCTTTTGGAAGATCTGATCTTTTCTGCTAGCTGCTGAGTGTATAAATAAGCAACTTCTTTCACAAATTCTTGGTTGATCCCCTTCCTTTTTGATCAAATAATCGCGTTTACGTCCATATTAACCACCTAGAAGAGCGAATCAGGTGCATCTTCCACAAATAAATCAAAAATATCATTAAATCATTCATTATATTAAGCTGAATATGTTTTATTGCAATGCCGATTTTTTCTTTATCTTGAATGCTTGTCCTTTTCCCAACTCTTGGCCATTTTACTTCTCTTCACCCTCAACCAAATTTACTTGTTCCTCAGATTTTTAGCCCAATATTAAGTAACTACATGCCCAAGTTTTCCGCACTGATAACTGTTGATTGTCATTCTATCCACTCGTTTCTGTCCTTCAGGTTTATTCCCACTATGACTCAATTCTCATGTTCCTTTTTGGTCTCAGAGAATACTACTATATTCTGAGTTTTCATCTGAATAACTTTAAAACTATTGCGTGCTATAAACGTTGCTCAAAACATCTTGAGATGATCCACCATCTGTGATGTAAACATTTTGTTTTTAAGAGATAGAGCCATTTTCTGAAGAAACACATTATAGTGCCAAAGAGCCACTTGCATGGCTATGTGTGAATAGAAAGATGATAATACTTTTGTCCCAGCTAGGATCTATAATTTTGGGCAAAAACAGTCAGCAAAAGCAACAAGGTCTCACGCTTTCTGAATTAATTACCCATAAACTCTTGTTTATGGTTGGCCATTCTAGTTAGACTACTGAGCTCAAGCATAATAGCTTCCCTTGCTTCAGAGTATGTCCAGTTATACCCATCATGATGGGAAAACACCAGATTCTGACAATTGGTGTCTAAAAATTCATTATGGTTACCACTTTTTGTCAGTCCCCATATTAAAATATTATCAACTCAAAAATGCAGATAACCTAAGGTGAGTTATCCTGGTGAAATATGGGTGATTTTGGCATATTCCGAACTTCTATCACTTCACTGTCAGGGGATTCCCGCCTGACAACCTTATTGACTATAGGCGTAGCTTTGGGTGTCATCTCCAACATTGCAGTGAATGATTTGGACATATTTATTGATAGGGATATATTTTTAACTGGAGTTTTGTACGTATCATTGTCAGCTTCACTTGCTTCCATCTGAAGGCAATCATACTTGTGATTTTTGAGTTCATTAATGCATTCCAACATATGCGTCATGGTTTCCTGAATCCAGCAGAAGCGATCTCTACTTGCTTCTTGTTCAATCTTCTGAAAAAAATTTAATTGATAAAGTCGCTCTCCTTTCACTTCAAGGAGGTAACAATCCTATAAAGGTCAATTTTAACTTTCCTGACCCGTTCAATATCCTCATCAGCTAGGTTACATGCTTTTTTAAGATAGTGAAATTATCTTGTAGCACTGACTCAGCAGTTCTATTGACAGTTTCCAACTTTGTTCATAGTTTTTTAATTTATTCTTATATGACATTATAGATAACTTTTCCTGGTAGATTTGGCTTTTTTAACTCAACTACCCTTGTATTGAGCACCAAATGTAAACTTTTGAGCACTGGTTACTTTTAACAATGAGTAATACATATATACTTCTTGGCGTGGCTCTCTTTGATTCACAGTTAATTACACAAATTGTTATATGTGTTTTATATAGATTATTGACATAAATGATTAAATAGTATAGTAATATGATGAAAACTATTTCTTAAGTTTATTATATAGCCACGTTAAGTAATAAGTTCAATGCTAAACTGGTGCTTGACCTAACTCTTTAAGGTATTTCTGGGATGTTAGGGTACTCTACCATATCCTCTTCATTTCTCACAGATTCTGCAGTGATCAGAATAGAAAAATAAATTAAAAAGGATATCCAATCCTTAAAGTAATTATCCCAAGAGTAAACTATACAACCAATGTATAAAAGTCTTAAATTATAAAAGTAAATGTGCCATTCTAATCTGTTTGCATACTTAAAATCAAGAAATTTATAGGAGATCTGGCGACCAACTTTTATTGGCGCCTCACTGGGAAATGGAAGCTGTTGCCGGTGGATAGGCCCTCTGATGTTGCACCTGTGAGGACCTTCCTCATCTGCCTAATTAGATTTCACTTAATTTAGAGTCACGACCTCTTCTGGTTAATTAACAAATTTTCCCAACATCAATTAACATCAGCGGAGCCCCCTAATTAGGATAGCAGCCTGACTAGGTAATGGGAACTTGTTGAGTGGTTGACTGGACCAAAATTGTTGGGTAATTTGATAGAAAAAATAGTAATATTAGCTTACGCCTGTCTTATATGTCTTATATCAAACATATCATTTATTAGGAACCAATAGTATACTAGGCACCTTTGAAAGTTGGTATTTACGGCCTAGCAGTTACATCTAAACTATATTTGGCTTGATAACTCGGGATTGGGGGCTTTGTGGTTAAATTGGACTTAAAAAATGGTCAACTTATTGACTCAGAATTGGGGCTTTGTTGGTCTATGTCAAAAGTTTTATAAAAATGGTCAAATTCAATATCAAATTAACTATTATTTAAAAGAACAAATTGTCTTGGTATGTGCTACTGTTGCTAAAAAGGAGAAATGGTCTAGATATTGTCAGAAGCGTCAATGGAAACGCTGTCCTGAAGTAAATGTGTCATTTTGGAACAATGACAATGGTGGCGAGCTGGGCTACAGCAGGACGCCAAATGTGTTGTAGGCCTCTGATCACTTTTACCACGAAATGCTGGTTAAGTTGAGGTGCAAGTTGGGGTGCCATGGGTTTAGATGTGGGTAACATCAAACCCTATAATTTCTTGTTAATTCTTAATGAATTAAGATAAATTTTTTAGAATAATAAATCGTTTGATAATTTAATATACATACTTGTATTTTAGGTTTTAAATGTGCTTGCTGGATTGTTTTGCACCTAAAATTCCAATAATATTTCTGCAGTGTATGTAGTACTCTCTATTGACAGAATAAGCAATTTAGGTGATTTTTATAATACTAATATACTAAACTAGGAAACTTGAAAACTATAAAAATAGTAGTTTTTTATGGTAATTTTATTAGTTGCAGTGGTGAGATAAAGAAAACACAGTCAACATCTTGCCGCTTAGTATTTAAACTATATCAATGTAAAAAAGGAAACCAATGCGAAGTTTGAATAGGCTAAGTATAGCCAAATTAGGGCATATTAAGTCTCAGCCTATTGAAGCTCTTGAGACTCACATTGCTTAGATGGAACAGCCAATGGAAATTTTGTTGCAGGTAGGATATATTCAAGGAAGCAATTTTATATACTTGACTTAATCATTGGGCAAGAAAATATTTTTGCTTGGTGAGACCCCTCCAGAACTATATAAGGGGCCAGTCTCCGCGTTGGATCTTACATTAGATTAGATGTAGGACGTGGGGGGACCTCCAAATGGCTTCCCAGATTCTGCTGCATAGTCGGTGCAATCCAACTGCTAAAAACTCATGCTATTTTCCCGAGTTGTATTAATAAAAGTGTTACCCTAATTCAAGGGGTTCCACCAAGAATCAACCAGGGTTTTTGGCCGATTTTATCCATTTATTAAAACCCAAATCACTATTATTGAAATATTGGTATTGTAATTGTCTGACAAAACTTTGTTGAATTTGTTATTTTTAGTTGTAATAAGCCAAGAAATTACTTATGTTCTGGAAGTTAATGACAGAGAGCCATTGTACAAGTAAACAACATGAGAGTAAAGCCTTGAAGTGTTATTAATAAGTAGTTTACATATTACTCCCTATTACCGTCTGGTTATTATCTCTATACAATAGGCGTTTGTAACTCTGACTTATCTCAGAAGAAGAACCAGACTATCTGAGTTGGACAAATCTTCAGCTATTGGAGCTCAAGCCTTGGAACGCAGATGGTGAAGGTGCCAAACAGGAGAGAAACTCAATCAATTATTTAGAGCTCTTAACAAGCCCAATGGGAATACTAAGCTAACTGTGCCCCAGAACAACTGGAACGATGTACCCATCATTACCTATCCTGACGAACCCATTTCACATTTAGAGCTTAAACGTCTAGAATATCAGCTGTTAAAAGGATATTAAATAGGACTGAACCTGCGGACAACAGAATTAGACCCTTTTATCACCAATGACAGCAAGGTGTGTTGGACGAGATATCTAGCTCACACCAATTTAATGCAGATCAAATTTAAAACAAAAAATGGGATAGAGAACTTCGCCCAAAACTTAATAGAATTTGTCCACCTTACCTCCAGAAATTCTCAGATGACCATCGCCCACCATCATGTGGTCATCACTTAGTTGTTAAATTTTCACGCAACACCAGCCAGGTGGCCCAAATACTGAATGAGCAATTGGAAGCTAACTTCACCGAGGTCCATTATAACCTGGAGGTAAATCATAACTTAGCCACTTGAGCTTCTAATTGGGTAGCATATTTAGCTCAAGAGCTAATTGACATATTGCATCCTATCTTTGACAATCTCTTGAAGGGAAGAAAGTCACTAAAAGTTGGGTTAACAATAATATTCAGACTTCCATTAATATCTCAGAGTTCATGAGGCTCAGCCATGAAGGAAAAGAGGCGCAACTAAACCATAATTTTGATTTTTATGATCAGATTGTATCTCAGTAGATATTTTGCAGATGAAGGATGATTACACAAAGAAAATAAACTAATGGCTCACAAATTTTGAGTGCCAATGGGCGGAGAATAGAAAAGTTTAGGACTCTGTCAATCAATTAAATTAACAGATCAATAATCTCATTGAGAATGTTATCTCTATCAAAGAGTCAAACAATATATACATGGGGAAGTGAATCATTCCAAGAAATCAATTAAGGAAATATTAAGTGATTTATATCCTGAAATTACAAACTGCTAGTCTGAACGATTAATTTGCAAAACTGAAGTTGAAAGATTGTAACCATATTGATTGGGAAAATGAATTAGATAATCAAATCAGAGTATTTGATGTTGGGCGCTTCCACTGTGCCCTGAACATTTATATGAACATAATTTTGAATATTTAGAGGATGAAGCTTCAGAATTAGTTAATTAAACTGACGCTGGGAAACGTCAATAAATGCCTAGCAATATGGTTATATTGGGCAAACCTATTTTCTTCAATTGTGGTGCAGAGCCTCAGCACTCTGATACACCTGGTTCAAGACAGCAAAAAATAATTGTGATCACCATGAGCGGTAGAATGATAAGTACAAACCGCAAAACATGCCTGCTTTTCAATAAGAATGAAAATGTCACTTTTGCAAATGATTTGAAAAGGCCATGTATGGGGCCAGTGATTGCAACAAAGCGGACGCTATTATCAACTGCTTAGATGAGTAAAGCATTGAGCTTTTTAAGCCTCACTTAATAAGGATCAAACCTATGCCAAAGTCAAAGAGGCTGTACCTCACAAATTTGGAAGCCCAGATATAATGTAAACTATAAAATCCAAATTTAAACCCATTGTTTTTAAGAAAGACAAAACAATTGAAGGATATATAGATCAATTCTATTGCAAGGCCCAAGTTCTCCTAGGTGCAAAGGCCATGATCGATTTTTATGCCAAGATTGCATTACAAGATGCAGTACTACTTTAATAAATTTGACAAACACCTTATTGCCTTCTTTTATGCAAAGCCTTGTGATGGCTGAATTAATTAATTATCTGCACAGAAGCTCATAAATTATGGCCCTCCCAAACTGGATACATATCAGGACCTCCAGCACCTTTAGGTTAGCCCTTTTTTAGTACTAGATGGTCCCAACCCAAGGGGGGATTCATCGATGTTTATTGAATTACGCTGGGCTCCTAAGAGCCTGAGGCGAGGAAGGGGAGGGAGGAGGCATCGAGAAAGGGAGGGGGTTGCGCGCCAGAGCCATGCTGCAGTGACAACTGAGCGGGGGAGGGTTGGCAACATAGTGCAGACCTTCAGGGCCATCTCAAAGTGTACCTGAAAGTGGGTGATCATGTGTGGAAGGGTCCACACCTGCTGGTCAAAGGCAGCATGAAGGAAGGAGTTATGGATGATCCAGATGGCTGTGGCATAGGCGAGGACACGGAGGGGTTGGTGGCAACCAGGCAATGTCTGCTCAAACATGAGGTCTTGCACAGGGTGTCCAGACCAGGGCTGAGCATGGAGGAGCGCGCGGGCCTTTGGCCAAAATGCGGCGACACCTGGACAGGTGAAAAAACGATGGAGATGGGAGTCAATAGGCTCCACACAGCGGGGGCAGCTTCGGTGCTGGAAGGTAGGGCCAGTCCGGTCCCCTGTCCTGTATGAACAGTGGAGCACCCTCCATAAGGTGTTGGACACCTTTGCTGACAGGATGGGGTGTTAGACGTCCTTCCACAATTCCTTAAGAACAAATCTCACGGAGGGAGGGAGGAGCTCAAGGAGTCTTGGGCGGATGGGAGGACGATCTTGGGGGTTGAGGCGAGTTGTGACAACTTGTCCATTGTGCACAATTGCATGGCGACGTGGGCTGAGGCCAGGGCCTTCCCTTCTGTATGGGAAGGCATGGTGGATCCGCGCGCCTACTCGTTTCAGGGCAAGGAGAGCCTGGTTCCAGTAGGGGGATGAGGATGGTTTTAGGCGATGGCCTGGGTGGTTTGTGAGCCACTCCCCTAATGAGGTCAGAGATGCTCTAGGAAGACCCAGAGCTGCTGACACTGACTGGCGGAGGGCGGGCGCCCATTGGGGCATGGGGGTCGCGTCCCAGCAGACAATCGGCCATAGGAACTTCAGGAAGATTGTGGTGGCGTGGGATCGCGTGTCCAGAAGCCCTAGGCCCCCTTCATTGCAGGGTCAGGTAATGGTTGAGAGGGCCATTGGTGGATGGTTTGAGCCCCTGATACAACAGCGGAGGAGTACATTGAGCCGCGTATAAAAGGCATCTGTGAATGGGCAGACGTGCGCTAGGAACCAGACTTTGGAGAGAAGGAACACATTGGCCATCAGAGCTTGACCCTGGGGGGTGATGTGCCGCCGGTTCCAGCTGGCAATCCTGGAGTTAACTGCTGCAAGGAGCAAGTCCTCATTGTCTTTTAGCGCAACTCCTTGTTGGTTGGTGAGAACGCCCAGGTGACGGAAGGTACCGCGCTCAGGTTCAATACCAAATGGTGGGGGGAAGGTGGGGGAGCTGACCTGCACAACTGTTGTCTTGGAGGTGTTGACCATGGCGTTGGACGCCTTGGTGTACCTCTCAATGGTCACAGCAGCGAGGGCAACATCCCCAGGGCAGCCAAATGCAATGGCAGTGTCATCTGCAGATGCCATGGTGCGTGTGGGGGCTTTACCTGGGACCAGAATCCCTGTTAGCTTGTCCTGTAAGGAGGCCAAGAGGGGGTCAAGGGTGATGTTAAAAAGGATAGGGCTCAGGGGGTCCCCTTGCCGGAGACCTTGTCCAACTGGTACTGCCACTGTAAAACCCATTGGCGCCAGGACTCTGGTGTGGAGCTGGTCATAGAGCGCTGATATCCAGCGCCTAGCTGCGGGTGGGAGATGAAAGCGGGCCAGGGAAGCATTAATATACTTCCAGGCTACCCGATCATATGCTTTCTCCATATCCAGGAGAGCCACAAAGCCATTCACCTTACAAAAGTTAGCAGTCAAAGTCACGTGAAGGTCATTATAGTTGTCCCATAACGACCTCCCCGGAATAAAACCGTACTGGTATGGGGAGAGGCGAGGCGAGGTGACACCCATTTGGTGATGCGGTTGGCCAGAAGCTTCGTGAAGAGCTTGTGGTCTGTGTTGATCAACGCTATGGGGCGCCAGTTCGCCAGGTTCTCACGGTCTGACTTCTTGTGAATGAGGGTCGTGATTGAGCCTCTGGAGTCGGGGAGGACCTCGCCATTCACCAAGAGTGCAGCGAAGAGGTCGCGGAGGGTTCTGGCTATCACTGCAGGTTCCAGAAGGTACACCTCAAAGGGTATTCCGTCTGGGCCTGGGGCTTTAAGCCGTGGGGATTTCAGAAGGGTTTCCATCACCTCCTGGATGGAAATAGGCGCCAGTAGAGCCTCATCAGCCCGTGGGTCAATGGGCGGCTCTTGAGCCCGCCACAGGAAGTCTTGGATGTCCGATGGGTCCACCTGGGTGGCATGGAAGAGGCTGGAGTAGAAGCGGTGTAGTTCCTGCGTGATTTCCTCCTTGTCTGAAGTGGTTGTAGTGCCAATCTTCAGTGCAGTAATATCCTACGCTGTTGACCGGGCTTTCTGTTTCTGAAAGAAGAAGCGGGTGGGGCGTTCCCATTGAGCATAGTAACGAGATGTTGTAAAGTTTGCTGCCCGTTCTTCCTGCAGTGTGAGCTCCAAGCGGAGTGCTTCCTGCGCCGCTTCCCAGTCTTCCAACCATCTGGGAGAGGGCGAAGGCTGGCAGTTTCGCTCTAGATGTCTGATTCTGGCTTCCGCCCTTTTGACTCTGGCGCGAGCTGCAGTCATCTGGGCTTTGGCACAATTGTAAGCAACGCGGGTGATGCCCTCCTTGGTCACCGCCCATTTAGCCTTGTGGTCAAGCAGGTGGGGTGGGGGGAGGTGAGAGTCTCCCGGATGGTCATAGACAGCTTCTCCTTAGTGAAGGGGTTGTTGAAAAGAGCTGGGGCAACCCTAGGCCAGAACCTACGCGACGGTCTAAGTGTGGTGGTGAGGATAACGGTGAGTGACCTGTGATCACTCAGATGGTTGTCACGAGAGATGGGAGAGGAGACGCGGCCAATTAGCAGGGGGCCAAATAGTGCCATATCTATGCGTGACGCTGACTGGAAAGCTCCTCCATCATACTGGATCCTAGTCATGCAACCTAGGCCAGACGCGGAGGGTGGAAGCGCATCTATAAAGCCACTCAGGCGAAGGAAATCCTGGAGGCGACTTGATCCAGGGCGTTCCTTTGCTGCAGGGGGTAAGAGTCACAGACGCGACTTATGGTTGTGTTGAAATCTCCTAAGAGGACTGTATTCCGTGGGAGATTGAGTTGGAGGAGCTCTTCCAAGAGCCGATTTTGCTCCTGACCTGCATTAGGCAGGTAGATGCTTGCAGCGAAGAAGGAGAAGTCAGGAGTGGTGAGTTTGGCCAGTATGAGGCGGCCACCTAGATATTGTGAAAAAGAATGGGTTTTAACCCGGGTCATTCAAAACAATAAGGGCGGCATGGTTTGTCCAGAAGGAGTTGCCTCCAAACTGTTCATTCCATGCAGATTGTTCGTGGGGGAGGATATGGGGCTCCTGGACAGCAGCGATGTCAATTTGTGCTGACCTGAAGTTTCGGAGGAGGCGGGCTCTCCACTTAAAGTCCCGCAACCCATTTGCGTTGATGGATTGCAGGGCCAGGGTGCTGCCATGGGGACTCATAGCTGTTCCCCTCCATGTCCTGGGGGGTTGCCAGCGCTTAAACCTGCTGCTGTGAGGCGGCTAGTTTTGAGTCCTTTAGCTTGACTATTAGCTGCAATCCGTGAGGAGCGTCGAGGGTTCTGAGGGGAAGGAGAGGGGGTGGGGGCGGAGGACCCAGTAAGCCAGCCTAGGATGCTGCCCCCGCTCCGTTGCAGGGGAAGGACCTGAGGGTGCTCAATGGTGACCTCCGCGGTGTCCCCATTTGATGAGTCTGAGTCCATATTCACTTCCTCCAACACTGCAAAGGATCCGCGCGAAATGGACTGTGGGGTTGGGGTAGGACTCTTTGAGGTGGCACTTCTACCGCAGGCCGCGAGTTGCCAGTCCATGCTGGTGGGCATAGCTCCATTGGGAGCTGAGGGTTGATGCGATAAATCGCTGGTGGAGGTTGGTGGGGGTGCCGCGGAGCCCTGAGTGGGGGTGGCTGACGAGGGGCACCCTGTGGGAGATGCCTTGCGCTTGGTGAGAGAGGGAGTTGACTCTGGGAGATTGGAGGGGGTGCCCATTGGAAGGGGGGCATGAGCGCGAAGGTATCCCATACCAATAGTGGGGTTAGCTGTTTCAACTGCTAGGCGTAAGGCCTCAGGGGACAGGTCTTGAACGGGAACCCATTGTGTGGGTTGTGGAATTGCTGCTGCAGCCACGTGGGATCGTTTTTGGCCTGGTTTAGGCCCCTGGGTGGTGGCTAAGAGGGCTTGTTTTCGAGCTGTGCAGCCACTATACAAGTGTCCAAGGGCGTTACACCATGAACACCGGGGGCGCGCCTGATCAGGGTCGACAAAGAAGATCTCAGGGCATGCCCCAACTACCGCCACACGAGGAATAACCTCAATGTTGCGGGATACAGTGGGGGGAGGGGATGAACGACGCCCTAGCAGTGCGAGCTCTTTGAGTGGGAGCATAGTAAGAGGGGACGCTAAAGTCCACTGAAAGAACAGACCCAAACTCCATTAAACCACGATGGAGTGCCAGTTTAAGAGACTCAGGATCAACAGTCGTTGGTAGGTTGGAAAAAGTAACCCATGAAATTTTCTCCAGGTGAGAGCGTGTGCGGGAGATGCGAAGAGATCCGCGTGGAATAATGACCTGGAGGGTGGCAGCATGGTCAGCAAGGGCAGCTTCAGTAAAGCCCACATCGATGTAGTGGCCCTCCACTGATTCATGGATGGTGGTGTTAATAGGGAATGTCTCCGCAATCGCTGCAAAGTATGAGAAGTAATCCTCTGTATAGAATTCAACAGGGTTATGCCCATAATAAAGGCGAATTGCGTGGGAGAGGGTTGAGCGAGGTAGAGCTTTTTGCGCTCTAGTTTCGGCCCATTTCTTCTTAACATCAGCAATAAACGCCACTTCACGGGGATCAGCTTTGGGTAGCGTTGGTGCCAGAGGTTTTGCCACGCCCCAGTGGCTCCTTTGGTACGTTTGTGTTTGCTTTGGGCTGCAATTGCAGGTTGAGTGTGAGCTGGTGGTTTGGACAAGTTTGCGGAGTTCCCTTGTTTCTGGAATGCTACAGCAGTTGCTGGCGTCATATTAAATTGAGGGGCGGTTTGTTGGGCCTCGCTAAATTGGGGAGGCCCATCCAGATTGGAATTAACTCCAGCCAGTTGGGAGGAGGGAGATGTTTCATCACCATCCCAATCTATTTGGGTAAATTCAGCCCGAGTATTTGCTGTGATTTCGTGGGCAAAACTCACTGGCTTATTGGTGAATTGGTCTTTTTCAGCATATTGAGATAAAGCGCCGACTTGAGAAGTGCCTATTATGGGGTTTAAATGGGACGGGTGAGATTGGAACTGGTGTGAAGTTCCAAAATCTGAACCATTTAAATCCCCATTGAAAAAGTAGATTGTCCCAATTTGGTGCTTAGTGAACCAGAATGTGCGGCTAATCAACCTTACATCCGAGGGTTTGGGGGCCAGGTGATTGTTGGGCCTCGCTAAATTGGGGAGTCCCATCCAGATTGGAATTAACTCCAGCCAATTGGGAGGAGGGCGATGTTTCATCACCATCCCAATCTATTTGGGTAAATTCAGCCCGAGTATTTGCTGTGATTTCGTGGGCAAAACTCATTGGCTGATTGGTGGATTGGTCGTTTTCAGCATATTGAGATAAAGTGCCGACTTGAGAAGTGCCGATTATGGGGTTTAAATGGGACGGGTGAGATTGGAACTGGTGTGAAGTTCCAAAATCCGAACCATTTGAATCCTCATTGGGAAAAGTAGATTGTCCCAATTTGGTGCTTAGTGAACCAGAATGTGCGGCTAATCAACCTTACATCTGAGGATTTGGGGGCCAGGTAGCTGGGTATCGCCCCTCATGGAGGGAGCCAGAATTCACGGCGTCAGCAATAATAGATGGGGCTGAATTAGCTGACACAATGGGGGAGGTGAATGTCTGGATGGGCTGAGTTGCATTCAACTGAGCAGACGCCATTAAAACAGCGTGGGTGATGGCCTCCTTGGTTGGAGGGGGCCCAGCGGGTTGGTGGGAGGCAGCGCACAAAGAGCTGTTAGGCGTGCAGGTTGCAGAAGTGCGATCAGGTGAACTGGCGCTAGTTGGAGTAGCTCCAGGTTGGGGGGTGGTGCCTGCTTTCATGGCTGCTGCTTGAGAGCGGGTGATTCTGGTTGACCCTGAGGTGGGTAACCGAGGGTTGCTTCGTTTGGGGTGGTGCTGGCTCGTTTGGCATAGCCTGCGGGTTCTTTTGCGGGGTTTCCCGCCATATTTGCTAATAGTTTTCATAAATCTCTTTAGTGGAGCTAAATTTCAGGCTGAACTGATTTTCGAAAAGTGATGCTTAGCAGAAAGAGATCTTAAAGGATTCTGGTTCCTTTAGGTTAGCCCTTCAAAAACAATAAGAAGATCATTAGTAATCCACCTATTAAAATTGAACCAACCAAAAACGCAAAAGTTCTATTTCCATTAAATGAGACACTTGCTACAACTGAAATTGTAAATGGCAATTCCTCCAGATACCATCAACGCATTGTCAATGTATTCCTCCCAGATAGAGCGCAGAAGGAGGGAAAAGAACAAGAACAAAAGGGGCGGGAAGCTATTTTGTGCCAGAAACGCCAGTCCCACCTTATTGAAAATAGTATGCAAGCCACGGGGCCTCAATTAATAATGTGATTAATCCTATTATATTATCTAATGAAGATTCTGTTAATGTACATTTGGTTACCTGCTCTAAGAGGAAGGTTGTTATACCTGAAGCCTCTGCAAAAGTCGCTAAACCATATGTGCAACAAATAATTGAGATTATCCCAGAAGAAGGGCAGAGCAGTACAGAAAATACCCAAGCTTGAAAAGGGTGAATATAGCTGTGCTGATTGATATATTCATCAATGAATGTTCTAGCATCGGAAGTACTCTGAAGCAAACTCTTATTTCTTTGGATTCTAATATCCACGTAGTAAACTCTATCAAATTATTCTTACTCTGTGTGCACTTATGATGATATTTTAATCAATAAAGTCAATTTTGTAGCTATTGTCAATAGTGGAGCGCCTGTAAACATTGTCTCCACTAAGCTGGGCAAGGAGTTAAAAATTCCTCCTGACATTGACCATCTTTTGAGAAACAGAACAGCGAGCCCCAATAGCCCTAAGTGTGAATGAGCTTAAAATGTCATGCCGCTGCAAGCTAGAGCTTTGGTAGTAGCTCCACTTGCAATAGTGATCCACAATGCCAATTATGACATATTAATTAGAAACTAGTTTTTGAGGCCAATGGGATCTCACTTGACTTTAAAGAAAACACCTTGACGATATTAGGACAATCCTTCCTGATTTACTACAGTTGTGCCAATACAAAGCCACTAGCAGCGCAAGATTTTATTAATATATCTTATGCTGATGTAATGATACCAGTGGAAACACTCAGTGGGTAAACTGAAGCTGACTAAATCTTACTGCTTAAACAAGAAATCGAGGAATGCCTTTATGAGTGACTAAGGACATGAAAATAGTAGGCCAACAGGTTACTAGGACTATACTATGCTGGAAATTCCAGAAGTATTATACATGGATGTTATAAAGCCTTGAAATTGTTCTCAGGTGGAACCTAGTGTGACGAATGGGGTCTCTCCACATTGCCACAAAGCAGTTAGCAAGAGGGCCCATGTGAGGGCCCATAGGCAAGAGAGGCCGCTGTGGTGAGGTCCCACGTTCGTTGGCTTGTTGAGCGATTTAGATATCCTTGGAACACTGTAAGGATGATGCTCACACCGGGAGGGCAGTTTGGCCTCCAGAGAGAGCATACAGAGAGGTGACAGCTCTGTCAAAATTTGAGGAATGGTCCATGTTGATTACTCAAAATCCACGATTTTCCTTAAAATCTCAAACAAATGATTTCGAAATTTCAAAATTTTATTTTTGATTTTATAGGTTTTTATTATATATATTAGAAGACTAAGTTGTCTTAAAAACCTTCGCTTAGTTTGTTTTTATATTAGGGAATGGGGAATATGAGGAAATTGGACCCCGCAGAGTCCATGGGCGGTGGGCTATCTGTGGGCCTATTTTGAGAATCTTGGTCTCTGATATTCTCATCTAGGCCCTTTATAGACCATCCATCGAGTACCTGTGGTGTTATGAAAAACTTTTTTGCATATATTTCTGTTTGTCAAGGATGAATCAGAGCTCATCTCAACCTTATTGCTAAAATTCTCATTTTTGGGATAATTCAGCCTGGCAGCCCCTGATTCGCTGGGCTGCCCTTCACCATGGCTCTCAATAATTTTGACAAGCGGTGGATTTGGCTTAGCAGCCCCTGATTTGTTGAGCTGCCCGATGCTGTCATTTCCTTTTCTGGATTTATTTGGCTTGGCAGCTCCTGATATATCAAGCTGCCAGATGCTGATGTTTCCTCTTTTAGTGTTATTTGGCATCGAAGCTCCTGATTTGGCGAGCTGTCTAATGCCATGATTCACGCCACTTCCATTTTTGGCATAATTTGGCTTGACAGCCCCTGATTCGCTGAGCTGCTCTTTGCCATCACCAATTGCTACACATGGGACCTCAAAATTTGGGTTGGCAGCCTCTGATTGGCCTGTTCGACATTTACATCAACTTTTTCTGCCTTTGCCTCGAGGTTTTGTAGATTTGTGGCATCTGATTCATCAGAATGCCATTTCCAAGGTTCATTGCCCTCGAGCCCAATGCTTTTATGCATATCTAGTGTAACATTATTAGCTGCGATCCCACCTTAGGGGGGTCAGGGATATGTGGCGGTCAGGCAGCGCCTTGACTGTCACATTACCCCCTCAGAGGAGAGCCCCCTGCACCCCCAGTATTCCTCCACCTTCCAGGGACAGTTGGCGCAGTCGGTGGCTGTTTGCTAAGAGGATTCTTCTATTGGGTAGCCAACTTATTTCACCAAGTATCATCACTTTTTGCGAGCGATCTTAGTGTCTAGAATCTCCTCCACCTCATATTCTGCCTCCCCCAGGTTGTCCAACTGGACCAGCTCCAGTTTTGTTGATGTGGGTCCCTCATACTTTTTAAGCTGCAAAACATGTAAAACTGGGTGTGCACGCAATCCATCTGGGAATTCCAATTCGTACACCACCTCATTCACCTGTTGAATGACTTTGTAGGGTCCCAGGTTGACTGGTCTGAACTTCCTACACATTTCCCAGGGGTGTGTAGTGTTTTGCATTTATTAATACATAGTCACCATCTTTTAGGGGTGGAGCCTCTGAGCGATGTGCATCCACCTTCCTCTTCTGAGCCTCCGTCGCCTTCTCCAGGTTGGCTCTCAAAATCTCAAAATTTTCCTTTATTCCGGCCACTAACTCATCTGCTGCAGGGTTTGTTCCCCATGCGTGTCCCTCCATCATCCAAGGAAAATACCCGTGGTTCACAAAAAAGGGCGACATCCTGGTCAATGAATGCGCCAGGTTGTTGTATGCAAACCGTGCAATTCTCAGCCACTTGATCCAATAATCATGTAGTGTGGTGAGGTAGCACCGTACGTACTGTTCCAGGGTCTGGTTGACCCTCTCTGCCTGGCCATCTGACTGGGGGTGGTAGGCGGAGGAATGGCAAGGTTTAATTCTTAAATTTTTAGGAGGTGATCCCAAAACCTGGAGATGAACTGCGGGCCCCTGTCCAAGATGATCTCGTTTGGGAGTCTGTGTTGAGCAAAGACCTCCATCACAAAGATTTTGGCCATGTCCTTCGCTGTAGCCTTAGAGGTTCAGGGGAAGAACTCAGCATACTTTGTTAGTCGGTCCACCAGCACCATGACCACATTGTAGCCCTCTGATTTAGGGAGCCTGGTGATAAAATCCATGCTCAGGGAGGTCCATGGCATTTGGGCGATCTGTAGTGGCTTGAGCTTCCCTGCGGGTTTGTTTTGGGATGGCTTTGATTGGGCGCAGGTAAGGCAGCGCGCGGTATACCCTCTCACCATTCCCTTTAGGCCTGGCCAGGAGTAGTTTTGGCATATTAGATCGATCATTTTTCCCACCCCTGGGTGTCCCGCCAGGGGGAGGTCATGGCATAGCTCCATTACCTCAGTTTGAAGCTTGAGCGTCGGGACCCATAAACAGTCATGGTACAGGCTGAGGCCTCCCTCCTTCCTGAAATTTTTGTAGCCTTCGCTGGGGTTCCCTCCCTCTATCTCTCTCCTGACCGTTTCTCCAAATTTGGTGCGTCGTTGGGCTGTCTAAATTCTCTCTTTTAGGTCAGCGCGTTCCTCCTGTATTGATGCAAACAGCTGGGGAGGGAGCATTATGGCCGTGTTGAACTCGTCCAGCTCCTCCTTCACAAAATTCATTTTTGGGTCCCAGCTGAGTAGGTCTTGGAGTAGGTTGCTCTCCCTGGGCTTATATTCTATCTTGAAATCATACTGAGATAGCTCCAGGTGCCAGCGGGCTTGTTGTTGGTTCATCCTATGGGAGCTTTTGTAGAATTCCAAGGCCCTGTGGTCAGTTCAGATCATGAATAGATGGCGCGCATACAGCAGATGATGCTGCCACTCATTCAGTGCTGCAATAATCGCCAGGAGTTCCTTGTCATAGACAGGGTAGTTGGTTTCTGCTGGTAGCACCTTCCTGCTGAAGAAGCATACCGGGTGGTCTAAACCATCCTCCCCTGTCTACAGTAGGACCACCCCAATCGCAAAATTTGACGCATCTGTCTCTACAATGAACGGGCAATTGGCGTCTGGGTGCGCTAGGACTGGCGCTGTGAGGAGGGCCTCCTTGATGGCCTGGAACGCCCTCTCTTCTTTATATCCCCCATTTGAAAGGGACTTGCTTGGTCAACTGGGTAAGCGGGGCGGCTGTTTCTGAGAGGTCCTTGGTGAATCTCCTCAGGAAATTCACCACCCCTAAGAAACTGCGCACACCTGTCCTGTCCGTTGGCGCTGCCCATTCCTTCACTGCCATCAGCTTGTCTGGGAAGATGGCTGTCCCCTTTTCAAATACAACGTTTCCTAGGAAAGACACTGAACCCTTGTAAAACTCGCATTTGGAGGGCTTTAGACACAGGTTGGCCTTGTCCAGTGCACTGAGGACCCTCTTGACGTCGTCTGTGTGCATCTCGCGAGACTTGGATAACACCAAGATGTCATCAATGTACGCGACGCAGCATCTCCTGATCAAGCGACCAGGGCATGGTCAATGGTCCTTTGGAAAACGGCAGGGGCGTTCTTGAGTCCAAACGGCATAACCTTGTATTCATATACCCCTAGTTGGCACTTGAATACCATGTACTGTTAGTGCACTGGTACAACTGGCACTTGGTTGAAAGCGTCAACCAGGTCTAACTTAGAGACACCTGACTCCCAGTGATCATCTGTGAGATGCTCGCCATCAGCGGGATGGGGTAGGGGTCCGTTTCTGTTATGGCCTTTAGGTGGCGGTAGTCCACACAGGGGCGGAGCTCGCCATTGGACTTAAGACCAGAAGGATGGGAGACACCACAGGTGACTTTGAAGGCACTATCATCCCTCGCTCTAATATATCCTTCACGTATAGGTCTAGGGCTTCCTTTGCTCTGGGGTTCAGGGGGTACACTGGGCTTCCTTTTGGGAGCTCAGCATCCCCTTTGAACTTGAACGAGAATGCAAAGGGGCCCTGTGGATCGCAGGGTGCGGCGACGCTCTTCTGGAACAGGTGCTCATAGTCTCTGAATTCCTATGGTATCTTTTCCCTCTCCGTCCCTAAGTGCACAGAGTTCATACCAGGCCTGCTTCTGCCAGAGGTAAAGAATTATAACAACAAGGGCTCTTGCTCCTTGGGGTAAAGAATCACCTGGCCCTTCTCCAGATCAAAGTGTGGGGAGTATTTATGCCACCATTTCATGCCCAGAACGATGGGGTGGGGCAGGTTCTGGATGGCACAAAAGTCTTCCCAGAAATGGTAGATTCCCTGTTGGAGCGTGATCTTGGGCCTAATCTACCAGCATTCCGATAACTTGGAGGTGTCTGCAAGAGTCATGGTACCCTTTTCTAGCATTTTTACTCCCAAATTCTTGGCTAGCTCTCAGTCCATGTAGTTTTCTTCGGCCCTGGTATCTACTAAAGCCCACAGTTTCTCTACCTTGGCCCCTTTCTCTTTCTTCTTCCACTTCAAAGTAAACGGAATAAACAGGTAGGAGGAACCATTTCCTTTATTGAGTGAAGAGATTCGGGCAGGGGTCAGGCAAAGGTTGTAAGTGGGGCCTTCTGAGCTTCTGGAAGCAGTGGGTGCAGGAGCTGCAAGGCGTGGGGCATTCACCCCGGGGTCCCCCTGCTCCTGTTGCCCCATATGGCTTGATATGGGCTCTGACTCCGCGCGTCATCCGCGGAATATTCTGTGATTCCCAGGCACAGGGGCCCTGGCCTGGGCCAAGGCTAGCTGGTTTTCTACCTGGGAAGCAACAGTGACCTCTTCTTCCAAGGTTGCCCCCATGTGAGTGGCGGCCATAGCTGTGAGGATGTCTGGGCGAAGGTTCTGTCTGAACATCCGTGTGAGCTGGGAAGGAGACACTTTGGTAGCTTTGGCTAGGGGCTGGAACAACTGAGCGTACTCCTTGATGGCCATTTTCCCTTGGCTGAGGGCCAAGAGCGCAGACCAGGCGGCATCCTGAGAGTCATTTGGGGTGGCGGCTCTTTCACAAGGTGGAAGCAGTCCTCCAGAGAAGCAGGAAGAGCCGGTTGCGTCTCCAATAGATCAGTAAGCAAGATTGACAGGTTCTTCAGTAAGTCTGCTATCACCTGGGCAATCTTGAGGGACGCGGCCGTTGTACCCTCAGAGGTCGCTGTAAGGTGGGCCTGTAATCTAATGTGGGAGAAGGTACCGTGCATAACACTCAACTCCTCAGGGGTCAATGCTTGTCTAAACTTGGACGTGGCATCAACGTGTTGGACATAAGCAATTAAATTCCCTTGGGATGGGAGGAGATGAGCGGCTTCCCTCAGCAGGAATAAGATGGGGAAGATGACCATCAGGAGAGTGGTAGTGTGCTCATACCAGGCAGGTAGGGCTCTTCCATGTGGACTCCCCATCCCATCCCATAAAAGGGAGATGAGGTTGAATGAACTTTTTCTAATGTGATGAACGGGGTCTCTCCACATTGCCACAAAGCAGTTGAGCAAGAGAGCCCATGTGAGGGCCCATAGGCAAGAGAGGGCCACTGTGGTGAGGTCCCGCGTTTGTTGGCTTGTTGAGCAATTTAGATAACCTTGGAACACTGTAAGGATGATGCTCGCACTGAGGAGGGCAGTTTGGCCTCAGAGAGAGCATACAGAGAGGCGACAGCTCTGTCAAAATCTGAGAATGGTCCATGTTGATTCACTTAAAATCCACAATTTTCCTTAAAATCTCAAATAAATGATTTTGAAATTTCAAAATTTTATTTTTGATTTTATAGGTTTTTATTGTATATATTAGAAGACAAAGTTGTCTTAAACACCTTCGCTTGGTTTGTTTTTATATTAGGGAATGGAGAATATGGGCAAATTGGACCCTGCGGAGTCCGCGGGTGGTGGGCTATCCGCGGGCCTATTTTGAGAATCTTGGTCTCTGATATTCTCATCTAAGCCCATTCTAGACCATCCGTCAAGTATCCGTGGCATTACAGAAACTTTCTTGCATATATTTCCGTTCGTTGAGGATGAATCAGAGCTCATCTCAACCTTATTGCTAAAATTCCCATTTTTGGGATAATTCAGCCTGGTAACCCCTGATTCTCTGGGCTTCCCTTTGCCATGGCTCTTGATAATTTTGACAAGTGGCAGATTTGGCTTGGTGGCTCCTGATTTGTTGAGCTGCCCAATGCCGTCATTTCCTTTTCTGGAGTTATTCTGCTTGGCAGCTCCTGATTCATCAAGCTGTCAGATGCTGACGTTTCCTCTTTTAGTGTTATTCAGCTTGGCAGCTCCTGATTTGCTGAGCTGTAAAATGCCGTGATTCACGCCGCTTCCATTTTTGGCATAATTTGGCTTGCCAGCCCCTGATTTACTGGGCTGCTCTTTGCTGTCACAAATTGCTACACATGGGACCTCAGAATTCAGGTTGGCAGCCTCTGATTGCCCGGTCAACATTTATGTTGACTTTTGCCACCTTTGCCTCGAGGTTTTGTAGATTTTGTGGCATATGATTTATCAGAATGCCATTTCCGAGGGTCGTTGCCCTTTCCTGATGCTTTTATGTATATCTAGTGTGACATTATTAGCTGCAATCCCCACCTTAGGGGGGTCAGGGCTATGTGGCAGTCAGGAAGCGCCTTGACCATCACACCTAGTGTAGTGCCTGAAATACTTATACCAGGGAACAGGGAAATCGACATCCTATTAGCGAATTTGACCAGTAAAGATATTAAGGTCAAAAAATATCAAGTGGTCGCATTCATACATCTGGTTCCAAAGTATGCGTATAATTCAGCTGTAAAATTAGGTGCTTTATCTGAGTTTGGATTACCAAACAAAGGCCTTTGGGCGCATGTTGTAATTCCCTAATAGTAGTTTACTAGATTATCAAAACAACAGAAGTGTAAAGCTCTGTAGTTGTTTGAACAATACTATGAAATTTCACCAAAGATGCCCAGGATTAAGTTGTGCAAAAAGAGCACAGCGTTTTATCAACTCTGTAGACCATGCGCCTATTAGATTGAGGCAAATTGGCATTCCCAGTATAGCGACGAAGTAGTAAGAGAAGAGTTAAACAGATTGCAGAAAAGCGTAATAATTGTGCCTTTAAAAAGTCCATGAGCCAGCCCATTTTTAATTGTGGAGAAAAATATGGCAACAATTGAGTTGTAACCAAATATTGTGCCTCAACGCCATTATGAAAAAGGTTATACCCGCTGCCCAGAATTGATGATGCTTTGGACCATCTGGGAGGGGCAAATTATTTTACTGCAATAGACCTTATCTCTGGATACTGGCATATCAAATTGCCTCGTGAGATGCAGGAGAAGTGCGCAATTATTGATGCGCAAGGGCTATTCCAACTGACGTGCATGCCACAGGGGATGTTCAATGTGCCTCCGACCTTTCAGCGTGCAATGGATACCATTTTGGGGGACCTTAAATTATCTTGAATAATGGCGTACCTGGATGATATCAATGTCTTTTCTTGGACATTTCCAAACATCTGGTTCACCTTAAACATGTCTTTAAATAGCTGTTGAAAGCCAACCTAAAGATAAAGACTAGAAAATGCCTAAACATAATATAACAATTGGAATACCTTAGATTTATCATTGATCCCAATGACTTGCAGTCTCAACCTCAAAATGTGGAGGTAATAAAAATATGCAAAATCTGGTGAGTATGAGGGGTTTAAAAAATCTTTGGCATGGTAGGATACTATTGAAGATTCTCTAAAGGGTTGTAAGGATTGCCAATCCTCTATTCCATTTGCTACAAGTAGGAGTTCATTTTTGCTAGGTAGCTAAATTTTAGCAAGCCTTTAAAGCACAGAAGACCACGCTGAGCATGACGCATGTCCTCTGATATCCAGATTTCAGCAAGTCATTCATTGTACAAATTGACGCCTCTTTGAATACTGTTGAGGACATGTTATACCAGGTTGAGGATGATGGGGAGGATCATCCTGTTACTTATTGCAGCAGGACTCTGAATAAGAATGAGAGTAATTATATTATGACTGAACGAGAGTGTTCAGCTGTGTTCTACGCTTGTAAGCTGTTTTGGGTGTACATTTAAGGCACCAAGTTTCAAGTAGTGGGGATTAAAGTCATTACGCTGGCTCCACATTCTCAAAGAGACTGAGGGACGTTTAGCCCGCTGAGCTCTGAAACTACAGGCGTATGGCTACGAAATTATTCATAAAGTCAGAGTTGCCTAACAAAACGCAGATTGACTATCGTGACTTCCTATTGTGGCTGTTTTAAGCAGTTTGGTTGATGAGCTCCATGAAAAGAAGATTAATTAGAAAATTTGAGGATGAGTTGCCTGAATTAAAGAGACAATTACGAAAGCATTGACTGACAACAAAAAACAGAATGAAGTATTGTACATACTCAAGCCCAAGGGGAAACAAAGAATTTTCTTAAAACCTTCTGAAAAAATGGATCATTAATGAGTCCCACAAGGCCATCGGGCATGGAGGATTGACCAGAAAGCTAGAATTAAATTGATCAAATTACTATTAGGATTCCATTTGACCTAATATACAAGACATAATTAAAAATGCCATTCATGCCAAATTGCAAAGCCTATGAAGTTGGATGTATATATCAATTAATAAAACCCAACTGAGGCTGGCATACCATGTCAATTGATGTTGCTAGCCCCTTGAATGTGAGTAGCTTAAGTAACAAATACATTATTGTTGCTATTGACCATCTGATGAAATGTGTGGAAGAGAAAGTAATTTAGGACTTAAGAGCCTTAACTACTGCCAAGTTTATTATGGATTGTATTGTCTATAAGCATGGATGTCCCCAGAAGATCCTGACGAAATAATGGCACAAATTTTTGCACGGATGGTGCAACACTTGAATAATTTGATTTCCTTTAAAAGATTGTTGGCAACATGATACCATCCCAATACTGATGGCATTGTAGAACAAGTAAATGGCACCCTAGTTGGCATATTGTGCAAAAACGCAGCTGTGGCGCCTTGAAAAAGGGCTACCTTCATTAGTGCTACAGTGCTTGCATACAACGATGGACTCATAGTAGCACAGGACACTCTCCGTTTCAACTTCTGTATGGTAGACATACAGCTCTACTCCGTTAATATATTTCACAATCAATCTGACTAAAGCAATTAACCCTATAAGCTACTGTTAAGCAAAATAGCGAAGACCTTAATAAAGTTGCAATCTGAGGCTTATCAGAATATGATTAGGTGAAAAACAATCCAGAAGAAATATGATGACTCTAAAAGAGCTAACGTGTCTAAGTTTCAGAAAGGAGACAGTAGTCTATTTTGACACTCATGCTTTAGGATGCACACACAAGTTGGCCTCGCTTTGGAAAGATTTACTTATTATATTGGAGTAATCGTCCAAAGATGTATATACCATCAAGGATCAAAGTGGTTGGGTGTAAATTTACCTTACGCTAAGTTTATTCAATTATAACATAAAGAATAAGAAAATATAAAAAAGCTAATAAAATAAAATAAAAATATGAGAAGAAATACAAGAAATAGCTAATAGAAAGTTAATAAGAATACTAAGAATTGTAAACATTTATAAAGACTTTAACAATTAGGAAATTATAAGTTTTATAGATAAATTCTGAAGCTTCATCATTACTGGAGCTGGATGACCCTTCTTTGGGAGGGGGAGAGGGTGAGATCAAATGTGTGTATCCTGAAGGAGACTGGCCAGAAAGGAAGTGTAAATTTCATATAAGTTTCAACTGTTGAGACCCTGTCAGAGATGAACCAAACCTAAAAAGGCTCACACCAGTCGCGCTGGCTTGATCAACTAAGGAAAGTCCATCAAACCAAAAGAAGCAACTATTGAAAGGAACTTTTGAACAGGCGAGAGAGATTAGACTCTGGGGAGAAAGCCGCATAATGAAAGATGCAATTGACAAGAAGGCTCTTAGGACAAGGGTACACTGGGCGAAGGAACAATTTTGCACAAAACATTTGTGATTGAGCCTCATATAAGACTCTGCGAATGTCAGGCATGTTCTTGTTGGAAAGGGTTGGTGGTGGGAAGTGAAAGCACGCACCCAATAAAGCCATTTGAGGGATATACCTTTCTGAAAGCTATTCAACAGGCTTTTGCAAAGAGCGCAGTAGATCAGAAGTATATGACTTTTTTGAAACAAGACTTTTAAAGTAAAAGTATGTGCATATCGGTGTGAACTGTCTGTGGAGCGCATCAGAGCCTAGCGACAGAGTTGGCAAAGGGACATGCATGACTAGCTTCAAAAGGATCAAATGGAGCAACCCTAGACTTGGAGGCAAGCGTGGAAAACAAGTAGGCTTCCACAAGTATAGAAATTGAATTTAAAACAAAACTCAACAAAGCCATAATGCCAGCATGAAGGTAAGAAATAAGGCTTTTGGAAGGGAAAAGACTTGAAATAGCAAGAAAAGGAAGCAGTTAAGAGATCACTGTCTGATGCGAATTGGTGCCAAATGAAAATTGCAATATTTTAGCTTGGCTCAGGAGTATGAAGACTTAATGAGGCAGTCAAAGGAAGATCATGTTCAACCCATTGGGACGTTTGCTGTATAGAACCAAAGTCACGGGGCCAATTTAGGTTTGTTTAGAACTGATGGAGTCATGGCGGGCCTGAAAATTTAACTTTTGATAACTGGTAAAGCGTAGCTAATTGAACCAGCCTGAGAAATGAAGCATTAAATCATGAATTAGGATTGCAAGCCTCATGCAAGTGCTGAGCCTTGAGAAGACACGTATATCCTAGGCTGAGAGGATATTGATGTAGTGATCATAAATTAAAGATCATGAAAAATTGGAAATTGTGACTAAGAAAGAAAGATACCCTCCACTTTTATCCAATCAAGGCGGGGGAAGTGTTGAGTGGTTGACTGGACCTGAGTTGTTATGTAATCTGATAGGGAAATTATAATAATAGCTTAAGCCTAATAATTATGTCTCATATCTGAAATATCAGTGATTAAGGACTGAAAGTATCCTAATCACAATGAAACTTGGTATTTGCGGCCTAGCAGATCCATTTTGTTTATTTGACTTGATGACTAGGTATTTGGGCTTTGTGGTAAGTTGAACTTCATAATAGTCAACTAAATGACTCAGAATTAAAGGCTTTGTTATTCTATGTCAAAATTAGGTTTTAATGTTGTCAAGTTTACGATTTATTTATTAAGAATTAGTGGTACAAACTGCTTGGTATGTGATACCGTTGCTTGAGAGGAGCAATGGTCTAAATTATCAGACATGTCAATGGAAACGCTGTATCAAAGTAATTAAGTCATTGAGACATTGACCATGGGGCTGATTTGGGTTACAGCAGGATGCCAAGTGTAAGTAGGTCTCTTGTCATTTGCACCACAGAATGCTGGTTAAGTGGAGGTGCAAGTTGGGGTGCCATGGGTTTAAGATGTGGGTAACATCGAACCCTATATTTTCTTGTTAATTCTTAATGAATAAAGATAATCTTTATCGATGAATCCCCCCCCTTGGGTTGGGACCATCTAGTACTAAAAAAAAAAATAAAGATAATCTTTCAGTCCAATAATCGTTTGGTAGTTTAATATAAAAACTTGTTGTATTAAATACTTTTTAGGTGTATTAAGTTGAGAAATTACTTTTGATCAGGAAGATTAGGACAGAGAGCCGTTATGCAAGTAAAAGACAGGATAGTACAACCTTGAAGTATTATCAATAAAGGAGTTTATATTTTAATCCCCATCACCGTCTGGTCTATTGTCTCCATACATTAGTAGATCAAAGCTCCAATTTATCTCAGAAGAACCATACCATCTGAAGTAGGCCAGATCTTCAACATACCTTTATCTCTCAACAGAAGGCCAAAGTACCTAAAATGTAACCTGAAAGTTACTACCATAAGTATTGTCAACGCTTCAGTAACTAATATAAATTCCTGAGTCAATTGGCGACAAGCACTGATTGACTAATAATTAATTTTCTAAATATTACATTGGTGATTAAATTAAAAAGTAAATGCATTGTCAGAAATCATCCTCAACAAAACTTAATCGATCTGACGGATCAACACATTGTGGATTAGGTAAGATTCATTAGGGTCTTTCCCATGAACAATAGTTATCATTAAAAAATATAGCTCCCATATCCACTAGAAGAATATAATCCCCTAGTGGGCAAGCATATTTATTGTAATTTAACCAGCTGAAAAAAAAAGGGCATATCAAAATTCCAACAGTTACTCGATCTTATTGAGGCATTAGCTCTAGGTGGACTTAAGATATTATAATTTTGATAAAGTTGGTCCTCAAAGTAACTTGAGATTCAACCATATAACATAGCAAGCTGTTTTCAAGATTCTTCTTCAAATGGTGACTATCTATGATGGCTACTATTTATGGCATGAACAAAAGAAGATGTAGATTTTTAGGAATTGACATTTTTGAGTGCAGCGTTTGTGTGATTCCTGATTATTGATCTACTTCATGATGATGCAGCCAGCTATTTGTAGGATGTGGCGTATGGCTGGATGGACAATCTTTAAGGAGATTGTATTCTGTTACCAAAGACAGTTATCTCAAGGGTAGCAGAGCTGAGGTATATAAATATTACAATTTAAAAGGCACAGAGTTGGCTATAAATGACTATAATGGCCTCTTATGGGCTAGATGACATTTAGTAATCGATTAATGATTTTGTTGATGATCTAACATTGGATTTGATACTGATCTTGATTAGAGGAGGGCTTTTTGAATATTTAAAAATAGCCCAAAATTCTAGATCTTCAGGTTGTAGGTGAGTTACTAATACTGAGATGTGCAGATCCATTATGTTATGCTTCTTAAATGGTCAGTAGATTGCTTTATTTATTGTTATAAATCTCCATTTTTTGTCATAGACGTTTTCAATGTACAGCTTGGAGGGTCCCTGTTATGAGCACAAATTTGTCAAATAATTCTTTCTCTTGACTTTAAACCAAGGTTTGACATGAATATTAGAGCTGTACCTAATAGAAAGGTCTATGAAGATGAAAAAATTTGGCAAATAAACTTATTAAATAACAATGAAAAGATATTTATAGGAAAAGTGGGGACACAATGCCAAGAAGAACTCCATGGTCTCATACGTCAGGATCTTTAAAGTCTTTCTGTTTTGATTGTCTAGCTGACACCATCATTGTTCTATGACAAATATGTATTGTGACTTCATTTTTGAGCATTATGTTTTTCATAAATTGGAAAGTGGTGTGCAATTCCAGATGGTTTATCCATCAATTAAATTTGCGCGTGATGCTTCCTGATCAAACTACAATTAATGTCTTTGGTGACAGGTTTCAAATGAAAGGGCTCTAGAGTAGACTTCTTTGGCTTGAATTGAAATCAGGGATCTCTAATTAATTATAATTTTAAATCCCAAAAACAGTATTGAATGTTTGTCAGTTAAGTTATTGAAGATTTTAGAGAATTGATTGCCAAAAGATACAGTTCCACCAGAATACTTTGTCAATCTGCCTTTAATCCATACTTTGTCAACGCTTTACAGATTCCTTTATAGACCGTTTCTTTTAAAAAGAGGTTGTACTATATCTAGTTCTGGTTACATCTGGCTCTCAGGATTCTTTCCTGGGATAAACCCTTGTCAACCCAATAAACCTCTCAAAACGATAAAATCATAAAATGAGGATTTATAAGAAGTGTTGTTGTATTTTTGTTTCAAGATGCTTGGATGAATTTCACAAGAACTTCATTGTCCCCCACCAACTAGACCAGAAGGTATGTAAGCTCTGATTAATGTAACAGATAGGAACTTTCCAATTTTTGACAAAGGAGTTAGGAAGAAACAGTCAAAGAATTTTCTAAAAGGAAGATCACTACTGAAGGTAAACAGATTACCTGTATAACTTATATCTTGGGGTGATTGATACCTATACTATTGTTAAAAAGAAACATAAACTCAGTATATGGCTTTAGTTCTAAATGAGCGTGAACCTTGGTATGACAAGGTAGCTGTGTTTAGTATCTAGTTCTTGGAAATATAAAGGTATTGTATAATATAACTTATAAAGAAATTAAGGTTTAAAAAGCAATGGTTTAATTATTTTTTATGCTAAAAAGCCATATTTGAGGTCAACACCAACCTTTTTATTCTGACCCTTATATTTAATTGGTAAAGCTTTTATAAGCAAATTAATCAACAGTGTTCAGGCTAAATAAAAAAATTAGCATAGCTCAAATCTTACTACCTTTGAAAGTAAAATATAGACTGAACTCAGTTTTGGTTACCTCTTCAAATCTAGCAATCAAGGAATCTTGCATATATTTTTATTTCATATATGTAATTATTTTCACGCTTTTGTCGTTTTTCCAATTAGAGTTTGAAAATCATGGATTTTGAGGCCCTATTATATGTTAATCCTTCCATTCCGTTAAATAGTGCTTCTTATGTTTGGTAAAATGTCCCTAAGCATCTAAAAACTCATTCATCAGAGGACCTTTTAATAAGATGATACTTTCATTACTTTAATCAGGACTGCTTTTTGAAAAATTTGGCCTTATAGATTTCTTGCTGTAATTCATAAAGTTATGATTAACTAGTAGATTCCAAAATGATCTGTTGAGGATATGAAAGAGGCGGATTTTTATATAAATGACAGTCGATTTTAGGTAGCATCATGAATTAGCATTATCCCTAATTAGGACACTGTGATGATCCAAAAATTTTTGGATCATTAAGAAGCTACAATATTTTTGAGATAAATATATGATTCCACTATTAGTTATTCCAATTAATTAATGTAAACATGGTGTATCAGCTATGTCATATTATAGTGACTTAATTATTTCATTTAGCCAAAAAGACTAATTGACTCTATATTGGTAGATTTTCATTATTATTTAAGTTGTGGCATCTTGGGTTTAACAAAAATAATTTACCAGTCTATCATATACTATATTATGCTGGTATAAAGTGTGATGAAAATGTGGTATCCTACATCTCAAATACTTGCACATGAAGCAAAATTGCCTATCTAGTCACCATTAGGTGATATAAACTCATTTGTTTCTAAATAGGGTATCATATAGTCTAGACATTTTTTAGGCCCATTTAGTGATTTTTTTGCAGTTGTGATGCACAAGGGATACTTTCTGGACTTGGACCACCTTAGAATAATGGTATGGATTGTTGCTGTAGCACATTAGGAGATAAACTTTCAGCACCCTAGGTATTGTGAACTGAAGAACTATTTTATGTCACATGCTAATTATTATGGTGTTTTCGCTATAGAAAATGGCAGGTGTAGATGAGTTAATGGACCTGAATATTGTATAACTAAATGATTTGATAATAAGAAGTTTTAAATTAGTAAATATAGTGTTGTGGATTAGTTGACTTGTGTGCCACCATTTTTATCACTTTTTGGCTCTAAAGCTCAGTTTTACAATTTTTTTAAAGTTAAAAATTCCATAATCTTTTAACAATGTCAAAAGAAACTGTGGTATAATAATATGTTCTTAATCTATATGAATATATTGTTATATGCTTTGCATAATAAGTTGTTACATATAAAGATGACACCTTTTATGGCTCAAATTCCAAGAGAGCAAATGATATAATCTTATTAATTATTTATAAGACATCTATATGGTAAAAAGTGGTTAGGACAGTACTTCAGTCTTTTTATTATAGAGTCTGTATCAAGCGAGATGGTCATTTAACATATAAAAGCTACAGTCAGAGAATCAGTAAATATCATAGAAAATATGTTTGGCTTTACTTATCGCTTTATATTTAGTTTATATTTTATCATTAGCTTCTCTATCTCAAAAAATTAAAAGATATATTTTAAATTGTAACTAAGTATCAAATATTAAGATAGCTATAATATGCTTATAAAGCTTGGTCATGAAGAAAGAACAATTATTTTACAAAACTTATAATCTAGAAATGTTATAAAAGCTATCATTTAAAGTAAAACCATTGATTTTTTATTTGAGGTATGCTGACCTGGGGGCCTTACAGCACCAATTGAGGGAATTGAAGAAATGGAAAAGGAGGATAAAACCTTGAAAACCTCCATGCATGGCATATGATAGGCCAGGAACTCCATGGATCGCCTTGCTATTTGCTATCTCAGTTTGGGGCATTAGTGCGCAACAACAACACAGTCATATTTTCCCATACCCAAAGTTCATCTACCGGGATCAAACTTGAAAGGCAGTGGTAGTGAGCACATACTTTACCACAGGGGTACCTCCCTAAAAGTAATATCATTGAAGTAGGATGAAAACTAAAAAGGTCATAAGTACTTGTATGAAATGCTTTTTTATAAAGCATTAATTAGGATTTCAATAAAAAATTACCCTTTTTCTAAATTTTTAAAATTCAACATAGTAGAATTTCTATTATATCTTTAAGGAGATTATATAAACTTTTTAACAATTTAGTGTTTCTAACTATAACTGTGATTTTTTTAAGCTTGTGTCATTTTAGGAGTTGACCAGTTGCCACATCTCATTCACTAGTAACCCTACAATAAGATGAAAATTCTTCTATATGTGCAAGTGAAAATACCAAGCCATAAAGGGCAAAAATGATAAACTTGTATTTAGAGCTCATTTGGAAATGGATGGAACTATATTTAGAAGACCATGACTTGAAATTTGACAAAATTTTTAAATGGACTTTGATTAAAGCAGATGTAATGAGTATCTAAGACGTTCGTATACTTCAGATCTGTTTTCTTTCTGTAATAAAAAGAATTAAATGCTTTAGACCTACAACTAAACTTATATTATATGAATAGATACTAACGAATAAAATTTAAAATTTAAAAAAGAATTAAATGCTTTAGACCTACAACTAAACTTATATTATATGAATAGATACTAACTAAGAAGCAGGAACATTGATTCTCAAAGTTAAGTTTTTAAAAGTTTAGTAGTTAAATCAAATAAACTAATTTATAATCGATCTTAGTGCATAAATTTAAAATTGTCTATGGACTTTAATATCATTAAGATTATAGCTTATAGTTATTGATATCAAGTTAATGAATGACTCTACATATCTAGGCAATTTATTCCGAAAATAGAATTTTTTTTATTAGTATCATAAAGAACTATGTCACCATGCAGATGTAGCAATTAGATCCAGGATATAGTTTTTTCTTAAATTGTCCATAGTTCTACAACTTAGCTGCTATTTCAAGGAGTTCAATTTCCCTCTGGCGTGTATAAATGCTAATTAATCCTAACCCTATTACATATGTTAAAAAGCAGTTAAGCTTTATTTTTTTTTAAACTATCAATGCTGTTTTCTATAAAATAACAAATTTTAAACCCATTATTCAACTGGGTGAGATTTTATAAATAATATTTTGGTTAGCACTTTTATGTGTTCTTTGGTTTGTTTGACAGTTTCAATGGTTTTCCAAGATGGTTGGTGATTATTTAGTAAATTTGATATATTAGATATGTTGTTAAGTGGATGGCGGGTAATTGATTGATTTTATAGATTCAATAATTTGATATTTGGCTGGTGAGTATTCAGTTGACTTAATTAACACCGGGTTTGCTAAGTGTTATGGTGGTTATTTAGGCAATTTGATATCCTCAATGGTTTCAGCTATGCAGATGGTGATTTGATTTATTCAATAAGTTCATCTATAATATGCCACGTTAAATAGTGTTTCTGTCATCAGTATCATCAACCACTTAGCTGAAACCACAGATATTCGCAGATCAACTAAAATCCACCAGCTTCTTGACTTAGTCCATTGAACTTATCAAATTAACCAAAAATCATCAACTGCTTAAAAATCTAATACAATCATACCCCACTTAGTACATATTGAATGTGTTGGATTTAATGGCTTTTTAAGCTTGTTGGTGTATGGGCCTGGAAAACGAACAAATAGAGGATTTATAACTCTGATTAATATTAAATATAAATAAATACTAAAACTAGAAATTTGTGTTTACTACAGTTTTATTAGTAGTTCTAGGGAATAAGAAATGAACCCTCTTACAATGTCACAGCTTGGTAATTAAACTCACCTCAGGTTCAAAGGGTGTATGCATTATATTATAGTTAAGTTTAAACTAAATTAGGAAACATTGTCATTTGACCTATTAAAGCTCTCTAATTTTGCCTCAATTTATCAGAAGGGCCAATGGAGGGTCGAGAGTGGGTAGGACAAACCCATGAAGGTAATATTTTAGTGTATTTAAGTAAATCACCATGTGAGAAAATATTTGCACCTTTTGGACCCCCTCCAACCTAAAAAAGGGCCCAGTCTCCACGATGTGGCTTGAATTACATTAGTGGTAAGGCGGGGAGGGACCTCAGAAGAGCTCCCATGATTCTGGTGATGAGTCATAATATTCCAGCTATCTAAACTCGAACTATTTGCCAAGTTTTATTCATATTGTGGGAAATATTGCCCCAATTCAAAGAATTCCACTGTGAAACAGCCAGGGCATTTGGCCAATTTCACAATCAGCTTCATCCAAAACGTTCTTCTCACAATATCAGACTTGTAATTGTCTGATATTACCCCCTTCAAGAGCATTAGGGGGAGTAAAGGCATTAAAACTGGCCATGGACTTGGTGGATGGCAACTCCCAAAGCAAGTGATTTAATGGAGTATTCATCCCCTCACTTATATGTATTTATGAATGGTCCCTCCCAGATACTTCCGAGCTTCTAACTCCTAGGAGTGATCCAATTGTGGTAATACAGTACCTAGTCAGATATTTGAAAAGAAGGTAGGGGGTCCTGGCTCTCATTGTCAGCTTGACCTTCTTTTGAAACAGTTTTCGCCAAGTTAGTCATAGCCTCAGACTGAAATTGGATAGTGTGCTGGGCTAACTTTTTCATGGCTTTTCAGGATCAGTTCTTTCAGGTAAGATAGCTTTGGCAAAAAATCTGGTACCCCAGGTTCTTGCTCATATAACACAAAGAAAGGGGCCATTTTAAGGATATGAGGGTAACCAATATGATAGGCCACAAGCGCTCTAGTAAGTAGAGGTCCCAGTGGAGAGGGTCTGAACTAGCCATTTTCCAAAGTATAGAGATCAGGGTCCCATTAACTCTTTCTACGGCATCATTGGTGGATGGATTATAGGGGACTGAGAAAAGTTGTGTCCCCATGGATGTGGAAAGAGCTTTACCACTCTGGAAGTGAAGTTTTTTCCATTATCACAAAGAAGGACCTAAGGGCAACCATGCCATGTAAAGATATATTGATGCAAGAAAGTATCTGTGGCTTTTGCAGTCTGAGCGGGGAGAACCACAACTTCAACCCATTTAGTGAAATGATCTATTCCAACCAAGATATAATGATTTTCACTGGTAGTCTGAAGGAGAGTACCTACCACATCAAAACTTATGGTGTGGAAGAGTTGTTGGGGTGTTGTAGGTTGATAATTATAATGGGTCTTGAAGCTTTATTGATTTTTGCAGGTAAAACAAGGATCCAGAACCTCAATTATGATCTCCATGATGCCCTCTCAATAATACCACTATTTAACCCACTCATAAGATTCTTTGGACTAACCATGGCCCAAGATAGTATAAGACTCAATGATCAAAGATACTCGCTCAGATGGCTGGAGATAGGGCAACCGGTTTACTCCTACCTTCTACTATAACTTCAATTTCCACATAGGTGTTGCGGAAGTGCCATGCTAGCATCTTTTATACTGGCTCATCTTTATCAGACCACGCCTCAGGAGTCATGAGGAGGCCATGTAGTCTATCTGCTTCTCTATTATCAAGGTGCAAGATAGGCAGCCGTGTCAACCCATCAACGTTCATATGACGCTTTCCATCTTGATGCTCAATGGTCATATCATAGTGCTGGAGCTTTAGAGCCTAGAGAGCCAACTGCCCAGTGGGGTCCTTCATATTTTGTAATCAATATAAGGATGTGTGGTCAATAATCACTTTAGAGAAAGTCCCATATAAAGAAGTGATAATATTTGACAGCAAGCAAGACACCAAAGCATTATTTTTCAGTGACACTTTAGTTGCGCTCAGCTTTGGAGAGCATCTTACTAAAATAAGACACAGGATGATTGACCCCATTTTCATCCAGCAGAGACAAAATAGCTCCAATAACGTAGTCAGAGGCATCTGTGAACAACATGAAGGGCTTGCCATAGTTAGGATGGGGGAGTATGTGATTTTTTGCAATAGCGCCTTTAGTGTCTCAAATGCGGTTTTTTGTTCTGCACCACAAAAGAAGGACGTGTCCTTAGCCAAGACCCATATGATGTGCCCACTGAGTTA
Organism: Massospora cicadina; assembly: GCA_022478985.1. Classification (NCBI taxonomy): domain Eukaryota; kingdom Fungi; phylum Entomophthoromycota; class Entomophthoromycetes; order Entomophthorales; family Entomophthoraceae; genus Massospora; species Massospora cicadina. The sequence goes on from JAKSZP010014469.1 coordinate 146,700, forward strand.
GCGAATTTTTGGATAAGTTAATGGTAATAACCCAGCATGCCCAAGAATACCTAAATGTCATGAAGGGTTTTGGGCGCGGGCATCTTAGATATTGCTTTGACTTTACCTTGCAGAGGTTGTATCCCATCTTGTGAAATCGCGTTCCTGAGGAAATCCAAATTCTTTTGGAAAAAAGTAAATTTAAAGGGCTTCAGCTTTATGTTAGATGTCTTCAAGCGTTGAAACACCTCCTTTAGGTGCGTGAGATGCTCGTTGAATGTTTTGGATAAAACTGTGATGTCTTCAAAGTTGACAATCACACAGCTCAGCTTAAGGTCCTGGAAAACGTGATACATTGTTCTCTGAAAAGTAGCAGGTGCATTACATAACCCCAAGGTAGCCAAGTGGGTTGGAACAAACCCTCTCTTCGTATAAGGGCGCACTTCTCATGATCCTGTGAAGATAGGTCCATCTGCCAATACCCGCTAGCCAAGTCCGTTGCAGAGAAGAATTTAGCTCCAGAGATTTGGGCCAGAGCATCATCAATGCGGGGATAGGGCAACTGTCCCTATTTTGTAAGGTTGTTCAGTTTGTGGTGCTCAATAACTACCCAATGACCTCCATTTTCCTTCTTTATCAATAGGAGCGGGGATGATCAAGGGCTTTGGGAAGGTGTCAACGACACAGCATCCAGCAGCTGTTTGATCTCCATCCACAATTGTAGCTCCTCACCTTTGGATTTGCGATAGGGTTTGGAGCAGATAGGGTGAGCATCCCACACGTCAATGGTATGAGTCCAACCCTACATGTGCCCATAGTCAGTGTCAGATTTGGAGAAGATATCGGTATAGGACTTCAGTAAGGTGTGGACTTTCTCCAGCTTGGTGGGGGTTAATTCATCAGAAATATGAACAGTAGGAAGAGTGCATAGTGATTGGTCTGCTGGTAAGCCCATATCAGCCATAGATACAATACAGTGAACTTGCTTTATTTCTTTAAGGGGAATCAGAATGCCCCTTCCAATCTCTTGATGCTTTTTTAAGACTATATCATTCTTCATGAGATTTCCTAGCAGAAGGTTGATAGGTCATTGATAGTCAGGGTCTATAAAGCCCAGCAAAACCCTGGGCTCCAAAGGACTAACTCCATAAATGCTAGTTAGGTGCAATAAGAAGTTGTGGGGGATTTGTAGGTTAATCTTAGTATCACAACCAATGTTCACCTGCTTTAATTACTACTTCATCTGAAGCATAGAAAGGGATACCCTTGAGGGCATCCACTGATTGAAGCAACAGCTTCATATGCCGTTCTGCCGTGGTGTAATTTAGTTATAAGACGGAAGAGGGAAACTCAATGTTGCAAGCATAATCTTTCTTGTTAAGCTCATTTTTTTTAGAATCAGAGGAACCTTATAGTTAAGCAATGAGAGATAGCCATGCTTCAAGTTAATAATCCCATCATATACGAGCATGAACTGGGTACCAATGAGCAGATCATAGGTATTGTTGGCCAAAGCCACCGCGAGGGCTGAGAGAAAGAGTTTCCCAAATTGGTTGGGTAAAGATGAGGGGCCCCTTTAGCGAAAGTGTTGTTTAGCCTGAAAATACAAACTCTTGTTTATAGTCAAGGTCAGGGGCCAAAATATCTTTTTCATAAGTTTTGATGACACAAAGTTCACAGGGGACCCAGTGTCAAGAATAGCTTTAACCACACTCCATTAACAACAACCTCCACTTTGGTTAAAGATCCACCCAATAGGGGGAAAAGTGAAGACCTCATTTAGACAGAGAGTAGAGGCAAGTCACTGGTCAGTCTCAGGGTATTTCTTAGGGATAGATTGCAGAATATGGACACTTTGGGTGGATTGGATCAGCGTAGCAATGAGTTGGTCAGCCTCACTGGTAGTATATATAACCTCCAGGCCTCTCACCACCTGATAAAAATATGTTTGGCAGGGTAACCTAGCCCAATCCACTCTCTCCAGGTTCAAACGGTCAGGTACCTCACCTTCACTTGGGGCTCCTAGAATGTAGTGACCCACATCTTCACCACCCTCTTCAGATTCATCATCAGAGGGGTTATTGATGCATGTTAGGGAGCCCATAGGGGGTGAAGTGGGTTCAGGGCTTCCCTTAGGGAAGGATAGGTCCTGGGGTTGTTCCTCCACCTTACTAACTTTTGGGGGAGGCGTTGCAATTGTGACAGCTCAATTTTTGATCTTCAAAGTGGGAGGCTTATGCTGCCTCATGGAGATAAGTTTCAGACTAGAGTTAGCTGAATAAGAGTTCAATGGAGGTAGCGCTGTGGAGGCGACTGATTTAACATCAACAGCTTAGGGTCGATCAAAGGTAGTGAGCATTGCTGAAACAGGTAGTTTAGCTTCTGTATCCTGGTCATTTAACCCATTTTAGTTGGAGGGATTGGTACCTGAGAAAGGGTTTTAGGATGAAGATCAGGCTTTAAACCTCTTGAGATGGCCACTAGAAGAAGCTTATAGGCAAGGCAAAGAGACAAAGGCTTTTACCAATTGAGCCTTTTGAGCTGAAGACTAAGAGGAGAATTTCCCTTTACAGCCATTACCATCTGATTATTGTTATGGGAAGAAGAAGCATTGTGTGGTGGCAACTCCATAAGTTCAGGTTTCCAGAGGAAGCAGGCATAGTAGAGGGTAAATTAATTGGTGTAGATGATTGGTTTAGAGACCCTTGCATAGGGGCAAGTCCATAAATATCAGTCACCTCTAACAAGGCATCCTTGACATCTCGTATCTTATGAAGAGCGCTTTACAGAAGAGAGATAAATTGCCATGGAGGGATGGAACGCCAAACCAGCTAAGATGGCCGCAATTGAATCATCTAGGGGTAGCATTTTAGCGAGCAATAAGATTTGAGCTTTATTGTAAAAGCATTCCTAAAAGAAGCGATGGATTCGCCCTGTTGCAGGCTAAGGTACATAAAGACATGTTTTTGCCTGTTTAAACTTTGTAGGGAGCTGAATTCCTCATCAAGTGCTTTCTTCACCTCCGCCCAGGTGCTGAGGGTGGCCATATGCGGACCCATAATTTCTTGAGCGCCATGACTCAAGCAGGGAAAGAGGTACTTGAATTTAAGATGGTCTGTTGCCCCTTCCATAGCAACTTCATGCATAAAGAGGAAAGAAACAACACTTCCCTCACCTGGAGTATAATTGTCCTAAAAAGGAGTTTATGGAATGATTGCTTTTCAAGCCTTTTGAAGCGAGACAAAGCACTAGCTATCTGAAATTCAATAAAGGCTAGGTGGAGGTTTGTTTCCATTATTATTGTTGTATTTTGTGATGTACAGGGTCCCCTGTAGTGAGATCTAATTGTTGGATTTTAAAAGTTTTTTAAGCTCACTGGTGCTTTTGGGCTTAGAAATCCAACAAATAGGAGATTTGAAACGCTGCTTAATAATAAAGATAAATAAATACTAAAACTAGAAATTTATGTTTTCTATAGTTTTATTAGTAGTTCCAGGGAGTAAGAACTGAACCCTCTTACAATGTCACAGCGTATTATTTAAACTCACCTCAGGCTCAAAGGGTGTATGCATCAAGTCATTATTAAGTTTGAGCCAAATTAGGAAATATGGTCATTTTACATTTGAAGCTTTTAAATTTCACCTCAATTTATCAGAAGGGCCAATGGAGGGTTGAGAGTGGGTAGGACATGCCCTTGAGGTAATGTTTTAATGTATTTATTCCAATTACCATGCGAGAAAATATCTGCATCTTTTGGACCCCTTCCATTCCTATAAAAGGTCCCAATCTCCTTGGTGTGGCTTGAATTACATTAGTGGTAAGGTGAGGAGGGACCTTGTAAGAGCCTAATGATTCCATCAATGAGTCAGAATATTCTAGCTGTCTAAACTCAAACTATATGGCCAAGTTTTATTAATATTGCAGGAATTATTGCTCAATTCAAAGGAGGCCACCAAAAATTGGCCAAGTCTTTGGCCAATTTTACAATCAGCTTCATACAAAAAGCTCTTTTCACAATATTGGACTTGCAACTGTCCAACAGCAAGGAGATTATCACTTTCATTAAGCGGGGTGTGGCTATACACATATTTCCTAGACTTATCAAGGTTATCTTATATTATACTTGATCTTTCACTTTTTGATACCTATTAATTTAATTTAATACAGTCATACCCCCCTTACACGAGTGGTATTTTTCTTGGAAATTTGCATTAAGCGGTTATTAATGTATGTCTATCAAGTTGACCAAATTACTATCCGCTTAGCTTAACACCATTAGCCATATCAAAGCACCCAAATAAACACCCAACCACTTAGCAAAACTAATAAACCTATTGAATCAACCAAATAAACACTAACTACTTAGCATAAACACTGACCTAATCAAATCAACCAAAAAATACCAATCATTAATTAAAAGACATTATATCTATCATCTTACCTAAAAACTACCAACTGCTCAGGAAAGCTCAATGAACCTGTAGGTTCATCCAAATCACCTTTCACTTACTAAACCCATTGACCATATTAAATTGATTAAATACACATTAATCTTTTAGTGAAATCATTAACCTATTGAATCAATTAGATTTGCTCAAATTGCTCAGCCAAAACAAATAAAAATTTTCATTAAAATCAAGTATTGGAATCTTTGCTTTATACTTAGCTTTTTATATATCAGAAGGTATATTTTTAAAGTCCTATGTAGGTTATTTCTCCTAAACATAAAAAATGTGCAAAATTAGGTTGTTTTTAATTAAATTAGTTAGGAGATAATTTGCCACATATACACATTTATATATACCCACAATAAATTTTTTCAAGTATGTAGTTTATAGATTTAATTAAATTACTCAAATTAAAAAATCAATATATTTTTTTGTATCGTAATGGAAGCACTACCTAGCCTATATATTATAGATGTTATAGATACCAATGACTGAAACACTGCTCACCACTTTATAACTTTAAGTTAAATTTAGTATTATTGTCTAAACAGTTTGTAATTTTTTTAATAAATATTGAATGACTTTGCTTAAATAGTTTATGAAATCAATGACTAACACAATATCCACACTTTATATTTATAACAAGTTTCAAACAAAATCTATGACTTAGTAGTGCTCATCATTATTGATAATATTTTCATTAACAGTTTATCATTTTATAGGTTTATTTTAAAAGTTTAATGGTTTTCCAAGTGGGTATTTGGGTATGAAGTTGATTAGATATGTTAAATGGTTTGTCAAGCAAATGTTAGTATTTTGTTTATAAATAAAATATAATGGTTTTAGTCAATTAAAAAAAGAAAAAGTTATAAATAGATATTTACCTTATGGAAAAAGCTTAAGTGCATGAATATATCTCAAGGCTGGACATTATTTAAAATTTTCTAAAACACTTCATTTATTAATATTCTATATTTTTAAAATTGCATCTTGTCATTTGAATTTTAAAATTAAGATAACTGACATACTACCATCTAGTACTAAAAAAAAAAGATAACTGACATAGTTGGCTTGCTTAAGTGATTAGTTGTATTGTCCAAATTAAACAGTGAATAACAATAGGTATAAAGCTGATAATAAAGGATGTAAAATTAACTTGAAGTAATTTAATCTATAAAAAATGTTTAGTTGTTATGGTTAAATAAATCATCTTATATAATATCATTGTATATAAATGTAAGTATATTTGTTTGACCACTCATCCTATAAGTACTTATCATATTTTAACCAAACTTGTTGAAAAATTTTATGAAAAAGGGAAACCAAATAGGTAGTATAAACTAAATGCATAATATAAAATATTAAATTATAAATAAGGAGGCAAAATTTTAAACAATTTTAATGAGAGTTGTTTATTGTTTCAGCTGAGAGATATAATATTATTTGGTTTTTTAGCTCTGACCATTGTTTTTGATTAGGTGATTTAATATATCAGATGATTTGATTGGTTAAAGGTTTAATTTTATAATATCAAAATTGAACGTGCTCATGAGTTCTGCTTTATTGTTTTGTAATTTTGCCAAACTTAGCATTAGGGCTTTTAGAAGGGTCACGTACATCCATTTATCCACTGCTTGTTGATTAGCTGAGTGGTACTATGTCTTGATTTATTATAAATGTAATATTGACATAAGCCTGGGTTTTATGCAATACTGTGCTTTGATTTGCTGGAAACTTTAAATTGACAATATAATTTTTAATATATGTGGGTATGAAAGACATGATTAGGTTGTTGTGGTAGGACTAAAATTGTCCAGGTTAAATTTAATCATAATTAATTTAATCTAATTTAACTATGATTAAACAATTGGAAGCATACTTAATTGAATTAACTAATTTAATTCAGCACGTTCTTATTGGCTCTAGATAGATACTTATAACTTACTTTATAACTCATTGAGGGTGGAGTTAAAATTACTCCATTTATGAAATTCTTTACAATATGATTAGTCCATCAAGCCATATTATATGAGGTATATGCAAAAAGTAATGAGACCCCAAAGCATGATGGTAAATGAAATGGTAAAGGGTTTTTAATGATATCCAGCTTAAAGTAAGACATATATATGCACTTGAGCTTATTAACATAAGAGTAATAGAATGGATTAAATTAATCAATTTATATAAAATTGAGATAGTAGGAAGGGTGGTTGCATACTGCCATTTCGCCTTAAGAATTTGCATTAGTATATAATTCATCGGTATGAAATTATGGTATTTAGGTCTAAATCCGTCAGTAGGATATGGGAATTATCAGGCTTCCACGCCTAAAGTATTTTATAATTTTAAAAATTCTTTGGTTAGGTTAATATCCCAACAGACCTATTCCAACTCTCCCAAGTTGTAATACTATCTTGTTTCTGGTCTTCCTATTCTTCATTCCCATCTTTTGTGGAGTCCCTCGCCTTATTTATCAATTTCAAATAAAATTGCTTTTTTGCTCAATATTTGTTTTCATTCTAAAGTATTTGAATGGGTTTAACTTGTAATCCAGTTGGCCAACAGCCCATCAGGAATGATGTAAAATTTATCTGTCACTAACAAGGCACTATAATCCACAAACTTATGACCTCAAAAAGAGAAAGGTAAAATCACGAGGTCAATTTAGGCCTGCAAATCTTCATGCACCTCAACCTGATTAATGGTCACCAGTGGAGACGCCTGTAAGTGTTAAAGGCAATAAGCTCATGAACTTTGTGTCCATATAGATGGCTAGAGGCTGGTTGAGTATTTGCTGCCACATCAAACTTAGAGCAGATGGGCTATTTCCTGAGTTGCTGTCAGGCCCTTGCTTTGGGCGATGTTTGATTAATCCAAATTTGATGTTTGATACCTCAATATATACCAACTTCACCATTTGATTGAGGAAACTTCCTATGGTGTAAGGCTACATATATTGAGATGGCTTGCAAGGTCTTGGAAATCTTGTTTATTACATAATTCCAATTTCAACTTTATTGGAAAGCTGTGGTTCAATTCAGCTTGCAAGATAAGTAGACAATCAATTTCTCAAGAAAATTCTAACTGTAAATTTTTCTCCATCAGTTGTTGCTGGCCTCTGATGGTGGAGGAAGAGGTTGGGGGTGCTAATCAGACTTCTGGCAGTTGAGACCTATTGAAGCTGCTGGTGGACCTCTAAGAGAAATGTTGACACTTTCCGTGATCCTTGTACTTCAGGCCAGTAATCTCCCCGCATTCCATTGCAAGAAAGGTTGCCCATTGGCAGTTTCACTTTCACATCGCCTAAGCCCAGGGAAGCTCATAGGTATTTACCTTAGTGAGGGGTAATGTAACAAAAAGTTCTTTTCATCAATTCATACAAAATTTTTATAGTAGGAATGGTGGTCTCATACCGCCAGTTTAATCAATTTAACATCAGTATTTTTTAATTTACCAGTTTAAAATTATGGTATCTAGGTCATGGTCCTGCTGGTTTGGTATGGGATTCTGACTTCCACACCTAAAGCGTTTTATTGATTAAACTCTTTTTATTATGTTTATATTCCAGCGTACCCTATTCTAATTCTCCCAAGTTATATCTTTTATTGTGTTTCAAATCTTCCCATTCTGAATCGCCAACATTTGTGGAGTCTCTCAACAGATAAGAAAATCTCAAATGAACTGACATCTTACTAAATACTATATTATCTATAAATTAACTGGCGGGTTTAATTTGTAATCTAGGTTGTCCAACAACCCAACAGGAATCATTTATAGATTGATCTGTCACCAACAATGCACTGTAAGTTGCAAACTCCTGAACTCAGAGAGAGAGCTCACTTCAAGCAGTCAATTTGGGCTTGCAAATCACTCCGCGCCTTGATCTGATACTGGTCACCAGCAGAGAAGCCTGTAAGAGTGTGACGCCATTAAGTGCATACTTCCAGGGTTATAATAGTGCCTAGAGACCGGCGGAGTATTTGTCACCACATCAAACCTCAGCCCAGTTGATCTATCTCCTGATTCGCCACCAGCCCTTAGATTGGGCGGTGTTTGATTAACCTGATCATGATGTTTAACACCTCAATACCTACCTACTATGCCATATGATCTTGTAGCTCTACTCCAGCTTAAAGTTACATATTGTGATGGCATGGAAGGCCTTGGGAACCTTACTTGTTATAATAAGGTAAAAGTAAAATTTTTTTCTGTATTTAGTAAATTTATTTGTAATAATTTTATATTGAATTTACTAATGGTCATCTAAAGTGCTTTATAATATCGATTTAATTGTTTGATTGGTACAATCACATACCAATTTTACTGAAGCCTATCTATAACAAATTAAAATCATCACACTAAGATATCTCCCATACCAAGATTTTTAATATACCCCCGCCATAGGACAAAATTATGTTAAAAGAGAGAATAGTCCTGATCAAGCAGTTAGCAGCTTTTAGTTGTTCTAGTAGTCTCAATGATTTTGGTGAGCGGCTAATGGGTATTCTGTTGATTTTAAAAAACTCAATAGTTTTATCATGTAGTCTGGTGGTCATTGGGTAATTTAATAACCTCAATGGTTTCAGCTTTGCGTAAGGTGTTTTTAATGATACAACAGGTTCATCTATAGTGTTGAGGAACTAGAGGATTGCACTGGATTCTACAATATGTTGCGGCGGTGTAGTGTGTTTATCAGGGTTCTCTGGGTCTTTAATCTGGTAGTTATCTTCAACCATCATAGGTGTTATGAACAGAAACGCCAGGGAAAAGAACTTGTTAATACTTGTAAAAAATAAGGTCACCTAAAACTTTAAATCTAAGATCTGATATCTTATTACAATATTACAAAGGGTTTTTATTCTTTTTTAAGTTTACTTTAACATCTAAAATATACTAGGAGAATTAAAAGAACTGAGAATAAAAATAGAGGTTATTCAATTTTCAGAACTTAATCTATTGCTGAATCTTATTAAATTATTTACCTTCATGACACTGTCCCTATTCATTTTAATATGATATTGTTTGAGAAAGCTGCCATTAACAGTTTATAATAAATTACTTCATTAAGTATTTTCCTTCCCGCTTGGCAACACATTCAAGTAAATTTAAGAATTACAAAAGCACTAAAGAACTCCAGAAAACTGACACACATCAAAACCCCAATGTCCTCAGCCCTACCAACCGTTGCTCCAAAATGGGATAGCAGTGAAACCCCTTTAGCATCTTCCGCCCAATGTGGAAATGCTTTTGAATTAGGTTGCCCAGCCCCCAATTCCTTGGGTCAATATGTTCCCCCCAAGGATCTCACTCTCCACCTTCACGTTCCCAAGTGGTGCCTCGTAGTCCCATTGTGCTACCCTGAAGCAAGATGTGATTTGGCCTCCTGGTTACATATGGTAACTTGTATCCCTATAATGACAAACAAATAATATAATGGCCCATGCGTATATGCATCCTGCAGGCTTTATTGGCTTCTGCCCCTACAAGGAGTAGTTTGACCTTTCTTCACTTGTGAAGCTAATGCTGCAATTGCAGCCAACATTCCCTTGGTGTTTCATGGAGCCCCATCCCAACCACTTGCACCCGGTTGCCTGATGACACCACTCTTTTGGTTCATTATTAGGCTCCCCACCCACCTCTCCCTGAAACTTTATACAACAAACTAATAGCTGGTTTGTCAGAATATGGTGCTGACCCCATTTTACAATTTGTGGTTCCCAATGGAGTCAACTGATTTGCAGCAATTCACGCTTTTGCAACTATATGCCCAACATCAACCAAAATTACCATTTTGATTCACCCTTGCACCACTGTCCCCTCTGACCCTGACCACCCTTTCTAGGCCAGAGTAGATAAAGGGCGCACCATCTGCCCCACTTGTTTAAACTTGGACCACTCAAAACAGCACTGCCCCAACATAGCCTGAGCTGGAGCTCACATGCTCAACTCCCTCATGATACTCCCATTGCTGACATATAAACTTTTTTAGATGAAACAATCCTCCCTCCCCCTCCAACCAAAAAGGTAGATGAAACTGCCATGGATTCAACCAACAAGGAAGCAAAATGTAAAATCACCACTCATACTCCAACTAATCAGGAGCCAGCATGGACCCCATAGATAAAAAACACCATCCAACTACCCAATCCAGCCCACCCATGTGCCAATTAACCTATCGTTTTCAAACAAAAGCTGGAATCATTTGGAGTAGGTTGATGATCTGGGAAGTCCCATCCCCCCACTTGGTTGAGGCCCCAGCCTCAAAATGTACCTAAACGCAGATTATGCTGCTAAATTTCCAACACAGCACTATGCTCTATACTCTGATGCTAATAAATTCCAAAGTGACCACCAACTAATTGAAGAGGTTGTTACCTCCCCTGATTCTTGCCCCCACCACAGGCATAGTTAAATTAGTTTTAGTCTTGGCCAAGGGGATTCCTGCCCCTAATCTACCCCCATGCAATAAGTTAAAGAATAATTTCTCTGATCCACCAAGTTGCTCACAAGGCAGTACAAAAAGTTGCAATGGTAACAAAATTTGGCCCTAAGGCTTGCATTACCAACAACAACATCGCCACCTTTACCACAATACCCAAAGTTTGCCTCAAGGTGGAGAAAGTCTTACCCAAATACATCATAATGATCTTCATAGCTAAATTCAAGCTGTCCGAGCCACTCTGCTACCTCAATTCCCATTTTGTAGATGCACCCACGCCCATGCTCACAGCGCTCTGCCATACACTTTCTGACACAGAGGAGGAAGATGAGCCTCCCAATCCTGACTCACCTCCCACCATTGACGCATAGTGGATTACCACATCTGACCTGATTGGCTCATTTTATTTTTTATTATTTTCATTTTGGTTTGAGTGATAATCTCGTTTCTTTCTGTTTGTTGAATTCTAACTTAGTATAAGTTTTGCTCCTCAGAGCTTGGTATTGCCTGTCCCTAATCGGCTTGCCTCTGTTATATAAGATAAATAAATAATATATTAAGGTCTTCTAGATTGTAGTTTCTATGAGGAGTACTTTGGTAACTCTAAATGTCATTTTAGAGTGTGAGTGAGTCTTCTTAGAGCGGGTATTCATAAATTCATTTTAATATAAGAAGTACTGGGTCTTTTTATGTAAAAACCTGGAGGGTTTTGAGGTAGTTATCATAGTTGGCCTTCATTTGGTGGAAGTGATTTTGTACCAGTTTCTCTGTGTCAGATCATTTGCGATATGAATTGATATCAGCCAATGATTTCCTTGGCCAACGTATTGGGCTGGAATCTTATTCTAATCAATAATTTGTAAGGCGTATACTTGGTAGTATTGTGGATCCTAGTTTAGTACGCCCATAGGATGGCAGGTAAGCGTTTAACCATCTATCAGGTTTGTCAGTGACACTCTGTTTCAGGGCTTTCACCAGATTTTGATTAATACGTTTGGTCAGGTCATACCACAGAGTGTTGTACGCTGTTATGGAGTGTCAGGTTCATACCTGAGTTACCATTCCTTAAGTAGCTTATTTATTAAAATTTTTACCACTGGTTAGTCAGGATATGCTGGGATGATCCATGAAGGAAGGTACTTCTTCATATATGAAATGGGCTGTATAAGCTGCATCATTTTGGGGAACTGGTTTGGAAATGAGCAAAGAGCTATACATTGGAGTCTATTAAGATATACTTCAATCTGTCAGGTGCTACATTTAAAGATCCAATAAAACCAAGGCCCCTCATCTCTTGTAGTCCAAGTGTCACTATAGGGTTCAGAGGTTTCTGGGCACCTGGAGACCCAGTGAAGACTTGGCTGAAATGGAATGTGGCTACATAGTTACTAACTTTAATGTAGGCGTTTGGACACTAGTATATGGCGAAGAATCTCAATTAGGCAGCTTGTGCTTCAAAATGTCTGGTGTCATTGTGAGCCAATCTAATTTTTGTTGCGCGCATTAATTTCTTTGAACCAACAGGGCAACTGATCCTTTGGTGCTTACATACAAGTGACTTTAAAGGTTTAAAATGTTTTGAATAACTTTTTTAATTAGCATATATCCTGGGTATTGCTTGCAGTTCAAGATCTTCCATGAACTTTCATATTTTTAGGGGCTCCTTCTTGAGGTCAATCTACCCAGTATGGAAGATTTCTGGTCCCGCAGATTGTTGTGAATATGTAATAACCCATCTGCTACTGCATTAAACGGTTAGGAAGGTGCACAATTTATAAGCCATCTCCATTTTCGCATTGCACCAGCTTACTTGGCTTCATTTGAAAAGTATTGTTTATCAGAAAAGCTCATCGCTAAATTGTCAATGTATACTGTGACCCACTGGTACAACAAATAAAACCAAAATTATTGAAGAGCAAACAAAACTGCCAGAATCTATTTCTCATACTTCAATTAGGTGTACTATATCTAACATCTCCTGGAAATGAATTTGACAGGTAGTATTTATTTCCTCATAACTGTGGGTGTACGGCCCAAATGACATAATCATAGGCATCTCTGCATATGAATTCTTTTTAAAGTTAAAGAAAATCATGATGTGAGCTTAGACTAATACATTTTTTAAACTAACTAGACTCTGGTGGGAGGCGTTAGTGAAGTCCCAAGGGGTTCCTTCTTCTGGAATCGGTACAATGGAGCATCTACCTTACTGAAGGGTAGAATAAAGGCCCAATAGTAGTTGACAGTTCCCAAAAAGCTTAGGAGTTAAACTGATTCTTTGGAAGGGGCTATGTGGAAATGGGTTCCACCTTAGAGGGGTCAGTGGGTTTTCCTTCTGGTGTGATAATGTGCCCTAGCAGCTTCAGCTTTCTAGCGTAGAGATCTGCTTAAACTCATTTTGCTGAGGTTTGCTTCCATAATATAAAGGAGTACTGATCTTAGGTCCTGCAGATGTTATTGGAAATTATTGTAAAACACAGTAATATAATCAATGTAGACAACGACAAAACAAAATTTAACCCACGGAATAACTCACACATTGTCTTTAAAAGAATCTAGGAGCTCTGGTAAGTCTGAAAGGCAATTTTGATACATCTGAATTGTCCAAATCTGGTGGCAAAACCGTCTTTGGAATAGATTCTTCCACCATTTCCAGCTGGTAATACCCATAATTTAGATTGATTTTAGCAAAATACTTTGTGCCTTCCATGGCACTAAAATATCTGCAATTAGTGGCATTGGGTACTCGAATTTTTCTTGGCTACTCAGTTTAATAGAATTTCGTTGGTGCACAGCTCAAGTTTGTCATTCTTTTTGAGGAATTCTATAAATTGAAAAGCCATGGCAGTTGGGAGGGGCTAGTGAGGCCACTGTTACGCCTCTTCTTGATTTCTTCTTCAACAAATTTTTCAGGCTTGAGGCAGGCGGTAGGGTCATCTGGCATTGAGTTTTGCATCAACAACATCAATCTGGTATGAATTATGTGTTGAGATAGATGCATCATTTTTTTGTGACAGAAAAGCATCTTGTTTTGGTTTGGAATTGTGCTAATTTTCACTTTCTTGATCCTTTAAATAAGTCTTGTAATTATTTTTGTTAACTTATTGAACAAATAGGTAGACAGTTGTGCAGGGGCATCAGTTAGCTTCTCCAGATGATTCACTTAACAGTCAGGGGTTTCGATTTGTTTTTCTGTATCATAAACCATTGGTCTGATTCATATTGGTATGGCTATCAAACTCTTTTAGGGCCTGTTGATAAAGTATTAACTGGAAGTGGTTATGGTCAGAAATTACTGCATTAATGTAGTAGATTTTACCTAGTATTACTATTGGGAGGTGTTTTTATTTTTTACCAGGCGATATTCATCACATATTAATGATTTTAGTACAATAATTAATTGAGGATATTTGCCTATTAGTTTGCTAATTTTGATTCATTATATAATGATAATACCCCAATTTGTGCTCCCCATTTGGTTGGGTTGAGCTGTCATGATCTGCAGGATCAAGAAAGTATTGGGCATCATCCCTGATAGAAAATTGGTGGGTGTCAACACCGGCAACTGAGGCTGAGGATGTTGAGATAATTAACATTATTAATTAAGATGACGAATTGCTTAAATCCAATGTCAAAAAATAATAGGAAATGATCCAGATAGTTTTCAGTCAATTTTGACACTGGTGACTTATGCTGAGGATGTTGAATTAATATTATTTATTTAAGTTAGCAGGCTTTTATCCCAGTGCCAACTCCATGTGAAAGTAATTTGTGATTTCTGGAAGAAAGATAAATCTTAAAATACCGTCGACTTATGCCAGGGATTCTGAACAATTTAATTAATTAAAAAGTCAAATTGCAATTCACTTTGGGAGAGTATTGAGTGGAATCCCTGACAGTATTTTGGTTTAATTTGACACCAGCGACTTATGCTAAGGATATCAATATAACTAATTAACTCAATTATGACAAATCAGGATAAAATCACCAGTGAGAGTGCTGATGAATGCTAAGAGATATAATCGCCAGCGAGAGTGCTGATGATGCTGGCAATAAATGCCAATGATGTGGATAGGCAAAAAATGCCTATTAAAAGCTTTATCTCTATTAATAAAAACATCTTCCAATATTTATTTTATTTAATTAATTGTGGATACCTTCCTTTACCTACTATATCTGTGTTTTGAGTGTTTTAGTGATACTTGACATTTAAGATTGGCTGGTTGAGGAGGAATGGAAGATCCCCAGAGGTAAGGTGCTGGGTGAACACATCTGGAGTGGTTGGCGCAACCAACTCCCAACCTTAAATTACAGATCAACTGTTGGAACGAGCTCAATCAGTGGAGCCAGTGATGGACAAGTTGGAATTAGCCATGAGGTGGAGGAACAAAGGGTCAGACTGCCCAGGATGGGGGTGAACCACCGGTGCCCACCAAGAGGGGCTAATCTGCTAAGGTGAAGTTGGTGTCCAGCTGGATTGGGGAGTTACCTGCAGCCCTGTAAGGAAAGGTCACCAATGATGGTGAAAAGCAAGGGCCAGCAGTCTTCATACTGTTTGGCCTGGCACACTAATGGAGTCACCTAGTATTGAGAATGTAAAATCTCAACAGGAGGTCAAACACTCGACCAGATCAAGCTTGATGAGTACCCCCTGGTGGAATCTGGCTGATAATATGCTCGCCAGTGTTTTAATTTAATTTATTGCGGGGAAGGCCAACCATGGGACGGACACTTCTGAATATGACTCAGGAAAGACAAACTTAGTACCAGGGGAGGCACCCTAGAGAAGCGATTCTATCTCTTGTTGCCAGCGGGAACGCCACTTATGGGGAGGGGGAGGGGGCGTGTGAAGGGGCCGTAGCCACTATTGAGCACGTGTGGAGGAAGGGGTCTGATTTGATGAACCAGACTGGGAACCAGGAGGAGACCAGCTGTCAGCGACGTGGTGGGAGGTATCCAAACATCTACGCTTGAAAGTGGTCCACCAAATGAGACTGGAATCTGAGGACAGCTTCTGGGAGGGTGGGGATGGAGCCTGCGATGGCATCTAAGACAATCGTGTGGATGGTCCACATGGCGATTGCAACCACCAGAGCATGGAGGGAGGGTGGAAGGGAGGAGGCCATTGATAGAGCAAACATATCTCTTGACAGACTGAAGGGATGCGTTTGATCCTGGCCCAGCAGGCGTTGAACTTCGCGCCATATCACTTTAGAGGTGGGGCACTTCTCCAGGCGGTGGAACAGCGTTCCATACTGGCCACACATGACACAGGATGAGTGTAAAGCATTAGAGCGCTCAGCTGTACGATACACCCGCCTCAGGCAGCGCCACACATGGGAGCGGACTTGAGGCTGCAACAAAGGATGGTGTGCGTATTTCCAGATAGTTTTTTGGGTCTCAGTGGAACAAGGGATGTCCATCATGTCCAGGTAGTCTACCCTGGATAGGACATGGGGCCGAATGGGGATCACGCCATCATGGATGGGTAGCCCCTGTACCTCTTGTGTGAACTGAGGAGTTGGGCGGCCTCTTTGGGTTGTATGTCCGCTAATAAGAATTCTCATCTCTGCGCTTCACATGGAGAGTAGGATTCGTTTGTAGTGGGTTTTAGTCCCGTGAGGCCCTGTGGTCGATGTGTGTGATGCGAGGTATTTCATCAGGGAGTGGGGGTTTGATGGATTGTTGAGGCCCAAGGCTCAGGAGAAGTTGGAGTGGGCCGCGCAGGACCAGTGTTGGGATGGGAGTGTAGGAGCGGTGATGGCCGCGATCCAGGTGCCCAGGATCTTGGCAGCATGGGCTTTGAAGTCAAGCAGGCCCATGCCACCTTGATGATGAGGGCCAAACATGACCTCTAGCCGTACTGGTGGAGGGCAGCCTGACCAAAGCCATCCTTGCAGCAAGGCATACAGGGATTTGAAGAAGCTTGGGGAGAAGGGGATGGCGTGGGCTCTGAACCAGACTTTGGATAGGAGCATAGAGTTGGCTAGAACAACCCTGCCAGTGAGGGTAGTAGGGTGGGCTCTGAGAGAGGCGATTCGCTTTGTCACGTTGTCCGATATACGGCACTCCATTACTGCTGACGCGTATCCACCTGCCTCCATCCACATGCCCAGATGGCGCACCAGTCCTATGGTAGGACGTGGCACGAAGGGGAGCACCAGTGGAGCGGTGTGTGTTGAGTTAGTAAGGCGTGGACGTGGGCGAGCAGATGGGCCAGGTTGGGAACTAATTGCTGGGGCCCAGCAGTTCTGAAACTGACCAAGGAGGATGATTTTGGTTTTGGAGGCGTTCAGTGTCGCGTTGCTTACTTGGGAATATTCCTGGATGAGGGCTTCAAGCGCGCATGCATCTTTATTATTAGACACCCCCACCACGCAGTCATCTGCAAATATCATCATCTTGACTGGGGTTTGGCTTGGCACATGGACCCCAGTGAGTTGGGCATTCACATTTCGCAGTAGTGGGTCTAGGCTGAAGTTGTATAAGAGTGGGCTGAGGGGGTCCCCTTGTCGCAAGCCCCTTTGAGGGCGGACTACTTCCATTAGGAAGCCTGGGCCACGCACTGCCATTGTTGCAGATTCTGTGAGCAGCATCACCCAGTTGATGAAGCGGGGGGTAGGCGGAATTGATGGAGGCAGGCCCTTAGGTATTCCCAGTTTACTCTATCATAGGCCTTTTGTTGGTCCAAGAATACCAGTGCTCTTGAGGCTGTGGACTGACATGCATTAGCCATGGAGTGCACATTATCCCAAATCGACCTTCTAGGGATGAAACCAAATTGTTCTGGGGAGATGGTGGCAGATGCTACAGTCCCTAAACGGTTAGCCATGATTTTTGTTAAAATTTTGGTGTCTGTGTTTGTTAGAGAAATGGGGCGCCAGTTGGCTAGGTTAAGCTTATCCCCTTTCTTGTAGAGTGTGACAGTAAAGGCCTCATGTCCTCCTGGTAGGAGGCGCGTTTCCAACAGGCTTTGGTTAAGTGAGGCGAGCAGCAATGGGGATATATATTTGAAATATTTTTTGTAGAACTCATATGGAATGCCATCTGGGCCTGGGCATTTTTGGTTTGGCGCACCGCGAATGGCTGTCCATAATTCGTTCAGAGTAATTAAATTCATTATTTCTGGGTATCGGAAAATGGTGCAGATATGAGCTTGGTTGAGGAATTCTTCCACTTCGGCCAGCTGAATTGGTTCAGCTTGGTATAACTCAAAGTAATATTATTGCATTTCGATGGCCACTTTGGCCCAGTGTGTCTGCAATGGAATTATCTGATCTTCACACCTGTGTGCAGGCCACGCTCTGGCATGGTGCGAAATTTTTTTTAAAGAAATATGCGGTGCACTTGTCGCCTTTAGTGATGCATGTGGCCCTGTATTGGACACAAACCTGATGTTTGTGTTGCCTTTCGAGTGCATTGAGGTGGGCGGCTGCCTCCGCCCACTTCCGGCCCCATGCAGGGCTGTATCCTGTAGCTGGAATGTTGGACTCCAAGTGGGCCAATTCTGCCAGAGCGCGCGGTATAACTGCTGATGTGGCTCGTGAGCATCTGGAGGAGAGATGGCGATAGTGGCGGATGGTGTCCTCTTTGAAAGTTGCCCATGTGGAAATAAGTCTGCGCAAAACAGTGCAACAAACGATTTTGCCAAAGTTGCCTCTTCCACCCACATGGAAAATCCTGGCAATGCGAGCTCAGGGGGGCAGATTTTGCACCAATGTGGGGCCTTAGCAACTATGACTGGTAGGTGGTAGGTTATCAAGACCAGTCAGTGGTCGGAGAATTCCATTTTCGTTGTTTTGAAGTGGGAGATGTGGGGTTGGAATTTCGCCGGCGTTAGAATAAGGTCAATGCGGGTCATGGACCTTAATTGGCCATTGTGGATGTGGGGACGCATCATGTTTTTGAGCAGCAGGGCATGTCACGGCAGTGCATCCATTAACCCAAGGGTGGCCTTTAGAACGCATAGTTCTATGTGAACCTGTGGGGTGTGGGGTGAGGGAGGCCACCGTTCCATTGGTGAGGTTAGCCAACAGTTCATGTCAACGACTAGGAAAGAATCAGGGGGTAGCGGGAGGGATTTGACCAATGAGAAAAATTCCCAACGCTTGTGTGCACCGTTTGGGGCATAGATGTTGATGATTGCGTGCGCTACGTTGGCCCATGATAAGGTGACAATGAGCACTCAGCCATTTAGGAATGTTTCTGAGGATGTGAATTTATACAAAATTATTTTTCTGAATTATCACCCCACAGTGCTTTGACTAAAAGGATAGGGATGGGAGGAGCATTGTTTTCCAAGCTTCCTCAGAACCTCGTGGACAGTGGGACTCCTGGATGGCCAGGATATCCACGGGTAAATTGTGTTGTAAAAAACTTAGTTTCCTAGCCCAGGATGGGGAGGCCTTGAGTCCGTCAATATTCAACGTCCCTAGAGTGAAGGTTTCCCCCGTCGCACCTTAGGTGTGAGGGGGTGGGCCCCCAGGCCCACTAGCCTCTTCTAGGTCCCCACGGGCTTTCACAGCAGTGTGGGTGTTAGCAGCAACGCTATCAGAGTTTTTGTTGATTTTTGTGGAAAGAGTCGCGTTGGCTTTGGCCTTTGCTTTTTGTTTTCCCGACGTCGGATGAATTTTTTGCGGTGTGGATGAGTTCAGTGCACCATCGAGCAGGTCAAAAAATTTTTTTCAGTTGGGATAGGTCCCAAGTCAGCTTTAACTGGAGCTTGGGTGCAACGATTGGGTGAGATCAAATCTACCATTGGATCCTCGGATTGAGTGGCCCACTCAGCATGGGCTTCCCAATCTGATTGGATGATGGATTCCTGAGTTGTTTCTGCCGCAAAGGTCTCCATGTCCTCCTGGCGCTGTGAGTGTGGGATAGCGGTGGTGGCCTTGGCTGCTTCCTTGGCCGCAGCCCTATGGGCCTGCTTGGCCTTCTTCCACTCCTGCGGGGGATAGGCTTTACCAATAGGTAGCAGCCTTGTGCTCCCCACGGGAAAGCCTCCTTGGTGCTTGCAGTTGGTTCATAGTGCGCCTCTCCGCTGGCCATGGCCGCTGAGGGGTGCTCTTGGAATGTGACGCCCTCCTTGATGGGGCATGCATGCGCCTTATGGCCAAACGCGTCACAGTGGGTGCAAATGGGGGGCGCGCTGTCCACGGTCACCTGGAATGGGTGGGTGGTATGCCCTGCAATATCAATAAAAGTGGAGTGCGGGATCTGGGTTAGGTCCTTCACGATCTCCTCAGTTGGGGTCAGAACTGCGATGGCTTTGCCGGTGCACAGGTGTGGAATCAGTGTGAAGCATTGCATTTTGAAAGATTGTATTTCGCTGTATATGGTGAGACCATCTTTCAGGTGTTGTTCCAAAATGTCACGTTTTACCTTAGTAGGCAAAAAGTCAAACGTGAGGAAAATTTGGTTTGATTTTATCCATCTGGTGCATTTGGTTTTGACAACCCATTGCCCTTCGGGGAGGTCGACCACTATGCATACTGCTGCAGCCTCATCTGCTGCTTTTTTGCTTTTGAAACCTAGGTCCAGCCAACCGCGCGACATGGAGTGAGGTGCAACGTACACCGCAGTTGTGAAAACTTTGTGTACATCTTCACAAAATTTTTCCCATAAGGCCGTTTTTTGGATGTCCAGATACACACGGAATCTGAATTCCACTGACGAAAGTGGCTGGGAGTGTGGTGTGTTGATGTACTGGTTGCATCATGCTTGCCACGCGAGTATCTCCAGGGAAATTGTGACCGCCAGTTTTTAAGATTTTTGTCTACTCCACCAGATTCTCCGGGGCGTTTCTGAATGTTGGAGGCCGCGGGCCTTCCACCTGCTCCTCTTACCTTGCTTGCCCAACTGCTCCCTGACATGGGTGCAGACTAATCTCCTCTGTGAGATTATCAAACTAGATTCAGTCTTGAATTGAATAGGTTGCAATAGTGATTGCAACGAGAAAGAAAAGTTTATATGCTCGCCAGTGTTTATCACAGGATTTCAAACAATACAGCAGTAGCAGGAACCCTGAAACTCTTAGCTGCTGTTACAGAGGTCTAGGATAATTAAAATAGCACTTAAATAAATATAGTTAACTGTAATAATAATAAAGATGTTGGTCTATATAGAATTTTATTATTACAGAGGTGGTGATAAAGGAGAACCCTTGTTATAATAGCTAAATTCTAGTATTTAAAGTAGGAGCTAAAAATTTAAAGGGCGGCGAGTTCATAATAGGTGAGAGGGCTTCCAAACTTGGCTAAAAGACGATTTAGCCTATCACTTCTCTGGAGATCCATAACACCGCTAATAAGCTTAGATTATAGTTTTAAACTCAACCCCTGGAATGACATAATTTGGTGGGATCATTTTAATATATTCCCGCCAATCAGCTAACTGTAAAGGGTTTGTACTTTGGCCGAATACCACAGTTCCTAGTGGGTAATTGGTATGAACAATATTTTCATCCCCATTAACCCCTTCAGGTCTATAAAAAGGGGTGGGTCCGCATAAGAGTTGGAACTAAATATCATATAGGACTAGAAGGAACCTAATAATGACTTTACTGATCCTGCCGCAGGGTTGGCATATCCTACTACTTACAAGAGGGCTATTTTTCTGAGAAAGTTGGGGTAGAAATATTACCATGATTTAAGGTAGACCACCAAGAGTTTGTCAGGGTTTTTGTGCAGTACTAAAGATATTTGCCCAAATATACTCTTTACCCCATCTCAAACATGTAAATTGTCTGACACTCTAAGCCATCAAAAAACCATGTCGCTCAGAAGGCTGTCCTCATATTTAATGTTCAAAAGAAATTTCTTGATCACTATATTGCTGAGGAACCTGTGTCAAGGAGGGTGGGCACTGAGTATCCAAAGAGAGATCCCATAGTGCAGGGGGCTCCCATGTTGGTGAGTAGGGACTCCTGTTTTGGTCCTGTACTTCATAGTCCATGAGACCAATAACTTGATGGAGGTCTTTTTGTAACGCGAGGCTGGTGTTTGCATCGGTATTCAAGGGGTACAGGTATAATTGTTTCTTCTAACCTTTGTATCTGAGACCCTTTAAATCAGTATAATATTGGATTAGGAACTGGTACAGTAAATTGTTGTAGTCTTAACGTTTTGTGGCCGTTGTTTTACTTACTGCAAGATGGGTCCTGTAGTGATTACAGCTGTATTAATTGTAAACTGTTGGGGCTGCATGTTTACATGGCTTTCCTGACATAATAAGGTATGGGAAAAGCCTATTGCTGTTCTTTCTTATCTGTCTCATCATATACTTCCATAGGATTCCATATGGTATTTCAGGATCCTTCTTCTCTTAGTTCATTAGGTCATCAAGTTTAATTCTTCTGGTTTGGTCATAATGTGGCTGGCAAATTCTTCTTGTTTCCTTTTTACAGAGGCAACAGTTCTGCCAAGAGGAGTTTTTAAGCTTGTTCTATTTTAGGTTGCGCAGATGGGTATTCAATCTGCTGGAGGTGCAGTTAAGGCTGTCTTGGTAGTGGTCTTGCATAGCGGTGCTGGTAAGGTATTGGCCTCATCCCTTAGTAATCATTTGGTGGTGAGAATGTATAAGTGTTGATATGATTGGTAAGTTTAAATTGGCATTCCGTCATAGAGCATCAGTGGTGGATTGTATTACTGATAGGGTACTAACTGGGAAAAAATTTCCTTCTGATGTTCTGGAGATGCATCATGGTTTCTTTGAATAACTCTGGAGGGACACCTTCCCTCTTGATGGACCACTTTACACTGCCAGCAGGGGTTCAGCACTTCCTGAAATGATTTCCATGCTCATTGTAATTGTGGCAGTGGAGGTTTCCTTGTGGGGATCATCATTGTACTATCATGGTTAGTTGTTTCACTTTCTTTGAGAGGGCATTCATCTGAGCTTTGATCTTGGAAGAGGGCTGATCTGTTGGAGTTTTAAGATAGCCTCACCCTCAGGCTCTTTCTCCACTATACGGGCTATCTGGCAATTAGATTTTGGGCCAACAGCTGGCTAGGTTAGCATATTTGCGTAGACTTCAATGGCATGCTCAGCGCATGAAGGTTGAACAAGGTAAGAATTGAGATTTTGTTTTTTAAGACATCAATAATCCATTCCAATAGCTGTTGGTTCATATCATTGCAGCGTCAGGTGCCAGACTTGTGCCATTGTCTGAGTAGATCTTATTTTTTCAAAAAATGGTAACGCCATCATAGTACTTGAGGCACATGCAGTGGAACCTCTCTCCAAGTTGTGTGGTTGATACTGATACTTGGCGCAGGCGCACACCTGCCATTCATCCCAGGTGTCAAACAGGATATTGGCACTATGCCACTTCCTCGCTGCACCTGTTTGAAGGCTGACATCTTTCCAGGTTTGGTAGCGTTCGCTAACATCATAGTAATCTCCCAGTGGTTATAGGATTCTACCATAAATCTATTGGACTATTGTTGAACTTTTTCTAGGGTCTGCTTAGTGTAGAGATGCATCTATTTCAGAGATACAGTATAGCTCTGGAAGTTTTTTTCTGGTTCCTTGGAAGGATCTCCATTTTGTTGTGAAACTAGCAATTTTTGATGGATTCCATGATGTGTTGCTGGTGGTGTAGCATAAGTATTAGGTTTCTTCAAGTCATCAATCCAGTGGGCATCCTCTATCATCATGTGTGTTTTTGTACAGAAATGCCAAAGGAAATTTTTTTGTAAAACTTGAATATAATAATCTCAACTAAAACTTAAACTTTATAACCTGATTTAATTACAATACAAACAAAGGGTTCTTGAACCCATTTTTGGGAGTATTTCAAAGCCTCAAATATTCTAGGAAATGGCGAAACTTGAATAAAATGAATATAATATAGTGATAGAATTGACTATTTGCTGATTATTGGTGAATTGCTAACCTGATTGACAATAGTATGTCATGTTAGGCAGTGTCAGGCGTCATTAATCAGTAGCATCAACTATTTAGCTGAAACCATTGAACTCAACAGATCAGTTAAAAGCTGACACCTGCTTTACTAAAACCTTTTACTTATCAAATTAGCCAAAAAAAACAATTTCTTAGTCAAATAAATAGATACCAAATGACCAAATCTCCATACACTTTACTAAAATTCCCAAACCTTTTAAATAAACTAATACCATTAACCATCTGGCTGTAAACGTTAGCCTATCAATTCTTTAATAAACTTAAACTTCTCAACTAAAAACTACCTATTAGCATTAATATTTTTATTTCATCTTTATTTTGTATAGCTTTTTAGATATTATTACTAATTCTAAAGTGCTGCCTATGTTGGTTCTCATAAATTATAAGATATATACTTATATATATATATATATATGTATAGTTTAGTTGGGTTTGGGTTAATTAGTTAGGAGATAATGTGCAACATTAATATACTCATTAATTTTACATAGTTATAAAGTTTGGTAGAACAAATTTCTCTAGATAAATAAAATTATAAATTTTAAAATTCAACTGGTTTTTTATATATTATGTTTTGATGGGCACACAGACTAACACATGCACCATAGACACCAATGACTGAACCATTACTAACCATTTCGTGTTCAAAAGTTAGGCATGATAGTTTCAGCTATGTGATTAGCATTATTAGTTGCTTTGCAAATTTAAAGTTTTTATCAAGACGTTGATGATATTGATGATTGAAACACTACCCACCGGTATATATTATAGATTACTAAAAGTTAAGTTCATAGTTTGGTCTAAACGGTTGGTGTTAATTAGTATTTTATAGGTTGAAAGATTATACCTAAGCGGTTGGTGAAACTGATGACTGAAAACTAAATATCATTATTTTTATTCTGGTTAGATTAGCTGTCAGGATTTGAGATGAGAAACATATTGAATTACCTACTTCCAAATTGAGCTGCAGTGAATTGAATCTTGAGCCTATTCGAATAGAGCCTTATCTTAATGAAACCAATCCCAAACTCAATCAGAAACTACCTGCGTTAGTGTAACAATGGAGACAACTTCAGGAATCTCATCCCCAATTCCTGAAACACGTGAGCCGGAGTTTCCATCTATTTGTTCATGGGGGGTAAAATACAATGAAGGTGACAAACAAGTGGTCAATCCAGAAGGCCATGAAAGATCCTCAATGGATTGGGCCATGAAGATCCTTGAGGCACCGTGTCCCTACGCACCCTATAAATATTGAAACATTTTAATCTCATAAAGTATTTGATATTCAATCCATTCTTCTGTTTTCTTTTTGACCTCCGCTCACTTAATCAGCTCATCTTGAATCCAGGTGTGACCCTTTTTGAAAATTTTCAGCTTTGAGCCCACCTTCAGACCTGAGCAACAGTCCAAAGAACTGTAATGCCAACAAATATGGTGCTCACTACATGAGGCTCTGAGCTTTTAAGTGAAAACGTCTATCACAAACAATAAATAATACTAGCAGCCCTGAAGATCAATCTGCTGTTCAGTTGAGAAGCATTGCTCAATGAGTTAGTACCTCATGATATGCAGTACCACCCTTGCAGCCTAAAAGGTTAGAATCCTGGGCCAGATTCCAGTTTTCCCTGCCTTTTATTGATGGAAGCAGTACCATCTTCAGTATGAAACTCTTAACAATGTTGTCCAACAATTCATAAATGGCGTCTATTACGTGGGTGCTTGCTCTAGCTGTTCTCATGCCTCTTCTATTCCCTCTACCAAGGATGAAATCTATGCCTCAGTCCAGCTGCTGGCAGGAAAACTTGCCATGGATTCTAAACTCTACCTTCGCAACTTTGTTCCCCCAACTATACATCACCTTCTCCAACTAGTTGGGTTGCACCATCAAGAAGTCTCCCAACAACTGTGGCTCAATCAGGCCTTACACTCTCACATCGGTGATTTCTATAATGCAGCCTCCTCCTTTGTCCAGGACAACCAAAAGGCCATTATTGATAAACGAAGGTTGATCAACGAGGTCCAAGATCAAATTGTGGTGTTAGATAACGGGATCTCTGGCTATCTTGAGGAACAGATGAGTCAGAACGTCTAACTTCTTGAGGCAACTTGGAATCAGTGCCTCCTTCAAGTAGAGGATCTGATACAGACCCTGTAACAACACTATTGGGAGCTGGCCTCTTGTGACTAATCTTCAAGGAGTGAAGGTCCTAAAGGCCTAGGGGACCTGAAGGATCAGAGGGTCCCCGTGGACCTTAAGGGCCCCCATGTCCCTCAGCACCCACCACTGATAGCCCTGAAGATTCAAGGCGGACGGATATAATAATAGCCTTGGCTGCCCTACTTGATCAAATTTGGAATGTAGCTCAGGGATGCAAACTCTGAGTGGATGGAGCCCCCCTCAACCCTTGGGTCTTCATTATGGCACTGTCAGAAGAAATGGACAACTTTAGTGCCTTCACCAAGCTTACTGATACTTGCCACTCTCATCTTGAACAAACTTGTCGAAGGTTTGAAACCTGTTTGATTACCCATGAGAACCAGCTTCACCTTCAGGACGCCGACATTCAATTCTTAAAGGAGCAGGTTGCAAATAAGGCTTCCGTTACCTCTCTCAGCCAAAATTGGGATGATATACAAGAGGACCTTGAGGGCCTATAGCGATGGCTAGAACAGAAGGCCCTCCCACAACTTTGTTGATACTGAGATCTCAAAGCCAGCACCCATCCTCGGTGTTAACACCCTCTCCACTCCTCTTGTAACTAACTTTAACCTTTTTTTATAGAAAGGTTCACCCCCGGCTGAGAAAGCATTGCCTCCTTCCTGTGTGCATATGAGAGTTCCGTGGAGGAGGCCACCAACCAGCAGAAGGTAAAGCATATCCACTCCTGCCTAGATAGCACTTCCTTGAGATCATGACCCCCCATTTGAAGGAATGCAACACCTGGGAACAGATCCATACAGCTTTATTTCAAGAGTCTGGCAGCAAAAAAACCCTGGCCAACCAAAAACAAGCTTTTTATGAATATCCTACTGAATAAAGAGCAATACCCAGGGAGTTTGTCAGCCATTTTTATGCCCAAGCACAACCTTAAGTCACTACCAATTGTATCACCCTGGATGATGCTATTACCGTTGTCATTTCTGAATTGGGATCCTACCCTGAGATTCAGATGCATATGATTGGTCAGAAGAATGAGTTTACCTGTATCTGTGAAACTAAGGAAGTACTTAACGAGACCCTTCATTGACTACACTTTAGGGCAACATCTACTGGTCTCTCTAACCGCCCTCAAGTTCATGTGGTTGAAAACCAGAAGAATCCTCGACCTAGATGCACCTACTATAAAGGTTTCAAACACAGTGCCAAGACCTGCTGGAAATATCCTGCTGAGGAGGCGGTAAATGAAACATCAGTATGAAAGACGAGGCTCTCAATGATAAAATCCCTACCCCGCCTCAAGAATCTTCCATAACCTTGAACAAACCTGGGCTATTATACCTGGAGAAGAAGTTTCGGTGTCTGATGATAATAAAGAAATCAATACTGCTTACTCTTCTTTTAATGACTCTCCCATGTTTCTCACACAACCACCCCAGTTTGGAAGTCTGGTTACCCATTTCCTAGTTCAAGTTCATAAGATCCCAGTCCTTGCTATTTTCAACAGTGGCTCCCCTGTGAACGTCATATCATCCAAGTTAATGAAGTGCGATAAGATTGCTCCAAATTTACCAAACTATATGGAGTATGGCATAACTGGCCCATAATGCACCTGATCTATAGGGGCTTATTCCTCTATGCCAGTACAGTTTAAAAAGCCTTCTGTAAACCCCCGCTGTCGCGCTAGATAACCCTTGCTATGACCTGCTCCTTGGGACTCAGTTCCTTAGAGACTATCTGGTAGTACTCCATTATGATGGCGGCTTTCTATCCCTATTAGGACATTGGGTCCCTCTGATCTTTAAAACTTTCGTGACTTTAAGACAGATGTCAGATCCCAAGCCTGTTTACTGGAGAGTCAAGGCCGAATTGATCATCTTGATTATCACCCTAGGGGCTCTTAAGTCCGATTGCCCCCTCCTGCAGTTGATGGGCAAGAGGGCATGCTGATCTTTCTACCTAGGGCGACTACAATGCCTCTGATTCTAAAACATTGCCAACACCTGGGTCCATGTTAACATTACCTCTGGATACCTATTTGAAATCTGAGGCCTAGACAACCTGTCCATAAAAGAGGTGCTAATCTTTCCGGGGATCCTAGATCCAGCCTATGATGGATCTATATCAGTGTTGTTGGCCAACCTTACTGACAAACCCAAAATAGTAGGTCCAACTAGTACCACTGCCAATGTCTGCCTTCTATTGGTGTAGGCTGTTGCTGATGTTCAAAGTTTTGGGGACTAAAAGGATTTCATCTTGGAGACGCCTCCATCAGTCAGCCTAATCAAAGCCAGTATTGGAAAGGACCTCTCAGATGACCAACAACATAAGGTTCAAGAGTTGTTGTTGGAGTATTCGGACCTATTTTGGCCTTGACCTACAACTTTGGAAGAATAACGGAGTCCTACATTATGTGGAAACTGGGGGACGCTCCCCCTTCTGGTCCTGACCTTACCTAAATATCAATGTTGAAGAGGTCCAGATGATGGTGTAACTCAAACAACTACTCGATGCTAAACTCCTAGTACCATCATGCAGCACATGGGCCTCTCCTCTTCTGCTGGTTTGGAAGAAGGATGGCAGCCACTGGGTGGTGATGACTACTTGCGACCCAACTCAATTACCAAGAAGGACAGTTATCCTCTGCCCCAAATTAGTGATTCCCTCAATCTTCTTGATGGATTGCAGTACTTTTTTGCCATAGACCTTGCCAAGTGGATATTGGCAAGTTGAGCTCGCCCTTGAAGATTGAGCCAAGTGCGCTCTCATAACCAACGAAGGATTATTTAAACCCATAAAGATGTCCCAGGCTTTTGTAACGCCCCAGCCACTTTCCAACGTTCTTGGGCGGGATCCTTGGGGACCTGAAGCTTTCATGCGTCCTCCTCTATCTAGATGACATCACTGTTTTCTCATGAACCTTAATAGACATATTAAGCATATCAGGGATGTCTTCAATCAGCTTTGGAAGGCTTCTATAATGCTTAAACCTTAAAAGTGCTCCTTCTCCGATCAGAACTGGAATTTCTGGGACACAAAGTTTTCAAGGATGGCATCCAGCCTATACCGGACAAAGTTGATGCCATAGAGATAATGTCACGCCCCCAAAGCTTAAGGGATATCCAGGTGTTCCAAGGCATGGTGGCTATTATAGTCAATTTATTCCCCAGCTTGCTGACCTAGCTGAGCCACTATTATACCTCCTGCATAAGAATGTGCTGTTTGAATGGCGGCTTTAACAAAGAACAGGATTTAATGCCTTATGAACTGCCCTATATACTAAACCCATTATAGTCACCCACGTTTTGACCAACGCTTCTTGTTGTTTAAGGATGCAAGTGAAGGTGCCGTCAGGGCTATCCTAGCCCATCATGATGAAAATCAAGTCAACCATCTCGTAGCCTAATTTAGTAAGACACTGAGTAAAGCTGAATGGAACTACAGCGTTACCAAGAGGGTTGTATGACTGTCTTGAAAGCCATCAAACATTTTCAGCCTTATCTCTATGGTACTCACTTTACCATTGTTTCAGACCACTCCTTGCTCCGGTGGCTCCAGTAAATGAAGGCCCCAGATGGCTGATTATCCTGGTGGGCCTTATGACTGCAGAGCTATGATTTAACCATTGTCCATCGCACAGGCGTAATTGTAAAAATTCCATTGGCCACTCCAGGATGCCAGTGCTAGCAGCTTTGACCCCAA
This sequence comes from Massospora cicadina, assembly GCA_022478985.1. Taxonomy (NCBI): domain Eukaryota; kingdom Fungi; phylum Entomophthoromycota; class Entomophthoromycetes; order Entomophthorales; family Entomophthoraceae; genus Massospora; species Massospora cicadina. The sequence goes on from JAKSZP010014469.1 coordinate 176,353, forward strand.
GGAGGACTGGCTGTACGATCTAATAGGTTGCCCTGAGCAAGGGAGTTGGAAACTCCCGATGTCCAATTGAATTCTGAAGGATGACTCAAGACACTTAAATTAAGGATGGGCAGCTCTATAAGAAGGTCTTTAATAAGTGGCTCCCTTATGTCCGCCCCTCTTCCCAAACTGATGTTATATCTAGTGGGCTATTCTATTGTGGGACACGGGCAGTTATGAAGACTTACCAATGGCTGAAGTCTCGATGCTACTGGGACTGAATGGTGGAAACCATTATAGAGGTCTTGGAGGTATTTATGACGTGCCAATCCCAAGACCAAGCCAATCCTCGATTTCAACACTCAGTCATTTCCCTGATAGGGCCTTTAATGTCATTAGCATTGACATGGTGGGCCTTCTTCCCACTGGGTTGCATTGCCATAAGTAATTATCCTAGCCGTGGACCACTTAACCAAGTGGGTTGAAGCAATTTCTGTCCCAGCTGCCACTGCCAAAGCCACAGCTCTCTTCCCTGTTTGTTGCGTTTTCACCTAGCATGGGTTCTCCAAACCCTACTTTCAGATAACGAAATGACTTTCACTTCATGTGTAGTACAAGTCCTTACCTAACTATTTGGCACTACCCAGAGTTTCGCTGCCCCTTGCCACCCATCAACTAATGGGGTGGTAGAGCCTGCTAATGGAACTTTTATCTCCATTTTATGAAAGATAGCAGACTCAGATCCTTCTCACTGGAACCAATACATACCTAGCGCTTTGCTTGCCTATAGGATAAGCTGCTACCAAGATATTAAGATGTTCCCAATTTAAGCCCTATGTGGGCGTGCGCCTTGGCTACCAAGTAGCATCTAGCCATTGCTCAAGACCTCCACACATGAGAACTCTGAATTAATTATGAGCTCCTTAGCTGATGAAATTGTCTGGCTTCAAGCCCTAGCCACACAAGGCATTGTCACCACTACAGAAAGATAGACATCCTAATTTAATCTCAGTTGACCCTCCTTACCAAATTTCCAATTAATGATGTTGTTCTCTTCCATCACCATTGACCTGGAGGCTGACAAAAAGCTAGAAATTTTTTGATCAGGACCTTATAAGGTCATTCATAAGGAGAAGTCAGAGTAAACCATTGCTGATGTCAACCAAGGGACCGTGGTTAATAGGGTACCCGCCGGTTCTTATGGCCCTATACCCCCTTTTGACAGGATCTTGATGGGGGCGTTGTTGGAATTTGAGATGGAAAACATTTTGAACTCATCCCCTTCTAAATTTTAGCTGCACTGAATTGACTCTTGAGCCTATTCTAATGGAGCCTTATTATAATGGTACCAATCCCAAACTCAGTCAGGAATCCACCTGCATTTGAGGATCAATGGAGACAACTTCAGGAGTCTCATCCCCACTTTTGATCTCTTAAGGGGAGCTTCCACCGATCTGGTCATGTGGCAGTGAAATATAATGAGGGTGCCAAACAGGAAGTCAATCTGGATTGCCATGAAAGATAATGAATAGATGCGGCCACAAAGATCCTTAAGGCACCATGTCCCTACGCACCCTATAAAAATTTTGAAACTTTTAATTTAATAAAGTAATCAGTATTCAATCCATTATTCCATTTTCATTTTGATCTCCGCTTGCTTAATTGGCTCAGTTTGAATCCAGGTGTCACCCTTTTTGCAAATTTTCAGCTTTTAGCACACCTTCAGACCTCAGCAACAGTCCAAAGAACTGTAATGCCGACATCATCTTAGAGCTAACCAATCACCAATAGCTTATTTTCCAATTGCAAAGTATATATGCACGCATGTTAACTTTTGGGTAAATCCTTTACATATTTTCTTGAAGCTAATTAGATTTTAAAGAAAATTTTTATGTATTTTTAGAATTAATCAGATTTGAACCTCATGTAGTTGACAGATCTACAATACCAGAGATCAGACAATTTACACTAAATTGAAGAAGAGACGCAAGCACTTAATAATATAGATTAACAGTTAAGTATAATAGTTTTGGTTAAATACTTGGTTTTATTTGTTGATTTCATAATTTAAATTATCAAACCTAAGTGGCTGGTGAAACTAATGACCGGATCACTACATATCATGTTTTGTAAATTTAACCAGGTTATATCAGTTTAAAAGCTACTTATCACCAATAGCTTATATTTCAATCATTTAAATGTATGAATGTTAAACAATTACAAGTTTGATAACGTGAGAAGATCATTTTGGAGGTAAGTAAAGATAGTATCGACCAAAAGGCCCTGGCTGATTCTTGGAGTAACCCTTCTATTGGGGTATTACTTTTAATAATACTTCTCATCCAAATAAACGAGTTTGGGTAGTCAGATTGAGCCATTCATGCGGCGGAATCAAAGGGATCCATCTGAGGTCATCTTAGCCCACTTGTAGTTTACTTTAAACACCTATGTGGAGTCCACCCATTTTATAGGGTTGGAGGAGGTCCTGTAAGTGGTAAAAGATATAACTAGAAATTAGGTCAGATATATTTAATCCTTACCTCACGGATTTTTCCTACCTCCTATTGACCCTACATTGGCCATTCTGTCAAAGTTAGGTGGGTTTTGAGAGTTCTGATAGGTCAAAATCAATATTCTCTATTTTGGTATAACTAACCTGATCAGAATCTTGCACTTCATTCACTTTAAGCCTCAATACAATTTAGATACTAAGCAACAAGATATTGAAGCGGCTTGCTTTTGACCACTCCCGTTGAATATAATAAAAAATATAAAAATCAGGCTTTTTTTAGTATTAACAAAATTCCCATATTTCACATTTAAGTGTTATAAAATCCCCTAAAATCATTTATTTAAGCATTTAAGAGTTCTTAACTCTTGAAGAATTTTGCTGTGATTTGGGTGCAAAAAAGCACTGGTGAGCATAAAAAAGCCTAAATTTCAACAAGTGGTGCTCACTAAAGTGTGCTATACACCTCAAAAACTTATTAAAAATAGAGGTTTATGGGGAAGTGAATTCATAACCTACCTGCTGCATATTAACAAAGGCTTGTTGCTTTAAGAAACAATTAGCCAGTGCTTTGTCTTGCTTAAAAGGCTTGAGCGGCACTCTTCTCCCATCATGCAGCCTCAATTATCATTTATAAACCCTCTCTCTGAGACAAGTGTACAACTGGTAAGAGCAGTATTTCCCCCTTTCTGTTTAAATACAAATCAGTGATGGAAGGACCAAAAACAAGAAATACTCTTGTACATTCTCCCCTACTTGAGTCGTATGGATTGAGAGATAATGGTTCCAAACATGGTCAAATTTTAACACCTGAGCTGAGGTTAAGCAAGCGCTTATTGAGGAATTTGGCTCCACACAGAGTTTACAAATGCAAAAACAGGATCATGTGCCTTAGCTTGAAAGAGAGAAACTTGATCTCCTTTTTGTTGAGCAATTTTATATTGAAGCTTAACCTCTATTGTTTGCCAGAAGGCTACCTCTGTAATGGTCAGAAACATCCCAGTTTCCGATTGCCATCTTATCTTAGGCTCGACGCAATTCACGCCAAACGTCCAGCAAAGGTGGACTCTTGAGGTAAAGAAACTCAGAATTAGGGAAATTTGGAGCAAGAAAAAGATGAAATAGGTAAGTGAGGTTGCAAACCCCGGAATTAACCTTATTTTATTTATTATCAAATAAAAAGTCGCTGACAAACAGGATCCCAATAATCTTATGCTGCAAACACACCAAGGAAAAGACAGGATATTTGAGGGAGATCAAACCCTGAAAACCCAAGTTTTTGTTGATGCGACAAAAACTTGTTGTGCGCGGATCTTCAGGTAAGATAAGGTAAGGGTGGCCTCGAGGCCACCAGAGAGAAAGAAAGAGAATTCCAAACGAAGTTCAGAATTGTGTGGGCTCAACCTTAAAGGTCGCCCTTCCAGGGCCTCGCAAACCATTGATTAGGCTCTTGCAAGAGCCTAATCAATGGTTTGAAGCACAACCCAGCGCCTGAACCCAACAGACACCAAAAATCTTTTTAAACGAATTGATTTGGGTTCAGATTTTCTGAATCTGAATCAAAATGCAACAAATGGATTAATACCATCCATTACATCACCCCCCACTAAAGAAGGGCCCCTCCCCAAAGAGGGGCCCCACAGCGGAGGCCGCCACCATGAGGGCTTCCTGGGGCGAATTACCTCAAGCCCCAAGAAATTAGCCCGGAGAAATTCCAGGCCCCTCATGAGAAAATAAAATAAGTTTAATTCTGGGGTTTGCAACCTTGCTTACCTATTTTGTCTTTTTCTTGCTCTGAATTTCCCTAATTCCGAGGTTTACTACCTCAAGAGTCCAGCTCACGCTGGACATTTGGTGTGAATTGCGTCAAACCTAAGGTAAGATGGCTATCAGAAACTTGGACGTTTCTAACCATTGCAACCTCTAGTTGATGCTATTACTGCTATCTTGGCTGGCTTGACGCCCCATTACTCCTTTGTGATGCTTATCTTTTCTATAAAGCGTTCCTTCCAAACCATATGGGATATCAAGAAGGCTCCTCTAGCGGTGGCCAGCTTCTATGAATGTGGTGATATCCAAGAGCTCTGAAGCGAGAATCCTTTCAATTCCTCCAGTTTTTTATATGGCTGTCTCACTGTGAAAATCTGCTCATGTGGAGCTGCAACAAAGAGATTCTCTTCATCACATGTGGATAAGCAAAGGATACTAACAATGATGGGCAGTGCTCCTCTCCATCTTCAGTTTTAAAGCTCAGACAATAAAGTTAACTATCACTTTGTCTTTTCCCTCCTTCATCAGAGCGGCCTTCCAAAGTGCCTAGATTGTTGCGTCCCACAATGACGCTATCACTATCCCATTCTTTTTTTCCTCTGGCTATCACTAGCTAAAACCTATGGCCCTGGGGCAGCTCAAACCTACTACTTCAAGGGACAAATGTAGAGCTGTACAATTATAGCGCCTTCTCCTGTAGTAGTAGGGTAGTTGAGCGCTCTCAGGGCCTCACATGGCAAAAAGACCCTAAACGTACTTCCCAGCCATATGAATCCCTGACATGCATTGGTACCCACCAATGCAAATCTAAAGGTGATTGTGAAGATGTTGGTCTTCATGTTTAGGGAGCCCCAGGTGTAGTTGTGGTACACATCAGGATGAACCCTGAGAGAGTGAGTTTGGTTAGAATACCCAGCAGAACCTATCATTTATCAAGTGCTGAGGGGTTTTGGAGTTATTGATACTGACAGTTACGCTGACCAGTCCATTGCCACACAGATCCAATCCACCCATTGTGTTAATACCTTGAAGTCTATTAAAGATAAATACCTAAAACTGCCAAAAAGACTATCCTTACTCTCCATCTAAAGTAGGTCTTTTCTCTTTCCCCCAACTTGGGTGGAATCTTAACTAAAGTGGAGCTCAATGTAATTAGAGTGCGGGCTAAGGCTATACTCAACGCTGGGTTCCAAGTGAGCGTTGTGTCAACCGAACTCATTAAAAAATTAAGTGGATCCTGACATAACTTCAACCAAGAATTTGGAACTGCAGGCACAGATAACACCCGTGCCATAGGGGCGTACTAATCACTGCACATTCATTTTGTGTAGCTCATATTGTTGGCCCTAGCGGTGGCCTTGGCGAACTTTACCTATGATCTACTCACTGAGCACAATTCATTATCAAGTATTAAGGAATAATTATCAAGAAGTAGGTATATCTCTCCCTGCTTAACTATGAGGTTCCTCTAATTATGACTAACGATTACCTTAATTAAAAAAGAATACACTTGCACAGTTGAGTATCCTCTTCTTCCTTATACCTACACTATAAAAAGGCGAGATGAAACACAAAAATGTTGCCTCACTCAGTGGACGCCCTAGATGGTATCCCTTTCTATGAATCCAAAGAGATAGTAATCAAGGCGTGTTAACGAGTAGTTGACACTAAGATTACCTTACAAATCCACAACTGCTTATTGCACCTAATCAGAATTGACAGAGTTAGTCCTCTAGAGCCCCAAGTGTTGCCAGGCGTAAAAGACTTATAAACGAGCTATTAATATTTTTTTTATAAACAACCTATTAATATCCTTCTGGGGTTTTTAACAAGAAGGATATGTTTTTAAGAAAGCATTGGGAGTTTGGAAGGGGCCTGCTGGTCCCTATCTTGTACATTAAACAAGTTCGCTGTAATGGGTCTACGGCGGACATGGGCTTAGCCGCTGATTAATCCTTATGTACTCTGCCTACTGTTCATATCTTTGATGAACTAAACGTAGTTGAGCTTGACAAAATCCACACCATGCTCAATACCTATAGCGACATTTTTTACAAATATAAAAATGACTATGAGCACATGAGGGTTAGACATATACTATTGATGTTAAGGAGGCTCATCCTATCCATCCAATCCTTACCACAAATCCAAAGTTGTGGTGATACAGATGCAGGCGGAGCTCAAACAGCTGCTGGACGCTGGGTTGCTGGTGCCCTCAAAAAGCCCTTGATAGTCCCCTCTTCTACTAATAAATTAATAATAATGGAGGGCATTAGGTTTTTATGGGCTTCCACAAATTAAACAACCCCACAAATAGGATAGCTACCCTACCTCACGCATTGATGACGCTCTGGCCCAACTCTCTGGGCTTATTTACTCCCGTCATGGACTTGGCTAGCGTTTACTGACAGATGAATCTTTCTCCACAAGATCATGAAAATTGTGCCCTTATCTGCAGTGAGGATTTTTTAACCCACTTAACTATCTCAGTGGTTGTGTAATGCGCCTGCTACTTTTCAGTGAGCAATGGATCACATTCACAGAGATCTGAAGATAAGCTGTGTGATTGTTTATCTTAATGACATCACATTATTCTCAAAAACTTTCAAAGAGCATCCCATGCACCTAAAGGAAGTGTTTCAAGGCTTTCGAAAATCTAACATCAAACTAAAGCCCTCTAAGTGTACTTTCTTTTAGAAGAAGCTGGATTTCCTCGATCTTGCCATCTAACAAGGTGGTATTTAACTTCTACAAGAAAATATCGAAGCAGTATCTAATATGCAGGCGCACAAAACCCTTAGTGACATCCAAGTATTCTTGGACATTATGGGGTATTACCATCAATTTATTCCCAAATTCGCCTGCTCAGCGGGCCCCTTGTCCGCCTCATGGCTAAGAACACCCCCTTCTATTGGGTGATGAATAAATGGCCGCGTTTGAGACTCTGAAGGAGATATTGCAAAAAATCTGATGCATCGCCACAATGACTATGGTAAGCCCTTCATGTTCTTCACAGATGCCTCTGGTTACTCTGCTGGAGCTAACTTGACTCATTTAGATAAGTATGGGGTTGATCATCCCATGTCTTTTCTTCAGAAAAATGCTTTTAAAACTGGGAGCAACTACAGCGTCACTGAGAAGGTTTGCCTGGCATCCCTGATTGCTGTAAAGACTACTGCACATTCCAATATGGGACTCAATTCAAAGTTCTATGACCATGCATCCTTGAAGTGGTTGCAGAACATGGAAAGATCCAAGTAGTTGGTTAGCATGCAGGGCCTTGAAGCTCCAGCTATGATATGACCATTGAGCATGGAGCTGGTGTTGGGATCTTTGCCCATATTACCATCCTGCTAGATTACCAGGGATCGCTAGGGGATAATTCCTTAATGCAAGGTGAATTGGAAAATGTTTGAACCTGATTTTGGAGTAACTATGTTTGGGGGATTTTAGAATATTCACCTGGTCAGATCTATCAAGGATCGCTCTGGACAAATGCTTAAGATCTCGTCAGGTGGAGTTGCTGATGAAATAGGGGCATCTGATAGTGATTAACTATCAGGTGTACCGGTTAGGATTGGCCACGTTTCGTCACTGACTTATTGGAAATTTAAGTAGTAAGTTGCAAGGCGAGTGATGCCACCTGTAACTAGCAAATCGATCAGTTGGTTTGTTACCTGCCTTAATGGGTAACAAGTCCCATTACTCAAGCAGGTCGCTTGCCAAACATGGTTGGTTTGCTTGGATTGAGAGGAATACTTTAGGGACACGTTTTCCAACTTTTTCCATTTTAGGTCTCAAGCATGTCCAATGACAAAATCCTATCCATGATAGGGAAGACCATCACTGCTGAGACAAGGATGGGTGATTCAAGGGCAACGGCTGCCTTTTAATTGAAGAGGTGTCAACTGAGGGTTAGACGACTGAATCCTCCACCTATAAATTCCCTAGAATTCAATCATAATAAAAACATTTTAAAGTTTTACAGCTTATACAGTATATAGTAGATATACCAGTGTAGTAAACTCCAGCATCCAATTGTTCTTTTTTTCTCAGGGGTATTATTTCTGTGTGCGATGATTAGAAGACTCTTTAAAGAAAAGAGTAAGGATCTGAGCGTGGATCCAGAGAAGAAGCAGAAACAATTTAGGGATTGCTGACAACTAGTGAATCAAACCAGAAAAAACTGTCACCAGGGAATTTCAGAGAGGATTGGGTTGTAAAGTACAAGGGAACAAGTCCCTATTTTGAGACATCTCAAGTATTGTAATAGGAATACTGGCCGGGAATTGGTCCAAGATCTAAGTATTCCATTCAACTATGGATAATAGTCATCCTACTATTATCAACAGATTATATTAACAACAATACAACGTGGACAAATTTCACAAAAACTGAACCTGTGCAAGTAATAAGTTTATAGGGGTTATTAGCCACTAATAACTAGAAACAATAATTTTCCTACAAAGTGGTGCTCACTACAGGGGTGTAGTTGAGTAGAAGAACTCAAAAGATGTCATATAAAGAAAAGTTAAGAAAACTATGGATGGATTTAGCCACCATTAATTAGAATGCCCTAAACTCATCGGATTGTTGAGAATTTGCGGCCTTGTAAGAATGAGTCACCAAGATGGAGGAAAAAATCAATAAATTATGAGTTTTGGGAATGAGTTATCTGGATAAGTAACTTCATTTAAGAATAAAAAAGGGAATTTAATTTAAGAGGTCTTATATCTGAAAACGGAGCAGGAAGTGGACTGCGTTCATTTGAGAAATTTCAGCACTGACTTTGAGCAACTGTTAAAGCAGGTCAAGGAGCTAAAAACTCACAAATATAATGTGAGCCAAATGTAGCAAGCGATGCTGAAGAAAGAAGTCCTCATATGATAATTAGGAAAACAAATACCCCAAGAAACATGCCACCCGCTTTTGCTGCCATTTTGGAGATGATGCTCAAAGTCACTCCCCAAGTGAGCCAAGTGGCTGAACCTAGAGAATCAGTTAGAGATACCTCAGAGGAATTTAAGGCAGTGCCAAAATTGCTGACGTTCCATCAGGATAATGCCACAGCATTTTTATGACTGTTTGATATGACTATATATGGCTATGGTGATCATTAAAAGGCGTTGGCAGTTATGAATTGCCTAGACACTGACTATCAGAACTTAGTGTTGCCCACTTGGAGGGGGACAGATGGTCATATGCAGAGGCCAAAGTGGCCATAATGAAGAAATTTGGCAGTCTGGCCCATGTTGAAGCACAAACAGGAGTTTATTGGCATCCAGTTTCATATGGACAAATCTTTAGCAAGCTTCGCGGATTGGCTCAACCAGAATTTGAAAATTCTTGTTGGAGCAAAGTTACCAGATATCTTTGATTCCAGAATACCATTACAAGCAGCCCTTTGGGCCTATTTCTTTTTGCACCAAATGATGTCTTCCATGTTTGTGACAGAAATTACTACCTCTCAAATAGTAAATAAATTGAAAATCTTGGGAGCAACCTTCAATACCCCAAACAGAAGGTTCAAAACCAATCCAGTATGCAATTATAATCCCTTTAAGGGGAATGAAGGTGCTAAAGAGACAAACAACTGAACCATGCCAGGAAATAAGCCCAAAGAATTCAGATGGATGAATAAGAATGAAAAGGTCTGCACCAATGTTGAGGGAAGGAACATTTCGCTGTGCACTGCAAGAAGCTGACGGATAATTCAACGTGGTCCAAGTGAAAGAAACTGCTTCCTCAAAGGAATCAGGAAAAGGGCCCACGGCCTAGACAGGAAACAGTCTAGAGCTGTGGAGAAGCCTGTTCCTCCCAATATCATAAATGAGGAAATTGACATCAGTAATTTGTTCATGGATGAAGACATATAGGATCAACTGTATCAAGTGGTCAATTTGGAAGTAAATGCAATGACAAGATCCAGGGTGAAGTGAATTGACCCCGGGATTATCAAAGAAGTCTCCCGGACATATGCCCTACAACTGGCAGACAAGATTTGAGCTGCCAAATATCCTGATGAATTGTCCAAAGTCCGATTAAATGAGGCAAATTTTGTCAATCCCCCTCAGCGTGATAAAGGAATTATTTCCTGATTTATTGGCGCAAATCATTCACACCCTCAATTCAGCTCATAATGCCACTATACACTCAGTAAGCACTATCTTGCAATAATCTGAGTGTACATATATAGATATACAAGTGAATCAAATATGGGTGAGGGCGATTGTTGACAGAGGAGTGCCCATCAACATTGTCTTTACCAGGCTAGTAAAGAGGATGAAGATCTCGCATGACTTGGAACACAAGAAGGAGTATGGCACATCTGGGCTGAATACCACCATCTCATATAGAGCGTATAGCACTTTGCCACTGCGCTTCAGATCCTTGGTGGGATTTGCACCAGCAATAGTTTTGGCCAACCAAAACTATGACATTCTGATTGGGATGGAATTTCTATGCAAGTACAGATTTAAATGTAACTTTGAGGATAATATGTTGACTATATTGGGTCAGACGTTACCATAAATCTATCAGAAGGATGTAGAAGCTCTGCTAATTAGAGAATCAACTTAATCAAACTGATATACAATGATGGCATTGTCCTGATTTGATACCAATTAGTTGGTCAGAAGCGATGAGAAATGCCAATGGAAATCCTAGAAAATTGGAGAATTCCACTGAGGATCAAGAATAAGAAAATTCATACCGCTGTGATCACAGATGATAGTCAACACGGGGTTGACATTGGAGATACCTGAGCTGCTGTATGGGAGGTCAGAAGCCCTTGGAAGAAGTCTATAGTAGAGCCTTTGGTGGCTCCTGAAATAATAATGCTGGGCCATGGGGAAATTCAAATTCTCCTGGTGAATTTAAGTGAAAAATCATTTAAGATCAGGAAGAATCAGATCATCGCATTTTTTTATCTAATCCTGATGGCTAAATTGAGAAAATTCCACAATTTTGGAACTTTTGATGATATGGGATTACTGGCAGAGGTAACCAAGAGTATCAACCTATTTGTTGATCGAGAACAACTTGCATATCTGATGGAAGGCCAGCAAGAGAAGGTGCTCAAATTGTTCAAAAAGTATTGGGAAGTATTTCTCTGGATGACCACAATTTAGGATGTGCAAGAGATGTGATCCACAAGGTCGACACCAGGGAAAATTTACCATTCAGGATGAGACTGATTCAACGATTGAAAGTGGCTGAAGTGGTAGTGGAAGATGAAATTAGCAAACTAGTGAAACATGGGCTTCTAGTTCCATCATTGAGTTCCTGAGCAAGTCCAATTCTAATCATGAAGAAAAAGGATGGCTCCAATTGGGTAGTGATTAACTACTGAAAGTTAAATATGATTATGAAGAAGGATTTTTATCCCCTATCAAGAATTGATGATGCACTAGATTGATTGGGAGAAGCAAAGTATTTCTTCACAAAGGATCTGATCTCAGGATATTGGTAAATTGATTTTCCAAAAGAAGAACAAGATAAATGTGTGATTATTACCATGCAGGGGCTATGTCATGATTCTGATATGACTGGACAATAATTGTGGGACAGCTAGGGCGGAATCCTTCGAAAATGATACTAGTTATTATTATTCGAGTGCCTTGAGATGAGGCAATATTGGGATATAACAATTTTTATTGGATTGCCTCTATATAAGACGATAAGGCGATGTTGACATTCAATGAATACAAAGTAAATCGCCTACAATTAGGGCAACAGAGGATTAAAGAATAACAAGCTGATTTTGAGGAGAATTGGTGGAATAGAAAAGCACAAGCCATGAGAGCAGTATCGCCTGAAGCCACTGTATATAAGTGAGATGAGCGATTGAGAGAGGTAGGTTGTTAATAGTAGAGAAGAAATTGGGACAGTGAAAGGTCGCTGTATTTACTAAAAATAAATGAAGAATCGATTGGGGCAATTGCTCCCATTTTTAAATATATTTTCAAGTGTGTCCAAAGGACCAAAGATCTCCACATCATCTGTCTGTTGCTCAGTTGGTTCAATCTGTATGAACAACATGACGGATCCTAACAATACCATCCAAATTTATAACAGTGGTGCTCACTACAGGGGGCCCATTAATCAACCACCTAACACTCCAGAACACCAGTCGCCAGCCATGCCTTACACAAGCTGTGTTGCTGGGGAATCTTCACAGAACTCTCACCAGCTGGATATGAGGAACTCAAACATACCTTATTAGCGGTGCTCAAAAACCAAGATGAACTTCTTTAAGAACGAGATGCTGTCATGCACCAACTTGATAGTAATTTTAGCCAAATGCAAAACTGGAGCAACAAAACGAAGAACTCGCCAACCAATTGAATGATACCACTGTATGGCTGCAGTGCACATAACAAAGATTGACCAATTACTCTCAGTCTTCTCACTGGGACAAGGATGACCATCAAGATGGGGCATCATACAAGGAAGGATATGACGCTGTTGGATCTACTACACCCAGGATGGTAGTACTGGATACGAATACAAGTCAGAACGACACTTCCCTCAAGTAATGGCGGTACTGCCCATGGCAGAAGGTCACACTGCCCCTGAAGCGGCGGATATCCCAACTTCCGCTAATCCAGCTCCTCATCAAGAAACCGCTTTTGGATCTCGAACCATTCCTCAGTATGGCTCAAGACCCATGAATGGGATGAGGAGGTTAATATCAAAAAATTAACTCCATTTGACTGCAATGGGAACATTTATGGTTTTTTCAAACGGTTTGAGTTTGCAATGGAAGGCGCATCTGATAGAAGGAAGGATAAAGTTGTTAATATTTTCCTTGGACATCAGAAGCGCTGATCAGGTCACCTGTTACCTCCCAAGTAGCTCTGTCACCTATAAGGATGTAAAGGATACCATACTCCTTCTGTTTGGGGGTACTTCAAAGATGTTGCAGCAAAAAGCAGAATTCTTAACAATCAAATTTCTGTTGAAATAAGACTCTCCTAGAGTTCGCTGATTGATTCACAATAGAAGCCCATGTGCTGATTGGAGCTGAGTACTTAGCAGAAGCTGACGTGTGCATTGCCATAACCTCCGCTGTAAAGCCATATTGCGAACTTCATAATGTCATTTTGCTTCTTCTGGATGATGACGTACCTCTGCTCAAGATTGTACAGTTTTTGCGTCATGTATCCCCTAACTTTCCGCCACCAAGTATGGAATGAAAGACTACTGCTGCTACTGCACCCTCTTATTCAGGAGAAAACTCTCGTCTGACTCCAGATCTGATTAGTAATTCTCAGCCTTTCTATAACTCTGCACCTCATCCTCAGCTGAATTATACTCAACAGTTCAATCAGCAACAATGGGCTGGCCATAAAAACTGTCAGCAACCCAGTTATTGACCAGGACCTAGCTGTGCCAACCGTCAACAATCAGCTTATCAAACTGGGGATGGTTACACTGAATGACCCCAAACTTAATGGCTTGAACCCTCTTATGATAATCATGGACGTGGTTCTTATGGGGTTAACTGCTATGAATGCGGTCGCCCTGGTCATTTGGCAAAATTCTGCCATAACTGTTGTGTGAACTACGTACACCAAGATCAATAGTATCAGGGAAAAGATGGAGCGGTTTAGAGGTAGGACCCTCTATCTCCATGATACCAACTCAAAACATCCCCAAATCAATAGCAGTATACCCTACGGAAGTCTCTCAGTAAAATGACGGACTTTTATATCAGCAGCCAGTTAGTGGAGTGAACGTAGTAACCCAAGCTCAAGCTAAGGTGGTGGCAGAAGAGGAGTCCCCGAACAATCAAAGCCATATGCCTGTCAAATGCTTGACCAAGCTTCCTTGAAAAATTATATTCTGCCATGGATGCGCCAATTCTGAAAGGAGTAAACGTTGTCCTTCTAGTAGATGCCATTGTCAAAGAATACCCCCAAGTTGGTGAGGGGATAATGAGTTTTCTTGAAGAAAGAGAGCCTGTAAATGTTCATGTATTAAACAGTCAATATTCTTCTTATTCTGAGTGTACATACTGTGATATTTTTGTAGCAAAAAAAGTTCGCACTATAATAGATACTGGTACTCCAGTCAACATAGTTTCCACTAAATTGATGGCAAAATTGACATTGAAACCTGATGTGGGCCATCAAATAATGTACAAAACTGCTGGAGCAGTAAGCACCAACTCTGAGGGTGCTTACAGTGCGCTACCTCTGCACTTTGGGTCCATTGTCATTGTAGCCCTGGCAATTGTGCTGCCAAACAGAAACTACAACCTGTTAATTGGGACCGCTTTCCTGCGCCATTTTGGGGCTGTCATTAATATGATGGAGGAGACCCTAGCCATTCTGGGTCAGCGGATCCCAATTTACTTTACCACTAGCGGAGTACTGAAGGATCCAGTGCATATGAGCCATATCAACCTTGCCTATAGGATGGGATGATGTAAAAAAAAAAAAAAAAAAAAAAAAAAAAAAAAAAAAAAAAAAAAAAAAAAAAAAAAAAAAAAAAAAAAAAAAAAAAAAAAAAAAAAAAACCACACACACACACACACACCAGTTCGCTTCACCAACTAAAGTGCAAGACTCAGCCCCTTCCCCAGCAGATATACAAATATCAAGGGATACCTCTTTTGAATGGCAGGGCCCATATCTATACCTTCTGGCCATCAAGTCCTAGTGAAATCTGAGTTAGAGGTGGTAGTTCCTAGTGGTTTATATGGGGAAGTCATTGGGCTCTATCATCAAACATGGTTTGAGCCGCATGTGGCTCCAGGGATTATACTTCTGGGACATGGGGAGGTTAAGGTTTTGTTAGCAAACCTCCATAGCAAACCAATGCAAATCCATCAACACCAAATTGTAGTGCATTTACATCTGATTCCAATAGATGAGGTCCATTAGGTTCATGATCTTGGGTCGTTGGATGAATTTGGTCTACCTGCTGAAACACCTGCCAACATACTAATGGTGGTACCACGGAGTAATTTAATAGAACTATCAGTGTTAAGTTTTCAGCTGATGGTGCAAGCTAAAATAACTTAACAATGAAATTGAGGATATAAATTCACTTTTCAAATGACATTCCTGCTCATAATCGGGAATTAGATTCTCCAATAATCCTTGATAATAGCCAAGTAACGCTGGTACGCTCACCGTTAAGTCTACTGGCACCAACAAATACAAGACCTTCTGTCTTCATACAAAATCAGGAAATTATTACTCTATAATCAGGACTACTTCTCTGGCAGGCAACTCTGTACTTCTCTTTGTGAAGAATAAACACACACAGCTATCTGATATAGATGTAACAGCAACAGATACAAATATCAGACAGATTACAGATGGATAAAGATTAATAAACTAAGTGACATTAGTTATTAAAGATCAATAAGATATTAAATGATTATTAATTGATGTTTTATTAATTGTCCAGGCGCCAGTATTATATACCTCTCAGGCATCTCCTGGCAAAACTCATCTATTAGATGAGTTCATTCATATTATGCTAATCCTCTGCTGGTCATGGCAATAGTTTGAAAAATCCCCAAGTCAATTTGGCCATGAATTGACTAATAATAATCGTTTCAGCCCAATTGAAGGCAATTTTACTTTCATAATTGGGACAATTTTGGGTTTTGAACTCAACATCAAAATCTTCCCAATTAGAGCTATGTCATAACTTAACGTCTAACAATAAATGGGGAATAAAACATATATGATCATAAAAGATGACGCACCCCAATCTGGGACGTTGGCAGGCCTCTCAATAGCACTAAGTATGCCCATATGTGAGATGTCTATTTTTAAGTGCTTAATTATCAATTTCATTAATTGAACCCAACTTCTGCCTTAATGCATTAAGAATAATGCATCAGTTTAGGAGGTGCAATTTAGTTAATGCCATGGGACCACCTTGCACCCAAGTGGACCCATAATTGGCCATAATATAATTATATCATAGCTATTATTAGCTATGATAATTGGGACGATTTAAGTGCAATTGAGGTGATTTTGGAATGAATTTAGATATGCAGATAAATCGGGAAAGATCAAAGGATCCATCAATGGGATTAATCTATTAGCATTGATGGTTTTCTCAAATGGTTTATTTTTGAGTCAACCATTAAAATCTAACAATCAGAAGAACAAAAAGACCAAACAATAGCTTTATTTCAGAAGTATAAGAGGATTTTTGCTGTTGACAATTATGACTTAGGGTGTGCTCAGGGGTGGTCCATCAATTAGACACAGGAGATCATCCTCCTATAAGGTCCTGGCTGATCCGCTTATTACAGGCAGAAGAAGTTGTTACTGATGAAATTGGTAAGTTGCTAGAGCAAGGGATGCTTGAGCCATCTAAAAGCCCATGGGCTTAGCCTGTTCTAATTATAAAAAGAAGGATGGCACCAGCCACGTGTTAATAGACTACCAGAAGCTCAACTGTATTACAAAAAAGGATTTGTACCCTTTGCCAAGAATTAATGATGCTTTTGACCAATTAGGGGGAACCCATTATTTTTCTGCAATGGATTTGATATCAGGTTACTGGCAAATCAAGTTACCCCTAGTGGAACAGAAAAAATGCGCTGTAATCACTTCCAAAGGCCTTTTTAAACCAACGCGGATTCCTCAAGGGCTGTGAAATGCCTCAGCTACATTTCAGCTTGTCATGGATACTATTCTTGGTGACCTGAAAATTTCATGCATCCTTGTATACCTCGACAATATTAATGTTTTCTCTCAAACCTTTTTGGAGCATCTCAAACACCTAGAAACAGTATTCCACCATCTGGCTGAGGTGAACATTAAAATTAAACCTGAAAATGTAACTCTTCAAAGATCAGCTGGAATACCTGTGGTTTGTGGTAGACTCTAAATGGCTGAAACCACAGCCAGCTAAGGTGGAGGCCATCAGCAAAATGTCTACTCCAAATAGTAAGTGTGACATACAGGTATTTTTGGAAATGGTCAGTTACTACTGGTTTCTATCCCTAATTTTAGCTGTATTGGGGTGCCGCTATTTGAGTTGTTAGAAAAAGATGCTGTGTTTGAATGGAAAAAATGTCATCAATTCACTTTAAATACACTCTGTATGGCGTTGGTCAGCGCACTGGTGTTATGATATCTGAACTTTGATTGGGAATTTTGTTCAGATGGATTCGTCCCTCTCCACTGTTGGGGCTGTACTTTCTCAGAAAGATGACGAGGGAGAGGAACATCCAGTAGTGTACTGTAGTCAAAGTCTGAACTGTCATGAGTGTAATTATACTGTGACCAAGTGGGAGTGCTTAGCAGTGATCTACGCATATAAGCAATTCAGAGTCTAACTGCATGGGGTAAAGTTTAATGTTGTAACAGATCACGCATCAATACGCTGGTTGCAGAACCTCAAAGAACCTGAAGGCCATTTGGCTTGATGGGCTCTTAAGTTGCAGGCTTAAGATTTCAAGATTCTCCATTGGCCAGTAGTAATTCATCAGAACGCTGACTGTTTATCTTGACTACTGACTATTGCGGTGACAGTGGACCCCAGCGATGTGATGTACAATAAGATGCTCAGCAGAAAATATGATAACGAACCACCCCAAGTGATCAAAGTGTTAAATGAGATGCGAATGAATACCTTTGAATGGAATGGGGAACTATACAAGCAGATTGGAAATTCTACAGTGAATTTTCCGCGCCCCTCAGTATGACTGGGAATCATTATGAGCGGGCACAAGGCAGTTGGGCATGGTGGAGTGCATATGATTATGAAGTTGTTACGCCCCCGGTACTATTGGAAAAGTAGGAGCTTCAATGTGCTCAAAACTATTTCCTGTTGCCATCAGTGCCAATTGGAGAAGCCATTTTGCTGTATGACGTCATATTGGTTAGTGAAACCATATTTTGCTTGGAACATGGTTTCCCTTGATGTCGTTGGCCCCTTTCCAACAGGAGCCAACTAGTGTAAGTACATTCTTGTGGCTATCAACCACTTGACCCAGTGGGTTGAAGTGAGGGTGATATGAGACTTGAGGGTGGTTATGGTGGCCAGGTTCGTGATGGAATGCATTATTCAGTGACATGGCTGCCCTCAGTTTATTCTCACTGACAACGGAACCAACTTCACCTCACACATCCTACCCAAACTGAATGAGCTTATGGGAATCCATGAGGTTCTGATGACCCCAAAAACCCTGAATCCAATGGAATGGTTGAACGGGTGAATGAAACTCTGGTGAACATACTACAGAAATCAGTAACGGATTGACCTTCTGATTGGAGAACTCTCCTTTCCACTGCCGTGCTTGCCTATAACAAAAGCTACTGTCACACCATGGGGAAGAGTCCCTTCCAACTACTAAATGGCCAACGCTCGGCTCTTCCAGCATTACTTTATTTGTGTGTAGAAGACACTGGTGAACTGGAACCCCACCACTATTTGCCTAACCTCGCAAACATTCTGATCAAACTGCAAGCCAAAGCATATTTCTTCAGTTTAGCCAAGAAGATCAGGAATCAGTCTGCTGATCAGGCATGTCATAAGGGGCTGGAGCTGTTCAAGGAAGGCTATATAATTCTCTTACATGACAAACATGGATTTGGGAAGAAACACAAGCTGGCCCATATTTGGATTAGTCCGTTCAAAGTTATAGAGAAAACTGGAGTTCACGCATATACCATCTAGGTCCTGCAAGTGGTCAGATCTTTAATGAGTACACATGAAGTTCCTCTGACCTTACAAACAATAGGATCACATTGTCCAGTCAAGGAGGGGGTAATGTCACAATTCCATTAGGACTGAATGATAATTGTGGGACAGATAGGGTGGAATCTGCCAAAAATGATATCAGTTACAATTATTTGAGTGCCTCAAGATGGGGCAATATTGTGATATAATAAGTTCTTATTGGATCGCCTCTGTATAAGGTGATAAGGTAATAAGGCAATGTTGACATTTGATTAATATGAAGTAAATTGCCTACAATTAGGGTAACAGAGGATTAGAAAATAACAAGTCAAATTTTAAGAGAATTGGCGGAATAGAATAGCCCAAGCCATGAGAGCAGTATCACCTGAAGCTTCTGTATATAAGCGAGATGGGCGATTAAGAGAGGTAGGTTGTTACTAGTAGAGAAGAAATTGGGACAGTGAAAGGTCGCTGTATTTACTAAAAATAAATGAAAATCGATTGGGGCAATTGCTTCTATTTTTAAGTATATTTTCAAGTGTGTCTGAAGGACTGACGATCCCCACATCATCTGTCTGGTGCTCAGTGGGTTCAACCTGTACAAACAACATGACAGATCTCTAACAATACCATCCGAATTTATAACTGGCTATACCAACTGATGAGGATGCACAAGGGTCTATGCAATGCGCCTGCAACGTTCCAGAGGGCCATAGACGCTATACTGAGCGAATTGAAGTTGTCTTGTCCTGGTGAACTTGGACAATATCAATGTGTTCAGTAGGACATTTACTGACCATTTACACCACTTGGAAGAAGTATTCAAGAGACTGCCCGCGGTCAACCTGAGGATTAATCTGAGGAAGTGTCACTTATTCACAAAAGAGTTGGAATATCTGGGATTTGTGATCAATTATGATGGATTGCAGCGGAAACTCAGAAGATCGAAGCCATAGAACTTTGACTGTCCCAAAGAGTGTCTGAGACATCCAAGTGTTCCTTGGAATGGTCAGATACTACAGAGGATTTATTCAGGACTTTGCCCAAATCACCGAGCTCTTATTCCATCTGTTGAAGGATCCAAATAAAGGATTTGTATGGAATGAGGAAGCGCAGAAATCCTTCAATGAATTACAACAGTACCTAATAGATTCTCCAGTTTTGAAATATCCAAATTTTGACCAAAAGTTTATTATACAAACTGATGCTTTTTTGATGGCAATTGGCGCCATATTAAGCCAAGTAGATGAACTTGGGGATAAGCATCCAGTGGCATATGGGAGCCAGCCACTCTCAGCCACTGAGAGGAAATAACTTATAACTTAGCAAGAATGCCTTGCGGTACTTTACACCTGTAAGCAGCTTTGGGTATACATCCATGGATTGCACTTCAAAGTGGTGACGGACCAGTCCTCGTGGTGTTAGCTCCACAATTTGAGAGAACCAGAAGGTCGACTGGCCTGATGGGCACTTAAGCTACAGGCTTATAATATGAGATTGCCCACCTAGTGGGGCTTTTCACCAGAATGAAGATGGCTTATCTTGGTTACTAATGGTCCAGATGGTATACCAGAGGTGGATATGTTATTCCAGAGAATAGTCAATGGAGAAATCGGGAACAAGCACCAAGAAATCCAAGGTATGCTTCGAAAAGTAATAGAAAACACCAAGACCGTGGATGGACAAGTGTTTAAGATAATTAACGGGAACGGTTACTATTCCCAAAGCTGTCAGAAAGAGCAGCTATTGTTCATGCCGCTTATAAGGTTGTTGGGCATGGAGGCCTGAGAAAAACAACTGACCATATTTGCCAGTACTACTACTATGAGTCATTCAACTATGATGTCGCCTACTATCTAGCTTATTGTGTGGAGTGCCAGCTGCACAAGCCACATAATAATACAACTGGATACTGACTGGTCCGCCCTGTATTTTCCTGGAATATGGTGTCCATCAATGTGATGGGACCGCTGACAATGAGCACAGGGGAAGTCAAGTACATAATGGTTGCTATCAACCATTTGAAAATGGGTTGAGATGAAGGCCCTGGTGAAAGTAGACACTACCAGCACTGAAAATTTCATCCTGGATCAAGTAAAATACTGACATGGATGCCTGCAGGTCCTGCTTAGCGATAATGGGACAAACTTCATGTCTCATGTGATCCTGCGACTGAATGAGATAATGGGGCTCTGAGCATTCATATCTGTACCCTACTAGCTGGATACAAATGGACTGGTAGAATTAGTGAATAGAATGTTGGCCGCAACGCTGAGGAAGCTGGTCACAGGAAGAACTTCCATGAGGGGAACATAACTGAGTTTGGTGACGTTCGCCTATATTATCAGTTATCATATGGTGACGGGAAAAATTCCGTTTGAGTTGTTATACAGGAGGAAGGCGCGTTGCCGCTGATTCTATATTTGGTGGTGGAAAAAACATCAGGGATGAGTGCCAAACAGTACTTGAACCAACTGAAAAATATCTTGATTGAAATACAATCACAAGCATTGGATACTACGTTGAAGAAAAGGATATAAGCAAAATTGATAGACAATAGGACCAAATGACCTTGTCAGAATATCTAATAGGCAAAAGATTTGTCTATTGCAATATGCATGGTTTTGGGAGAAGAAACAAACTGGATGCGTTGTGGTCAGGTCCATTTGCGATTATCACCAAGACAGCTACTGACGCTTACTCCATCAAGAATCTCTTGGATGGAAGAGTTGTAAATTGTGTCTATTCTAAGTGTTTGAAGCAATAGATTGTTGAAAAAAAATATAAGAGTTCCCAAAGGACTGAGGAACCATTAAATTAACCATGTCCTGTGATTAGGTCAAGTCCAAAAGAAGGACCTCTGAACCAATCTAGATGGTTAAGTCTGAAAAAAGGACCTCTGAACCATAGAAAACTGGTAGATTTAAAAATACCTAGGACCCAGTTTGGGGGAAAAGAAAAAGATGGACTGCTGAACTGAAACAAGGTCAAGTATATGGAAAAAAGAAGAAAAAATAAAATATTGATAAAAATATTGGAAAAAATATAAACCGCATAGAAAAATGATATATTTTATAATTTTTATTGATTATCCTCAATATGGGGATATTTCCACCTATGTCACCTCTTGGGGGAGGGAGGATGGATCGCAGTAGGAATAAATAACCTGTCAAAATTTATGTGAGATTGGATGCTAGCGAGGGCTAGACCTACACAAAACCAAGTTACTTGAGAAGATGCAGATCTCTGAGAAAAAGCGACTAGGGGAAGGGAAATTGAGATGTCAGAAGAAGCCAATCATGAAACCTGAGGAGAGGATGGAATCTTCATTCACCAACTTTATTGAACTTGGCCAGCAAAGCAAAGAGCATAAGTGGCAGTATCCTAATATAGGATGTTCTCAAGGTCATAAGGATTCAGCGCTAGGGATAAAGTCTCAGTGGCTTGGGACCTCAATTCTGCGTGGGGAAGTTCAAAATGAATACTGTTGCCAATGATGAGCTTAGTAGCCAAGACAGCAGGTTTGTAGTATTGTTTGAGTTGGAAGAGGAACTCAGGAAGCAGGTCTGACCCATCAATAAAGGAGCAATCAAGAGCGAAGGGCATAATTTCATGAGTATCCACAATGATGTTCAGCGCATCTGCAAAGGGAGCCAAATACAGGAGAGTTTCGAAATCCAACTCTGGAATTGATGATAGAGGGAGAATTGGCCGTGAGTCATTCAAAACAATTGCTAGCATGGTTTCTGAAGGGTTGGTTACCATTTCTAGTAATTCCATGGAAGGACTAGCCGCTGGTGCCAGACTAGGCGTATGAGTCCTGGAAGGACCATATAAGAGGTTCCGTTGTGCATCCTGACTCATCTGCTGGAAGAGCCAAAGATCTTGATCAGACAAACTGTTGAGTATCTGTTGGTACTGTGACTTGGAATTTGACATATGAGCTTGACGAGAGGTAGATATTGGACCTAAATGGAAGTTGACATTATGCACTCTACAATCCATTAAGATCAATTTTGGAGAAAATAATAAAATTAATGGTATAAGCTCTTCAGAGAAAAATTAAGAATGATATGAGCAAGAGGTTATTAGAGAAAAATAACAAGGGTAAACATAAATAAGAATTCTTAATTGGGCAAAAATGAATATTGATGGCAAGAGTGTCCTATCTAGGATGAGGAGAAAATCAGGAAATTGAGGACGCCAGACCAAGAATCCTGAATATGACAGTTGGTCATATGCCCTGATGGGGGGAAACTGGATCCCAGGACTAATATTGTCACAAAAAAATCAATCAGCACAGCATGACAGTAGATCATGAGGACCGTGCTCTGAGTAGGTGATAGTGAGGAGGAAGAGGAAGAGAGCTGCATGCCAAAGGTCATTTTGAGCAGCGTTATATATTGATGATTGTACCTTACTTGAGCAAATGAAGTATTTGACCAAGTGTCTAAAGTGATGTTCTCCTACCCCAGTCCTTTTCTTGCTGGAAATCTAGGCAAGAGGTGGGATGTGTTGGGATTTTTGCCCATTTTCCCAGCCTTCTAGATTACCAGGAATTGCTAGGGGATCTTTCCCTAATGCAAGGTTTATTTGGAAATTGGTTTACCCTGATTTCAGAGTAACTATGGTTGGGGGATTTTAGGATATTCGCCTGGTCAGATCCATTGGGGATTGATCTAAACAAATGCTTAAGATCTTGTTGGGAAGAGTTGCTGAAAAAATAGGGGGATCTGATAGTGATTAACTATCAGGTATAATAATTGGGATTGGTCAGGTTTCATCACTATCTGATTGGTAATGTAAGTAGTATTTTGTGTGGTGAGTGATGCTGCCTGCAACTAGCAAATTAATCAGTTGGTTCTTGACATGCCTTAATGGGTAACAAGTCTATTACCTAAGCAGGTAGCTAGCTAAATATGGCTGGTTTACTTGGACTGAGAGGAAAATCTTAGGGACACATTTTCTTACTCGTTCCATTTTAGGTCTTAAGGATGTCCAATGATGGAATCCTAGCCAGGATGGGGAAGCTCATAGCTGCTGAGATGATGATGGGTGATTCAACAGAAACAGCTTCCTTTTCATTGAAGAGGTGTCAAACCAAGGGTTAGATGACCAAATCCCCACTAGTAATTCCCTAGAATTCACTTATAATAAAAATAGTTATATAGTTCTCCCATATAGAGTTCTATAGTTTTCATCTGATATACAGTTTAATTAGTAAACTTTATCAGCTTTCAATTGTTCTATTCTTTCTCAAGGATATTATTGCTGTGTGCAATAATTGGGAGACTCTTTAAAGAAAAGAGTAAGGATCTGAGAGGGGATCCAGAGAAGAAGCAGAAACAATTCAGGGATTGCTTCCAACTGGTGAGTCAAACCAGAAAAAACTGTCACCAGGGAATTTCAGAGAAGATTGGGTTTTACAGTACAAGGGAACAAATCCCTATTTTTAGACATTTTAAGTTTTTTGAGTGGGAATACTGGCCAAGCGTTAGAATGAGATCTAAGAAATCTATTCAACTATGGATAATAGTCGTCATACTATTCTCAACTGATTATATCAACAACAATACAATGTGGACTAATTGCACAAAAACTGAACCTGTGCAAGTAATAAGTTTATAGGGGTTATTATCCAATAATAACCAGAACCATTAAAATTTTACAGCTGAAATGCTCCACTTGAATATTGATGGGTAGACCCAGCTGCCAGTCCTTTACTTAGAAAATAGTGAAGCATAGAGGCTACATGATCTCATCATACTCCTTATTCATGGGCTATGATGAAACAGTAAAGAAGATGCTAGCTTGGTACTCCCACAACACCTAGGAGAGAGTGGAAAATTATATAAGAAAATTAGAGTAGCCTGCTTGCATTGTCTATAGCCATCAGAGCGAGTTACTGTGATCCTGGAGTCTCACACTATCATGGGCAATGGCAGAGTCCATAAAACCTATTAGTAAGTTAAAGTAAGGTATTACTGGGAGGGCATCATGGAGATCATAGCTGAAATCCTGGATGCCTGTCTGACCTATAAAAAATAAAATCTGCTTCAAGCCCCGCTATTAATATTAACCTAATATGTCCAAATAACTCATCCACACCATAAGTTTGGATGTGGTAGGTACTCTCCTTCAGAATACCAGGGTAATCAATATATCTTGGTTTGAATTGATCATTTCACCAATTGGGCTGAAATGGTTGCTCTCCCTGCTTAAACTACCAAAGCCACCGTTACCTTCTTATATCAATATATCCTCACGTAGCATGGTTGCCCTCAGGTCCTCCTTTGAGACAATGAAAAACTTTACCTCAAAGTGATAAAGCTCCTTGCCACCTTAATGGGAACACAACAACTCTTCTGGCCCCCTAAAATCCATCCACAAATGAGGCCATAGAAAGAGTTAATGGAACCCTGGTTTCTATACTCTGCAAAATGGCCAATTCAGACCCTCTCCACTGGGATATCCACCTGATCAGTGCGCTCATGGCATATTGTATTAGTTACTATTGCATCCTCAAAATATCCCCTTTCCATGTGTTGTATGGACAAGAACATTGGGTGCCAGCTTTATTAGTCAAAGATATTTTCTCTGACAGGACTGACCCTAAACAAGCCATGAAAAAGTTAGCCCAGCACATCATTTAATTAAAATCAAAAGCTATGACTAGCTTGGCAAAGACTGTTACTAAAGAAGGCCAAACTGTTGATGAGAGCTGGGCCACTCTTACATCTTCCAAGTATCAGACTTAGTACTGTACACCACAATTAGATCATTCCTATGAGCGAGAAGCTTGGGTCTATCTGGGAGGGACCTTTCATAGTCATATATAAGCAAGGGGATGAATTCTCTATCAAGTCCCTTCCTTCTAAAGTTACCATAAAATGGTTTTATGCTAATTCTTACTCCTCTATTCACCCCCTAACACTCTTGAAGGGGATAACGTTGAACAATTACAAGCTTGATATTGTGAGAAGAGCGTTTTGGAGATAAATAGAGATAATATTGTCCAAAAAGCCTGACCAATTCTTGATGGGGTTTTCTAAAATTTGGGTAGTACTTTTATAAAAATCCTTGGCCAAATTGCACGATTTTTAGTAGTCAGATTGCACTGATCATGTAGCAGAATTAGGGGAGTTCATCTGAAGTTCCTTCCTGGCCCATTTGCAGTTTACTTCAAACATCTAGGCGGAGACTACCCCTTTTATAGGGTTGGAGAGGGTTATGCAAGGTGAAAAATGGTATCACCCAATGATTAGGTCAAATTTATATTATAATCCTTACCTCACGGATTTGTCCTACCTGCCATCAACCATGCATCAGCCATTCCATCAAAGCAAGGTGAGTCTTGAGAGCTCTGATAGGTCAACTACATTATTCCCTAATTTGGCTATACATACCCTAATCAAATTTTATACCTCATTCACTTCAAGCTTTGATACAATTTTAGTACTAAGCATTTAGATATCAATAAGGGTTCTCTTTTTTACTCCTCCCATTGAATATAATAAAGACTATAAAAACAAAGTTTTTCTAGTAACAATAAAATTCCCATATCTCATATATAAGTGGTATAAAATTCCCTAAACTTATTTATTCCTGCAGTTGAAAGTTTACATCTCCTGCAAAAATATGTTGATATTCAGGTACAAAAAGCCCCAGCGAGAAGGAAAAGCCTGAATTCCAATAATGAATACATGTTAACTGAGGATGAATCCCCCCCTTGGGTTGGGACCATCTAGTACTAAAAAAATACATGTTAACTGAGGCTAATTTATATGTATGTTTTTGAGCCAATTAAAGAGCATGGAAATTTTGCCAATGAATCTATAGATTATTTATAATACCTTGGTTAGTTGACAGATCTACCATACTAAAGAACACTTACTAGGACATATGCTGCCTACTATACTAGAGGACAGATGCAAGAGTGTTTATTATAGTTTACTAAAAATAAAGGCTTATATTTATGAATAAACGGTTGGTTTCATTTTTTTATTTATAGGTTGAATGAATATACCTAAGCATTTAGTAAAAATAATTTAAACACTACCTACCATTATTTATAAATTTATTATTTTTAGGATTACATAAGTTTATGGGTCCAATTAGATTCTTATAGTTATTTATCAATTAATACCTAGAACTGCTCATATTTAATCTCAGTTAGTTGATAACTCTACTTTACCGGAGAAAAATTATTAGAGAATATACCAGAGAATGATTGCTATCTACTATACAAGGGAAGGTGCAAGTGCGTTATATATAATTAATTATAGATTTAATTTAAAGTAATTAGTTTTATATAAAACTTAAGTATGTGTAATAATAAAATGGTGATAATTTCTACTATGAATAGGCTAAGATTATAGAACAGATGGTAATGATTTATCAATAATATATGTATACATTATACCTCTCACATATACTTCTAATAAATTAAGTAATGGAGCTATATGCATATAGATTAGAGTTTGATTTATAATAAAAATTAATATTTATAACAGAGAATGATAATAAATTATAGATTTAAATCTTGCAGCTGGTAACTTTAGATAAACTCTCATTAAGTCATAAATATTATGTAATTATTATATTAGTCTAATTGAGAATTTGTTTTTAACCTTCACTTATACTCTATATGCATATTATACCTATAAATTATCTACCAGTATTTAAAGTAAACAATCTAAATTAATTGCACTATCAATAAATTGAGCTATAATATATTAATTTATAATAAAAACCAGCTAACATAGAAATAGTTAGTATAAACCTAAAGTTTCTATTATATTAACATAGGTGATAAACTAATATCATGATATAATAAAGAGGGTTAAAATAGTCATGGGATAAATACAGAGATGTCTTACCTAATACCCCACTCTGGTGCTGCAAAAGGTGTTATAAGTAGACTTCATGATATAGTCAAGTAAATGAAGAGGCTCATTGGAATTAAGAATATCCATAAATTATAATAGCTTAAATATGATAGCTAATCTTGCTTCTTCTGTAATATATTACTTTTGAGGTTTGAGCAGCATAATTGACTTTCTGGTTGACAAGTTATATGTACACTTATAAAAAACAGAATGTTAAATATATATATTAGCTCTTTTTTTAAAATAAAAGATTCAGCAGTAGCAGGAACCACCCTGTATAAAAACCACCCAAATCTTCCTTTTTTAACTCCATATCATTAATTAATTGATTAATGATAAGAGGGAATGGAGGAAATTAATTATATTCATCCTAGCCAGAACAGGTTTTGAACCTGTTACAGCATTTTTATCCCACCTTAGCTTGTGGTTACAGATGTGTGCAACTACACCCGGTAGAGATAGTAGCTCTGAAAGTAATGTAAAATTATCATCTAAACTTGGATGCATATGAATAACATAACTAATTATCTTTATGGTTTAATTAGTTGATTTATTTTTAACAGCAATTTTACACTTAAACCAATGCTAAAACCAAGTGCAACAATATAGAGTGGAGTTATAATTAGGATATAAGAGTTTTTAAAACCACAATAGATTACAAATTGTACACTAAAAGTTTATAGGGTTGAGGTTTATAGTATAATTTTTAAAATTTAGTTTTATCTATTTACTTTCAGGGATATCATTAACAAATTTTTACTTATCATGCTAGGCTTACTTTAATGGATGGGAGTTGAGAAGGAACTGAGTACTAAAATTGTATCAGATCTATGCTATTTATATGAAATTTAGTGGGTAACAGGTGGGTATTGTATATATGTATTAATTTCATTTAGAACTGTCACAGTGGCGGCAATAGTAAAAAATTGGTCACAAAGCAGATATGCTAGCAAAAAAATTTTATATAAAAAAGCTATAAAGCTGATTAAATTCTGTAGTAGAAAATCTAAGCTAAAAAATAAATTTTGACTAATATGTTCCAAATGAGGCACCAGGAAAGATTAGTTGGCATATCTTCAATCACATTAGGAGTGACCACTTGGGTGCTATTTATTTTACAAAAGTAAAATAGGTGCAAAATATTAAAGAATATGGTTATTGGTGAAATCTACTTAAGGTATTGCAAAACATTAAACCATGTTTTGTTTAATTTTAAGGTGGGCCAACCTGGCGATGATACCACACTAGTAAGTGGGTAAATAGAAAGTCAAAATCAATAAGAAAGTAATATAAATCTCGGTAAGCCTCCACACGCAGCATTCATATAGGTAAAGGAACTCTATAGGCCGCCTTTCTATTTGCTATCTCATTTTGAGCATTAATATGCAACGCCAACACATTCATAAATCGTCCCTACTTAAAGTTCATTTACCAGTATCAAACTCAGGAGTCAGTAATTATTGAGTCCATACTTTACTAAGAGATCACCAATTCCTCACTCTATACCATGTTGCTCTATAATTTAGGCTGAAGTGTACCACTATACTAAGTTGTTTCAAATAATTTTTTACTAACTATGGTGCAAAAATTGTAGAAAAATCTATAGTTTATGATATTTTATAAAAATACCTAGGAAATTGTTTCAGCATATATAAATCTAAGCTTTTTAGACTTTATTCTGTTTTGATATTTTCTTCATGCTAAGACTAGTTTGAATTAACCTTTATAAAATTGTAGGTTTTAGGTTTATAAATAATAAAGGTTTAAATGCCAAAATTTAAATTTAATAATTTTTTAGAAGTTTTATATATAAAGACTTCTATCTAACCAGATACTGAGTGGAAAGTGTGAAACTTTGTAAATATAATTTGAGAGGTTAACTTATCAAGTGTATCAAATGAAACACATACTGTATGATTCCACACCATCCGATCAGTAAGTTTGTGAAATTTGTAACAATGCGTTTTTAACTTTCATGATGGAGAGTTCAACTTAAAATATATGAATCAAAATCAGAAAATAATAAACTAAAAATAAGTATATAAAGCGTTAATTTCTGTTATTTGAGAACGGGACTCAAGAATAGCTTTCAGTATTATATATGATAGTAAAGCCAACGTTTTTTCTAAAAATTAATAGCTTACTGTAACAGTGGTGTGGGATCAACTTTAAGGCCGCCAGGAGGTCTAGGTACTCAGCAAAGATGTTAAATCGTCAACAGTTGATACTCTTATACTAATATTTTGATATTTATTTATGACAACTAGTTAAATTTCAGATAATGTTTTTTATCTAGTTAAACAAGAATATGAAATTTAGTAAAAGGTTTATCTTTTCTGGTGTGGACTACCATAAGGTAACTAAGTGCTCACTTAAGCATTTATAATTCATGCAAGTATGTTAAAAGTCCATTGGGGTTTATTAACTTGAATGAGGTGCCATGGCATCAGAAGTAGTTTTGGCCATCCATTTCTACAACTAACCATCATCTTGTTTTTGAAAAGCGTAATATAATGTCCTTATGTAAGTTTCTGCAGAATACTATAAGTACTATAATCTTGACAACTTGGTTTATCATTTGCAAATATACCGCATAACACTATTTTAAACTTTTGGAGGCGCCCAGTTTTAAAGCTTAATATTTTTATAGTATAATAACATTTACTCATTTTTCACAGGTTTTTGACTAATTCCATTAGCTAAGGATGCGTAATGATGACCTTTACTCATTTTTATCAATATAAAAATCAAACTTATAATTATCCATTTTTATATTACTAAGAGTGCGGTAATATTTTCTATTTTCTAAGACTAATAATATGTAACTAGACATAGTTTTATCCTATGTTTTTAGTTGGTGTATCAAACTACTCTGTGGGGCAGATCAGTTTAAATTTCATATATAATTTAAAGTTTAATATCACTAAAACGTTTCTAAGTTCTAGGGGGCCAGCAGCTTTTTAATTTTTTTATGGAAACTTTGACCAAGTCCTGTGCATTTATACAATCCCTTGATAGGACCTAGATCTATTGAGAAATAGAATTGCTTAAAGACTACCAAGTACTCAAGGTGATGACCTAGATGATATGAGTATGCAACACCTTCAAATTTCTATTTGGGAAGACCATATAAACGGTATGGTTAGGAATAACAGGTGTAGGACTATCATAAGAGGTGAGTAGAAATGTTTGAAAGGTGGGGAATGTGTGGAAAACAATGTGAATGTCATAAGGATGGTGGCGTACTCCATTCTCTTTGTAATGCAATAGGTTTCAATTCTTTTTGGACCTAGGTTGAAGCACTTTTTTGATTATGATATTTTTTGCATTGATCATGAATAAATCTCAAAACTTATATGCCTTAAAACACTGCAATATCATCCAAATATTCCTAAAATTTTTAGTATCAGAATTTAAATTTTTTGCTATCTAAATTGGTTTTTTTCAAGGATCTAGCAAGCTCAGCAACTGCTTTCACTCTAGTTTCTTCTCATGGTTCAAAGATGTCAAAAAATTTGATATTAATATACAATAAGACTAGTTTATTTGAGAAGCAGATTATTGGCTATTTAAAAAATAAGATGAGTATATTATTAACAATCAGATTGGATTGATGTCAATTCTTGATAAAACATATGACCTCGGATAAAGACATAAATTATGAAAAAACACACTAATGTATCAAATATTGAGGAATACCAGCTAACTCAAGAATACTGACTATGCTTCTAGCCAAAATATTGTGAATCCACTGCACCAAATCTTAAGGAAAGACAGTTGAATGGCCACAGTTAATGTTATAAGAACTGTGATGGTGAAGTAAGGGGCCTTTTGGAAAGATAAACAAGCATTATGACTGCCACTGTAAAAGTATTGAGAATTCACAAAGAATAGCTTTAGTGTGCTCTACCAATTATAGAAAAAAATTATATTTAATGTTTGTTGTTTCTATTATTTACTAATCTATTTCAAAGCGAAGTGATTGGTATATTGCCTTTCTGTTGCATCAGTGGTACCTAAATCATGTGCAACCTTCCCATATAATACATGTTTTTAAACAATATCTGCCAGAATATCATAGTGGTGCTAACTACAGGGGGCCCCTGATTTAACCAAACAAGTTCTTACACATAGCAGAACCATGTCAGATCCATCAAGCACTAATGGTGATCAACCAGTCTAATGAGTCAATACAATATATAGTAATTAGAAAAGCCTTGGATTCAATACATTAAATTAACAACAAGCTACTCTGCAAGCGTAAATCCCTTGCAGATCAGCACACAGATGTACTTGGCAACCTCATACAAATGGAAAAAAGAACCTCCAATTGAAGGTTATACTCAATGATATATAAAAAACACTGCATTTAAGAAGAACTGGACGCTGAGAAGCGTTAACAAAACATCTAATGTGAGTTTAATGAACAAAACAGAGATGGTAAAGAAAATGGTGTTGCCGCAAAAAAGTAAAGCCAAAATTTGCTTAAGAGCTCTTTGTGAATCAAGAAGCTGACAAGAATCGAATTGCATACTGCAAATGCTATTGTGATAAAGGCTATGTTTTTCAAGAGGAATTTTCCAAGTATTTTCTGTTTTTTCATCTGTGGAAATCTACTACCCCACAGAAGCCCATGGCAGACTTAAGTCCCACTATCTGACTTGTTTACAAACCTCACATTATTGCAACTTGCACCAGGTAAGAGGAATCAGATTTTACACCTAAACTGCACAGACTCGAGCTTGAAAAAATTGTTCACATCATTTAACTACCTTTTTGAATTTAAATGGGAATATATGTAGATTTTCAAGCGCCTCAAATTTGCCATGAAAGGAGCTTCAGATCAACAGAAGTTGAAGCTACTGATATTCACCTTAGATGTTGAAAGCAACAACTAAGTCACTTGCTATTTATAATCAGCTCCATCACCTACCAGGAAGTCAAGAGCATGGTGCTTCAACTGTTTTAGGGCGTAAAGAAATATCCCAATTTAATACTGATTTATTGACAATTGGATTCTAGTAGAATTAATCTTTGACCAAGTTCACCAATTGATGCATTTTAGAAGCCCAAATCTTGGTATGAGTGGATGTATTATTTGAGGCCAAATCCAGGATTCAATGACTTTGGTGGAGAACATTACATTGTGAGCTCTTCAATGTGATGGCCTTAGCTTTGTAAGAGATGTACTGTACTAAAAAAAGGCAATTGCCTGCATGACTAGCTGTGACATTCAGACCTAACTCAGAAAGGAAGCTGCCAATGACCATTTCTGGGAAACCCTCCTTGAGCACCTTGCCACAGTTCTATACCTTCATCTAACTCTTAGATTTGAACTTTTTCCAACGCTTGTAGATGTATTGCCTCTGGATTAACGTGCTATCACTGTGGGCGATTATTTCAAATTTCAGTACACTTTACTACCAAGCTGCAAGTCAACATTAAACATATAAAAAATTATATCTAGTGAAAAGACTGGGTTGAGTATAGAAAAGACACT
Source organism: Massospora cicadina (assembly GCA_022478985.1). Taxonomy (NCBI): domain Eukaryota; kingdom Fungi; phylum Entomophthoromycota; class Entomophthoromycetes; order Entomophthorales; family Entomophthoraceae; genus Massospora; species Massospora cicadina. Next base: position 209,660 of record JAKSZP010014469.1, read on the forward strand.
CTACTGCTAGCGCTTTGACATCAACTAACCCAATTGGACACAACAACCTTTTCTATGACAGACCCAGCACTCCTCTGAAGAACTAATTATATTGAAGAAATGCTAATTACGCACATGTAATAATTTACTCTCAAGTTAAAGAAGTAGCAGCAAAGCAAACCTGTCAAGAAAACTTATAGCCCATTTTTGTATCAAATAATTGAGCATAACTCCATGGATGAATATCAAAATCTTTCCAAATTAATATCTTAATTAAGTCAACATCTCCATACTCAAAAGTATGTGAGCTAAGAAATTTATGCAGATAAGAAATAGCATAGAAATGATTTATTAAAAAGAAAAACTCTCAATATGTACATACGTTAAATGTAAAAAAAGAAAGGAAGAAAAAAGAAAGAAAAAAGAAAAAAAGAGAAAGAAGATAAATAAAGGAAAAGAAAAGCACTATATATAAATTATAAAGTAATAATAATAACAATATTAATATAATATAGACTAAGTTCAATGAAAATAAAGCAAATTATAGATCTGAACGCTCACATCCACTTCATGACCAAGTCTGCTGCCTCTGATCCCTCTGGGCGGCCTTGCACAACATCAAACAGTGTTCTGCACACCTGCTCCTCATATGATGCCTAAAGTTGGTTTGGCCTCTCTGGCCCCTCAGCCTCTACTTATGGTAGAGGAACCTGTCTTACCGGAGGGGACAGGGTAAGCAGCAGAGTTGAGATGAACTGCTAGAGGATATAGGACTACAAACCCATAGAAGGAGCCGTTTAGGAGATATAGCAGCCAGGTTACCAAATTGGTTATATCCTTGGGCTATCAGGAGCAAACCCTGCAGCCACATCTGCTTGTGGTTTTGAGACAGTAAGAGATAGCCAATTAAGGGGGAGCTAAATGAAGTGGGAACTGAACAAGAAGCTGTGTCCTAATTGAAGAGAAATGAACACACTGAAAGCCAAAAAATCCAAAGAAAAATTTACAGGCTGTTATAGGCTTGGGAAAAAGAGACAGACGCAGAAATTCACCTGATAGTCACACACAAGTGCCGCCCAATGGAGACCTACATAGTTTAAATTGTCATAGGGAAAGAATGATCGGTTTTTGATGAGCAGCATTAGTGAAGATTCAACTCAGTCATTAGCATCCAGAGCCTGCAATGTGGCACAAACTACAAATATTGTTGAGAAGGTCATCTCAAAAGTAAATCCACAATGAATGAAAGTGGGCTGGGGCATGAGGGAACTCGCTGACCAGTTAACCAGTATTCTTCAAACAAATAATATCATCCAACGGATTACAAATATTGTGGATGATGCTTGGAAGTCAGAGGTAGCTTCAGATGAGTAAAGTTGTCTACCATGATTTGTGCCACCTCAGTAAAAAAACCCCTACAATGCTCTGCACCCCAGTGCAAATGTTCCACAAAAATGATGAAAGGAGCATGCAAGAAGTCAGGTAGCTAACGAACTCCAGGAGGAAATCCTCTTGATCAAAGAAGATGTATCAACTAAACCCAGCATGACATCTTTATCACATATATCTAGGAAACTTATCCAATGGGACTAGGCTAGTATCATGCGCTCCTAAATTGCACAATAATCCAAGAAAAATGAATCAGGACAAGTTTGCGGGTAAATCAAGGGGGACAAATACATTTTGTAAAGACCAACAACTAAAGGATGATGCTAAAGAAGGCTTATCATCCAGTCAATAGATAGATGTCAGAATATTAGATATGTTTTCAGCAGATAGCCATTGACCTATTGGACAATAGCCTAGACTATTGTCCAATCATAACCAATAGGTCAATGGCTATCTGCTGAAAACATAACTAAATGTAATAATTTAAAAGTTTTAATGTATATGTCTAAAAGATTTGACTCAGGGCAAATATAAAAATTCTGACAGAAAACTCACTAATGAATAAACTATTATGGAGTACCAGTTAGCTCAAAAATACAGACTCCACTGCATGGCCAATATTGTGAACCCACTTTCCCAAAACCTAATTGGAGACAGTAGAGCAGTCACAGTGTTAAGTATAAGAATTGCAATAATGAAGTAAGGAAGGGGCCTTTGGGAAAGATAAACCAGCAGTGCAACTCTACCAATGTAGAAAATAGAGAGAAGATAAACCAGTAGTGCAATTATACCAGTGTAGAAATAGCTAGAATTCACTAAGACTAATGGTAATGTGTGACTCTACCAATAATAAAGAAATTTATATAGAAGTTTGTTGTTTTTATTAAATTTTATAGTGCTTTGAGTGATGGAAATCATCATTTTCCTTCATATTGCATCAATGGTGCCTTTATTCTGTGTACTCTTACACCAGATTATACACGCTCACAAAAACTATCCTCTAGAGATGTGCTAAAAACCAAAAGCTAAATATGCCAAAGTTGGCAAAGAAGGTCAAACATCATTATAGGAATGTTAACTGTTGTTATATATAAACTGAGTTAATGGCAGATAATATGCCCAGTTTTATTTACAGCTTTTAGAGTAGCAAGATATGTTTTTTTCAAAAAGACTGATGAAGCTTTCTGCTTGGTTATTTGTGTCAGAGAAAAAACTGAATTGAGTGAAGTTCTGAGAATCCAGATAGTGTTCATCAAATTGATAATGATATGGTGAAGTTAGATCTTTAGATTGCATATTAAGGTTTATTTGATATAGATTTGGCAAATAATTTCTTGTTAAAACATAATCACAACTAGATTTTAACATATAAATACTAACAAACTTAATCTGTAAATAGAGAGATGATACCAACTACTTTTAGAATCATGGTCAAGCAGTAATTACAAAAGTTCAGAAGAATTAAATTTTTTACTTTTAACTAAGATTGAGAAAGTTCAGGTAATGAAACTTAATATATAACTAAGGCATATTTACTATTTAAACTTTGAAGACAATAAAGGTGGTAACAAATGTATAAATCTTTTAGTATTTTCCATCTTTTGTTATCTAACTTAAAGATCTTTATATAAAACAAGAGTATACTTCCAGAAAAATATTTTTATAAGTCTATACAAATGTGTTAACTTCCTCTTCATTTTGGCAAAGCATAATTTATGAGTGCAGAAACACCACTACCTGAATAAATCCCTATATCTTAACTTCAGCTTCTAAAAGAAGCTTGTGCACTGGCATTCAATGCAATAAAAAGGTTGAATCAGTTTTTTTCTTTATTAGATTCGAATTAGCCATTTGTCATTACTTTTCATATGGTCTGCTCCGCTTCTTTGTTATATTGGACCTTTTGCTTGGGAACAAGCACGTGGATTGCTATTTAAAATTGGGTTTATAGTTCCAGTCCCTAAAATTTGGCTCAGCGTATTAAGCAGTTAGGCTGCGGGAAAAAATTTCTGTGGTGCATCATAAGGTTATTAAAAAATAAAATAAAATTAGAGTACCATATTGTTAACAATATCCAAAGCCTTATATCTCAAGAGCATCTAAGTGATAAACGTGTGAGCCTTTTGGACGTTAAGCGTGAACAATAAAATAGCTATATAGTACAATGTAAAGCGATACAAAACTACCATGATAGCATTATACCATCAGTTACTAGTAACTCTACTTTAAAAATCAATAAAAACAAGTTTCATGACACTTTTGCACGCTTTAGGGAGATCAAATTTCCTGTGTACATAAATTTGCCAGAATTATCTGATTATTAAGTATTCTTAGTATACATAACTATAATAAATCCTCCTCATCTTTAATAAAAATAAAAATGAAATTAAGGGTTTTTTCACAGATGGCCTACAATTAAACAAATCTTGATTGCAACTATTATCTCCAGAAGCAGTGCCCAAGAGGTACCCAACGACGACTTTAATGGTAGACTACACTTGATGCTAGGTGACACCATGAGAAATACCCTATTGATTTAGGCACAAACCTGTAGTATCAGTGGGTACACAGATGATAATAACTTTGCAGCTACCAAACTCTGGTTAGACAATCATTTCTAGAGACTATAGTGACCACTTACAGGCCATCTTCCCAGAATTCATAATTTTTCTAATTAAAAACTTAGGTTAGAGTTTTAAAGATTTTGGTATGAACTCTCTAAACTAGCAAATTACATTAAAAGACGGTGCGTTCTGAAAGCTGGACAACTTTTGAGGCAGCATTTATCTCCACATATGTAGATAAACCACTTCAGTATTCCCTAAACTGTAAAATAAACACCATCTGGTTAGTCTATAAGTGAGAAAACCTCTCTATCCACTAACATCTTCTAGAAATCAGAAAAAATAATTCTAAGAAGAGATTGGGTTGTATATTTGTGATTACTAACAGTGGTGATTATCAAACAAATAGAGACAAAAATTTCTTCTATTGAGTGACGCCACCAAATCTACTTCTAAGATAAAAGAATATAACAACTGAATGACAGCTGAAAACTACTCCCCCAACTCAAGATAACAAAATATATATGCACTAAATTATACAAGATCATTATAGAGATTACTGAGATACACCACTCTTCACCATCTTTTTTGGAAAATACACATTATCCAAAATATTCTACAAGATAAAGGCTGATAAAGTTCATGGAAGCAAAATATCAACATGGAAATGGAAATGATCACCATAAGTGATAAAGAATATGAATAGTAGTAAAAGGTAGAAATACGCTTTTTATTACTTTACAAAGGATGCCTGATCTATGTTTAGGTCAACAGTTTTTCTTCCTAGAAACTTTGGAGGGAGTACCCTCACAATTAAGTAAAGTTGAGGGATAGGTGGCCGCATAGAGCTCACAAGGCACAAACTGAAGGTCGTTTATGGAAGGGAAACAAAACAGAGGAAATAGCTTCTGGGTTTATAATTAAGAGTCTCACTGCACTCCACCATTGAATGGGTTAGCTTATTACTTAACGTCGATATATGATAAAAAGGATAGCATCCTGCAAGATCACAGCAGGGGTTGCCACCTGGTCTCAAATATGAAATGACCCATTAATCCTAAGCAGGCGTATGAGAGGTGGACGAAATCCTTCCTCCTCTATTAGTATCTGTCAGAATTTGTGATGACATACAATCTGAAACTAATAAAGGTCAAATCAATGAGCAGTATGAATCCATCCTCCAAGTTTCAACTGTGATGGAATGAGTAGTTTTGCCTGGTGAATTGATGTGTTAATACCATGGGAGCCTAAGTTCGCGTTAGTGAGCACTGTGAAGTTTATGTGGAAACCCCTGAGGCATCAAGTTAAAAGAAGTAAAAATGACTCAAAGCCCTCTATCTAATCAGGGGTCAACTTCTTTAGTGGGTGCATGTTTGCTGTGATGTGCACCATGATGCATGTAATGCTTTCATAAATAAGTTAAACTAAAACATGAGAATAGAGGTTTGTATTAGAAGCATGTTGTTGGGGTTCACCCCAGGTTAGGTAAAGCTTAAACTTATGGTTCCCAACTTATTTAAGCCCCTCAACTTCATTTTATATTTCTTATTAATTCAATTGATCTTTGATGCTTTCTCAGGCCTATGGACTTAAAATATTAATATTTAGTTGTCAATTATCACTTTCTCAGGCCAAATTTCCTGATAACATTATTATTGCTTATTTACTAGTGCTCTATCAGGCCTAATAACTAATTATCATTAAAGTCTTAGGTTTTTATATGTTGGTTAAGCTTTCCATAGTAGCTCAAGTTCACGATCCATTAATTTAGGATAAATTACCCTGATAGTGCTCCACTGGCCAACGAGATAAGATGAATGCTAAATCAACTGATTATTATCTTGACTATAAGCCAAAAGTTGTACTCAGTGTTTACCTCCTTTATTCAAACCAGTTATAAGCTTATGCCACATTATACTTTATCTCATATTGGCTCCCTAATGGTAGATAATGTTAACCATGTAACTATGTTACCATTATTGCTCTCAGTCCAGCCTTAGATAATGAATCCTGATCTACTCCAAATCTAAATCTGTACTAAGCCATAACCCCCTGCCTTCTAGAATCTCCTTCTACCCTCTCACGTGGTATTTGCCTGTCACTCATCATACTCCTGATTTTCTCATGGTACTTTAATATTCCTATCTTATTACTTCATAAAGATATACCAATTGCTAAACTTTTTTATAAGCTTACATTTAAGGCTCTTTTGAATAGTCTCAAAAATAACATTAGCAGTTATACCTAAGATCTTGCTATATATGTGGACCTTACTGAAGTGAAAGTGCCTAGCCATCACTTCTCAGAAGAGCCATTCCGCCACCAAGTGCCATCCCAAACAGAGTTAGAATATATAAAATATCTTTATCCCAACCCAAGTTGTCCAACCCAGGCATCTCTGAGTACCAGTTGAGTTAGACTTTTCTTTCGCTTACTGAAAAGCTGAGAAACGGGAAATTAAAAAAATAGGCCAGTAATTTCATAACTGAGATCACAGGCCAAAAAATTAGTAGTGGACATTGTGGGTGCTGCGCTATCCTTGGGATTCCACAATTTGTGGCATCATTTCCAGGTGTGGGCTATTTTTTTATTCGTGTATAGAAAACTGTTAAATTGCAAAAGTATCATGAGAATTGAGAGTAGGAAGAATGATGGGGCTCACAAAGGTTGGCTACGTTCCAAACTACCCTTTTAACCTTTTTGTAAATTTACAGCTTGAGATGCGCTTCATCTGCAATAAACCAGCACTCTAAAGTTCACTAAAGTTTTGTAAGTTAAAAGCGTTTTGGGAAAATGTGAAAAGGGGGAGCTGATATCAGTAGTCAGAAAACTAATCTAAAAAGCAAAATCAAAGACCTTACTCTGAAATTAAAATAAAAGGGTATATGGGATAAGAGATATTAAATAAAATTTTAAAAAAGTGGTGGCATGGGGGAATATACTTGGATAATATATGAAATTTTAGCGGTGTAGTTGTGGACTTCACTACACATGAGCCTATCCTCTCAAAAAACAACCAGATGGGTAATGTAGGGTAGGAGTAGGTTGTTTGAATTTAGGGCAGCAGGAACCACTTAGCTTATTGCATACCATGGAAAGCCTTACACATGCCCATAAATGGAAAGGACCAATGAAGAAAGTTCATAATTAGCCACAAGACACAATTTGGACTATTCCACTGATTGATGATCTGAGTGAAGCTGTATCTTGAATTTCAGGTGTGCATCAAAAAACCACTAGAACCATGGGGCGCAACAATCCAATTATTGATTATAATAGGAGGACCACTGCTTGATCCTCATACTGGATGAAAAGTGAAGACCCATATTGAGAACATAGATGCTCTCTACACCATAAGGCTCCCATATATCCTAAAATATAGAAAAATTTTGACTTAATAAAGTAGATAAAAATTCTTTACTATATTTTAATGTATATTTTTGTGTTCCTTCGTATATTCAGGACAATAGCATTAGCATTCATTAATCAGGATAGCTTCCAATAATCAGATCATGCTAAACATTAAAGCTCTTTGCCATCCTCCTTCAAACCATATTTTCACCAAGAGACACCCCAAAGAAAGCTAGAAGCTCAAAACAGGACATCTCTAGGAGTCCAAAAAATACTTTGACTCCACTATAGTGACTAAGCTGAGAGTGTTCTTCATGACAGGGGAACCAAGTTGGTATCAGTGCAAAGATTGATATGATCAGAGAATAGTTCTATAAATAATTCCTATCCCATTAATGTGGCAGAAAATATAACCATGAGAAAACAGCTCTCAATATGAATTTAACCTAGAAATTTTATATAGTTTTTTTTTGCCAATTTTAGATTAGCTTGCCCATAACATAATAGCCTAGTATTATATTCAGGTTTACACCATTAGTGGCACTATTCAGCAGATCTTGAATGCAATATAACTGACTGAAGGATGATCCAGTCACTTCTATGCCATGGAAGTACCATTCTACATGAAAAGAATTTAAAAATTAGCTACTATGGTCACTAATCAGTTACCAATGGGGTGGAACCCAACCTTCACCTTTTAATGAATCTCTCTCTTCATAACCTCCTCCAGTTAGTAGTTTAAGTCATGCAAAGGTGTTACGAAATTTTTTTAATGTAAGTTTAAATCCAACCATGTTGACTTTTAAGAAGACAATTTTTCATTTATCCAAGATATCTGCGAGGTTTTATGACTAATTGCTGCCATATTAACAATGTTAAAACCAGATTTCCATATCTGACACTATATCTTGGGATACAATCACAACCAACTAACACATTGTATATAATGTATAGTAACTATAGTACGCGAATATGTGCATCAAGCATATCTGTATCTGCCAGTTGAATCCAGGCCCTTTATTAACTCTAGTGCAATGCCTGAACTAAGTGGAGGCTTGATTGAAAAACTGTAACATCAATTCTATGAACATTCCATAGCCTTAGAAGTCCAGGGGCCTGAAGTTCCTTGTGGCCCTGAAGGGCCCCCAGGGCTTCAAGGTACTACTAGAACTAATGATTCTGATGTGCCCTGAGGTCCCAAAGGTCTTAAATAATCTATGGATCAGAAGGAGCAGAAGCGCCATGAGGCCCTAAAAGACCTCCTGGCCCCCTAGGTATACTGCCCTACATGCTGAGGATTCTGAAAATTCATGTAGAAGCTGAATATTGGTGAATATTGAAGCTCTGCATAGTAAAATATAACCAATTAGTAATGATGCTGCATCCTCCCCATTGTTCATCCTCTTAACCCTAACATCGCCTTAAAGTCAATAGACGAGGATATATAAGATATATTTGTTTACTAAGGTCACCATTAATGTCTTAATCTGATAGAACAAATTTATACTATACTTAGAATCTGAGTCAGCGATTTTAAATTTGATATTCCATCTCTGAAAGTCCAGATGGAGCTTAAGTCGATTAAAGCGTCCCTTAATCACTTATGGAATGAACTACTATATGAAGAAAAGAATTTGGAAGAAAAATGGATCAAATTGCCACCTGTGAATTTACAAAAAAATGTCTTTCTAAGCCAAGCTATAGTGCAGAGCTGGGCATATACACTCTAAATACCCCTTCTAGATCTAGCTTTAAGACCATTTTTTAGAAAGGGAAAAAAACAAGTAGGTGTAGAATCACGTCATTTTTTAAATGATTATGAGAGTGCGATAGAAGAGGCCATTAACAGGCAGAATATGAAGCACAACCATTCCTGCCTCTATTAAGAAATCAGAGAAATTATGGCCACTCACTTAAGTGGCTGTCAGACCTGTGCTCTGGTCAAGAACGTTTTAATTCAGAGTTTGAAAGTGATCAATCTTTTCAAACCAGAATCAGGATAAATGGTGATCCATTAAAATAATGGAGAAGTCCCATTAACTTCTCTAGACAATTCTATGCCAGCGCCCAAAAAATAGTTACTACTACTTATATTTCTCTGGATGACGCCATTACTGCGCTTATCACTTTGAGTCCTGGCATAATGTCCAATTACACATGATAGAACTTAAACAAAATTAACATGTATCAGAGTAAACAAGCAGGCTTTAACCAAAGTTTATTACCACTATATTGAATAAATATCTTGCTTTTCAGAAGTTCCCAGTTATACTCACATACAAATCACTGAATTAAAGGATAAGATCATACCAATTTGTTACTACTGAAAAGGTCATCATCACACCATGGACTAGTGCTATAAGTGACGTGCAGAGGATGTTGTAATTCAAACTGTTGGCAAAAGGGAGGCCGACATTAGGTAAGTGTCTCCTTATGCTGAATCAACCACTAAAATGACTATAACTAAATCTCCTATCTCTGAAAGATTTTTCTACAATGATACCTGAGTGAACAAGCTATCTACTTCTGACAATGAAAATTTTTATACTTGTTCTAACTAACAAGCTATCATGTTCTTAACTTTGCCGCCACATTTTGACATTATGATAAATTAGGTCACCGTTTAAGTTCATAAATCTAATTCTTGTGATAGTTGATAGTGGATCCACAGTAAATATCATTTTTGTGAAAACTTATGAAGAGAACTAAGATTGCTCCAAATTTGCCACACTAAATTGAGCGTGGAACTTATGTGTTACATCAAGAAGAGACCCCTCCGCTTGGACTGGGTGGCGTTCCCTTTCCCATCCACAAAGGGTCCAAGAAGGCCAGCTGCACCTCTCATCTCCCAGGGCAACTTCGACCATGTAGTGGACAAGCGTTGGGCAACAGCTTACCCTTTAAAGACCCCGCCACCCATCCCAGTATTAACTTCAGTCATATATTGGTACTGCATATCAAGGGAATTTGTGCTAAGCTATTGGAGAGTCAGCATCCTGATGGGGTAGATGGTTTTAATGAAGTCAATGGCAACGAGCCTTCAGCATTAAGGCCCAAAGGCCCCAATCCTGCAAAAAAGCCTGACTGGCATGTGATTTTGGCAAATAAAACGTCTAGTGTTGAACCTTTGGAAAAACTCGCTGATGGCATAGAGCATTGGGAAATGTTGCCACCAGTTCAGAAGCCTCCCCTACAAAAATTTCTTCTGGCATTTCTTAATTGGTCAGTAGGTGCTGGATCAACCAGGTGCGGGATGGTTGGGTGTCCCAAACCTGTTCCTAACCTCTTGAGACCGCCTCTATATGAAGTGGCCTTGGGAGATTCCTGTTGCCAGTTGGGCGAGATGCCATCGCTCTAAATGTCAGAACTTCAGAAAATTCACAACTTGGGTATCCATGGTTAAACTGACAACAACTTAGAAAACCGCCAATATTTTTCAAAAAGGTTCAAATAAGTTTGTTTTCCACCCTTGTTCAAAGTTCTCCAGGTTAAGTCAAATCTTAGGGGCCCTGGTCCCACGTTTTTCTAAGCTATTCCCCGATTGATTGTCTATTTGAGCAGTTGTAACACAATGAGGAAGATTTACGGTTAATTCTTATTTTTTAAATTCATTAAAAAATTTCCCAGGCTCCAATTTACTTGGTTAAAGCTTAAATTTTCTTTTGACAAACCCCCACAACATCCAATGTGGCCCCATGGGCCTCATATCAACTGGTTTATAATGGTCATATTATTAACTTTGGTCCCTACCACAGTCAATTGGGCCAATCATGTTATGAATTTGTGGAACTCTCCCCAATTGCAGAGGATATCTTCCAGATGAATCTCATTAACAGGTGAGCCCAACTATCCCACTCCAGGCGAGAATCTGCCCCCTCATCAATGTGGCTGTACCAAATTCTCCTATGGGAACGCCAAACTACCCAATATAATCTCACAACTTCCTACACCTGAGCCCGTCGTTTGAAGCTACAACAGCCTGGTTTCTTGCTGGATTGCTTTTTACGCTTGCGGCATGTCAGCATTCAATTGTTACCTTTCTCCCTGCACACTCTAACATTTTTGAGAGGCAATGCCCCTGGCATTCTGGCATGTCTTTTGGGTGCTTCTGAATCTCAACTGGTAGGACAGTCTAAACTTTATCTGCCGTTTTCCTGGCATGCTGGCTCCTAAAGTACAAGGTCTATTAAATTATTCTAAATTCCCAAATAGGTTTAATAAAAAATTATGGACATCTCAGCAGTACCCTTGACAATCTTAGATACAAATTACTATTGAATATTAATTTTATGGGGTTTATAAAGCATCATCTATCATTGGGTTAAGAATATGATCCTTACTTGGGATACATGAACCATAGTATTGAAAAAATCTGAATTTTAAGATAAGTATAGAGGCTTAAACCTGCTTAATGGAGAAGGATGACAAGAATAATCAAATTAAAACCTTGTCCATGGTACCCATATGTGAATGCCACCACATGTGCCTGATAAGAAAAGAAAGAAATGCTCTTATAATCTCTGTTGGGTTTTGAGATCTAAAGAAGATTGGATACCTTGTTCTAAATCAAGTGTAACACTTTGATCAATTAAATAAGAATTAATTGGAAGCCCTAGTATTATATAGTTTCAGTTTGTGCTAATATACCCAGAAATATTCAGAATCCCTTAATCAAGTTCTTTCAACTTGACCTGAACATATCATATTGATATGATCCCAGGTCCATCAGTGTAATAAAATAGCAAATACATCAAATGATAAAAAGCATTGAGAGGATTGGAAGATCCTAGACAAGGTGTAATTATGAGATTTCCTTAGTGATGTGTTCTTATCCATCCTATAAATATTGAATCTTTCGAATTTTAAAATAGGATTCTGACCTTTACCTTACTTGCCCTAGCCTTCTCTTAACTGTCTCTAGATTTTTAGATCTAAGCCCTATTTTGAACCTTACCTAACAGTCTACTATACATGAAAAGATATAAAGTGATGTTCAATAAAGGGCGCTTTAAGAAAATAGAAAAAATTATCCTAAAAAGATGGAAAATAATTTCAATCAAGTGAGAATTAGCATGAAAACATGACTGGAAGTGTAACTCAATGAATCAACAATTTACAGTATTATGCGACTCTTTTGAAGCCTGAAATCTTATATTTTGAATTTTTTTGAGTTCACCTTTCCTACTGTTTTTCAATATCAATATCAAATTAATATGAATTTTTAAGTAGAACATATTAACCAATATGCCATGATTTGCCCTACTCTGAGTGAATCATTTTTTATCTGGGGTCATGACTCAATATATTAAGTTATTAATGAATGCTTTTTATGCTCCTTGTTTTCTTTAGTTGAGCTAATCCAATGAATTAGTCTTTCCTAAGACTATTGTGGATTGATCCCAATAATATTAAGTATTTTAATCTACCAGATTTTGCCAAAATAGATTGGTAGTGTAGTTAATAATAACAATTTAGTAAGTTGCCAGCAATCAATGCCAAGGGGTTTTAATGAGCAAGGATTAGGATTGCCGATTTACTGATTAGTTTATATCTATTGCCAGCTTAAACCAGATCTTTATTCACTCTCGCTTTTATCCTAGCACTTTACCTAATGTGACAGCATCTCTAAATAAACTATCACTCTTTTACCTATTGTTTCTCGTTGAAGGTAAAATAAAATGACATATAGAGCTAAGGTTTTCTAACCCTTTATTATTATCCTACCAGGTGCTTCAGGAATGGTAACTCTTGGCAGTTTTACTCAGATCTGCTCCACTTGTTGCACGGGTTTAACACCACTGAGCAATGGACAGATAATATGAAGATTGCTAATCCTTAGTAAATAGTAATAATATGTAAAATACTGAGCTATTGCCCCAACTGACAATACTTTAATTGTATATAAAACTTAGACTAATCTACTACTTTCTCCCTCGTTTCCACAAAAGACCTCCTCATCTTGTTCTCACACTAAATCTTAATCTTTGGTATTTTAAGTCGGTTTCCACCCTTCCAATTAGTATTCTCTTTATGCTACAAAATTAGAGGTTTCATTCAATCATCAAGGCTTCTGCAGAATTCCCTCAATTCACCAAGCTAGTAGTACTTTTATCAATTCTCTTTTTATCAACATAATCTTCTGCTCAATATCAAGGCTACCCTCAACTCATAAATACAATCCTACTATATATGGCATATTAGCTAGTCATGGCAATTTCTTGAAAAAGAACCTGAGGTAATTCAGGGTCAGCTGGAGTTTTGCCCTGCTGACTCAACATATTAAATAGAGAATATGTGATATGATGCCATAATAGCTGGTCTTGAGCTTTTGTTCCACCTTCCACTATATAAAATATGACTTCATGTGCTTGCCATCAAATGAGCTAGCTATTGGATTAGAGCACTACCTCTAAAATGTTGTTTATCCTGACATTTACCACATCTGACAAGTGGTAGGTATTAGTCATCATGAAGTAGCTTGACATATGGGGCTAACTGAAGCCTTTCATTTTTAGCAGAACATTACAACGCTGCTTCCTCATTTGTCTGCAATAACCAGTACGCCATTTTGAATTATTAACAATTGATAAATGAGGTCTGCAGCCAGCTTGCGATGTTATATAATGGAATTTTTGGCTACCTTGAGGAGCAGTCCTACCATAACTAGTCCTTAAATCCTAATGAGTTGCCATCTTGAACAGATTAAAGAATTTTTATAAAGATTAAAGAATGACATTAAAAATTAGTTTCTCATAAAGTCCCTAGAATTTGAAGGGCCCGAGGGTCCTGAAGACCCTTGGGTCCCCCTGGACCATCTGGTCTCTTGATTACACTTCCTGGTGATCCAAATGAGTCTTGGAAACAAGTCATTCAACTGTAACTGAAGACTTATGAGATTAGATAAGAGATGTAGCCCAAGGGTATAAGATCTGCTTAACAGAGTTAAAATTGATCTTAGATTCATAATTAATGCCTTGTTGATGAGTTAGTCAAGTTTGCCTTCATTGAGGATGATCAATGACCACCTCACTTAACTTAAACTGTAAAGTCATAGTTATGGAGTTTGTTGGAGAAATTGCAAGAAAAAAATACTACGTCAACATGACAAGTTTGAGGCCCTAAAAACCAGTTGAACCTCAAATGCTTTTGTGACTTCTCCAAATCAAAATTAGAGAGAAGTTAAATATGACATGTAAGGGTTATGACAAAAATTTGGACCAGAAGGTCCTTGGGACTATATTGAGACTAAGAGCTATAGTGTTCTCTTGCCCTCCTGCCAACACACTCTCTATCTTATTATAGCCAAATTATACCTTCCTTAAGGAGAAATTTACCCCAGGAAAAAGAAGTGTACTACTTTTCTTTTATGCTTATAAAGAGCTCTTTAGAAGGAGCGACTATTAATCTGAAGGTGAATCATATTCACTCTTATCTGAATAGTAAGGCTCACAAAATAAGACTCCCATTTTAATATTGACAACTTAGGATCAAGTCTATAACGCTTTAAGCTCTGGAGTTCAGCAGAAGTCAGACTCTTGCCTACTATAAACAGGAATTAATGGCTATTTGGTTTTACAAGGGATTAGTTTTATGGGTTTTTTGTTAGCCAATTCTACGCTCACGTGCATCCCTTGATTACCACAAACCATTGTACCTTGAAGAAAAAACTGTTGTTATATCTGCTTTGGTATCTTATCAGAAGTATGTTTAAACATGGTAAAACGCAGGATAAACTCTAATTACATCTTTGGAATTAAAGAAGTTTATTTTCAGGACTAAGGGGATTTGAATACTTGTCCTATTTATTTTATAGACCAGGAAGCCTGAAGTTCTGGAGTGCAGGATTATAGTTAATTGCTTTTCTTGTCCAGAAAGTCTTTACTCAGATTAACGTCCCTGAAATTGTAATTCTTAAGAATTATTTGTCCCTAATTAAAAAGTAAATGTAGACCAAATTTTAACTTAAAAGGACAAAAGAAATAGTACTCTTCATTTGTTTTTAATCCAAAATTATAAGGGAGATTATGGAGGTTACCTGGTCCTTTTCCAAGCTGTACAAGCTAAGATCTAATATTGTTACAAATTGGGAATTATGTAACAGGCTTAGTAACTCAGTCAAATAAATTTTACTCGCCGCATAGATTGGGTTAGAAACCCAATATTAGGGGGTTTTGGTGAGTAATATGTGACTACATTAGTTGTAGATTGTCCCCAATTTCAATAGGGTGGAAATTCGTTAGTGATTATCCCCAATAATGGTTTCAGCTTTTTTGATGGCTCAGATTTGATTCCCATCATCTACCTCATCCAAATCTCCAATTTGGGTAAGAATCCTGACAACACCTCCCTCTATACTTTGGCGTAGGGGGAAACAGACGTAGAAAAATACTATGCATGTAATTTACCGCAGTACCTTGTACAACCTCTACAATGGAGTGTTCATTACCCTGCTTATTAATGACTATGTAGGGCTCTGACCAGTTGGTGCCCAATTTGTTAACCTGACCTCCCGGCCAATAGTAGTAGAAAAAGGCTAGGTCACCCAGCTGGAAGGTGTGCAGAGGTTATGTCTGTCATTAAACTGACTTGTTTTTCTACTAGTTGCAGAAGATAAATTCTCAGGAGCTAGAGCCTGGAGTCATATTGTTTCAGTGCAATGCTTCACATAGTAATTTCAGGGGCATCAGTTAGAGCTTGATCCAACATGGCCTACACTTTAGAAGGCAACTAAGAATTTATTCCATACAAATCCTGGAAGGGCAAAATATCAATTATTCAGTATAGCTTATTCTGTAGGCCAAAATTGAACTAGGATAATATTAGGACCAGTGAATAGATTAAAGTTGTAGCCATTTTTAGAGGGTGGCAGTTAGGGTCCCATTTGTTCTCTCTACCATTCCATTGGTTGCAGGATGTTATGGAGTTAAAAATACCTAGGTTGATTCAATCAGTTCAGCTAAATCATTCATCATTGATGATCAGATGTTTTGACCATTATTAGAGAGAATTATGTTAGGACATCATGCTGGGTGATAATCCAATTATATAAGAATGTGGTGGTAGCTTTTGCCAAAGCTGATGTTAGCGATAAAGCTTTGATTTACTTAGTTAAATAATCCACGGCTAGAAAGGATGAACTGATGACCATTAGAGGCCTGAGGGAGTGGTCCCACAACATCAATGCTAATAGTATGGAAGGTTCACAAAGTGGAACCATTGGATGCTGAGATTGGAGAATAGAACCAGCTTGACTTTTACATACCAGGCATGATTCTAATACAACTTTGATTATGAAAAGCATTCTTTCCCAGCACCATTAAGTCTTAAGCCACTATTAGTTTTTAAATTCTCCTGTGGCCGACTTGCTGATGTCTCTCCAATATGACATCTGTTTGAGCTGAAGATTTTACATAGGGCAACCATTTTTGAGACACGAGTTTGTACAGTTGGTCTTTTTTGACTTGAAGGTTCACCAATCTTTTTGTTAATTTCTTTGAAAGGGTCACGTATTCATCTTTCCATAAATTGCATTTGATTTAGGGGGTCATAGAATTGACCTCTTCAGGGTCAGTTAAATCTAATTTGGGAACCCAGGATAGGCAATCTGAATTTTTGGTGTATCTGTTCTGGTCAATGAATAATGAAAAAGTTGTAGCTTTTAATTTTTAACGCCAATCAGGCTAATCTCCCATCATGGTCTTTCATTTGCTGTAGCCATTGCAAGAAATCCTAGTCAGTAATTTTGGAATAATGTTTTCTGTATAAATAAGGCTGGAAATACTTAATAGCCAGTAGTAAAATCAAGCATTTGCATTCTGTAACACTATAGCTGCACTTGGCTCTGGATAGAGTTTTCTAGAGTATTAATAGGATTTACTAAGTTTTTGTCATTCAGCGATAGTATGGATCCAGTGGCTATATTTATAGCATTGGTAAAGAGGAGAAAAGCTTTGTTAAAATTGGGATATACAAGTATTGGAGAGTGGGAGAGAGAGATCCATAGAAGATCAAAGGCCTTCTGTTGTTCTTCTTTCCACTGAAAGGGTAGCCCTTTCTTCATTAAATACATTAGAGGCTTGGAGGTGTCAACAAAGTGGGGGATAAGCTGGCAATAATATCCCACCATCCCGCAAAAAATTGTATGTCTTGTAGGGAATTAGGGGGGACATTTTTTGAAATGGTCAAGACCTTGTTGTCCTTTGGGGATATTCCAGATTTCCTACCTTATGTCCTAAAAATCCATTTCATCATAAAGGAAAGATCATTTTGAAGGCTTTAGTTTTAGTAAAGCTTTCAGTAACCTCTGGAAATTTGCCTGAGATGATCTATGTGTTTAGTTAATGTTCTTGAAAAACGGTAATATCATCGAAATAAACTAGCACAATAGAACGTTTTAAATCCCCTAAAAGTCCGTCCATGGAGCGTTGGAAGGTATAAGAGGCATTACATGACCTCCGTGGCATACAAGTGGGCTTGAACAATCCTTCACTTGAGATAAGGGTGCATTTTTACTGATCCTCTGGCAATAAATCAACTTTTCCAGTACCCACTGGAAAAATTCATTGCCAAAAATAGTGAGAACCTGAATCAAGTGTAAGGATTCATTTATACGTTGCAATGGATAGCTATCTTTTCTTGTGATTGATCTGAGGCGGCGATAATCCATGGCAACATGGCGGCCACCATCTTTTTGTAAATTAATACAAGTGGGGAAGTTTATAAGCTTTATATAAGGTACAAGGAACCTGGATTACAACAGTTGCTATAGCTCTAGGGTCACTTGAGCTTCCTCAACTTTAGATTTTCTGTATGTCTGAGGATTTGAATGGAGGGTGAGCCTCAGTCTTAATTTGTTGAATTATTCCGGACATTTTTACATAATCACCTGGTCCCAAGTAAAATATCACAATACTCCTAGAGGAGGTCTTTGACATTCTGGCGTTCATTAGGAGTGATAATGTATCCAATTATCCTTTCCACAAGAGCTATTGTGGGAAGGGGATAATACCCTAAATCTTGTAAAGACCTAAAGCAACTCACTCTAGCAATATTTTAATGAGGCATAGTTTTATGTAAGCAATAGGGGCATACTAAGGGACTTGAAGGGTTTGATCTGTTAGATTCCCCAATAAAATATATTTAGGTTTCCTGTAAGAAGGATCCAAAATCCCTGGACAGGTCAATTTTTCTTTGATAGACAGGTTTGTGTGTCCGCTTAGCTCCAAAAACTTAATTAAGAGGAGTGAAGATTTTGATCCCCATATTCACAATGACTTGAGATCCAACAATATTGTAATTGTATAAGGGACATACAGAGGAATCCCATCTTTGGCATCCACTGACTCCAGGTGTAACTTAGTTTTTTCTCCTTAGACTTGGTAATCAACTTTACAAATGGAAAACGGATATTCTAGGAGGCACGTTCGTTTTTTGGGGCCCTTTACTTTTTTAAAGGTCATATATTAATAGGATCTGATACCCTAATAGAAAGAGGTATTTTCCCTACGGTTGATAATACAGTTAAACTCCCAAATCATTTGGACCCCAATAAGCAACACGTAGTTATTGCTTGCTAATGAAATAGCGGGGGCAGTATTTAAATTTTCCTGGAACAGAGGGGCAAGGCAGAATACGCTCCCATCGCCTTAGTAAATTGACTAACTGCCGTTCCATACTCAGTTTCATTTATTAAGTCTGGGGCCATTTTTATCTTCTGCATAAGTTGTGAAGATGTAGCGTTAATCTGTGAACAAGTAACAATTATCTTCAGGACTTTGACCTTATGATCAAATACCTCTACCTAAACCACCAAAGTTCTGAACTGGAAAGTAACAACCAAAAAACTGTCATTAGGGTTTTGTAGTAAAGCATGTGTGGGATATTGCCTAGGCCACACTCAGGGATGTTAGATAATTTTGATGGTTTTATTTGTCAGCGCTTAAATTTCCATAGAGGAACTGACCTCTAAGAATTGCTGGGGTAGCTGGCTAAATATTAAATAAGAAAACTGAAGATCTTTATTTCTTTGAATAGAAAGAGGTACATTGACTTCTGCTGGGTCAGCTAACACAAAACGTCATGAGGTTCTGGGAATAAAACTACTGCTAGAATAATGGTCTTGAAGCACTTGAGTGTTTTCAGCATAGGGAGTCACTTGCCCTATACCAACTGATCTTTTGCTGACCTACATAGGAAGATGCGACAAGTGTCTACAGTATGGTTGTTTATCTTGCAAAAATTGCAGTAAAATTTGGGGGTAGGTGACCTGGGGGTGTAACCGCTAGCAATTGAGGCTGAGGCATGTTATTATTATTAAAACGATTTGGCCCAGTAAGTTTGAGTAGGTCAGCCAGTAATCTCCAAAATGGCTTCAATATAGAGGAGAGACGTCAAGTTATACTTCACCGTTTAAGATAAAGCATAATGTTGGGCATAATAAACGCCAAAAACAAGGCATCAATAGCGTCATCTAAAGTAAGATATATTCCTCTGACCAACGTTTAAGCCTCAAGGTAAAAACGATGGGAAAACTCAGTGGCGGCTTCTACCTGATTAAGGCTTATACCCATAAAAGGTTGCTTTATTGTATAAAGTTAAGTTGCTTACAAATTCCCAAAGCAAGGCAGTCTTGGCGTCATCTCAAGTCCAGAAAAGCATTAGAAGAGGTAATATAATGTCTTAAGTTAGATGACTAAGACAGTTAGTTAGGATTTTAGATTTTTGGTGTCAGTGGCTTCCTCCAAAACACTTTCATAACAAAATATGAAAGAGAAGATGCTCCCTTTGCCTGGGAAGTACTTATCTTTAGACGACGGGGTGAACATGCCACTGGAGGGGTTAACGGCCAAGCAATGTTAAATGACACTGGGAAGACGTTTTTCGTTTTAAGAGGATCTGATATCGGTGAAAGATTCATAAGGATGGAGGGCGTCCACTTTATTTTGTAAGGCATTGATATAATCAATTATTGAATCCACTCAATCATGGGTGGCACAAAGGGCCAATTTTGTGGTGACAAGATGGGTTAACTGCTGAATTTTACTTTTAAGCTCAGCAGTCACATCACAAAGCTCAAGTTGCCGTTGCTCAAGATGAGAATTATTAGCTCCATTTCATAAAAAAGCGTGTAATTTTTCCAAGAGTTTAAGGAAGTCCTGATATGAAGAGGATATGATGGTGAATCATTCATATTAATAGTAGTTGTACCACAAACTCAGGGTAAACCTAACAGGGAGCACCAGTTTTGTCAGGACTAAAGGGTTCTTACCACTTGTACCATTTATTTTTAAGACCAATGTTGGGAAGTTGATATGACTGGATGATACACTACACATATCAGCGGATTGGAGTGGGAATCAAAACAAGTCTTGAGATTGATGGAAAAGGTATATGAAAAGTAATTGATCAAAGTGGTGCCCATTTGGTGAATTGAGGGAAAGTGTGCCGAGATTTTGCAATAGATAAGAACTTCTAGAAAAGGGAAAACGAATAGAAGACTAACAAGCTGAGGATACATCTGGCTTGGGGAGCCAAGATTTAAAGAGTTGAATGGAGGATTGAAGAGGTTCTTTTCTGTGAGTAGATTGTTGCATATAAGTCTGCGATTAGTAGAAGATTAATAAAGGTCAAATAGGGGCGATTGCTCCATATATAATTTATTGGGTTTTATTGAAGTCAGCGATCTTCATATCATTTGATTTGGTTGCTCAGTGGTTAATACCCCTAGCAAACTGAGTTGGCAGAATCAAGACTTTACGCCAAGAATTAACAATCAGGAAACCTGAAGTTCCAAGGCGCTGATTTTTTGTTAATTGCATTCCTTGTTCAGAAAGTCTTTATCCAGGTTAACGTCCCTGGAGTTGTAATCCTTAACTTTTCTTTCGTCCCTAATGAAAATTAGAGGAAGTCTAATTTTAACTTAAAATGGAAAAGTGGAGAGTACTATTTATTTGCTTAAAATAGAAATTATAAGTGAGATCAGGGAGGTTGCTTGGTCCATTTCAAAGCGGTCCAAGATAAGATCTATAATTGGTACAAAATAGGGTATTCTGCAGCAGACTTAGTCATCTCAGTCAAAATAGGATTTGCTTACCACATAAATTGTGTTTGACCCCAATACTAGGGGGTTTTGAGCGAGTAATATGTGATTGCATTAATTGGGGATTGTCCCCAATGTCAAGAAGGCTGGAAATTCGTTAGGATTATCCCAGATATTGGTTTCAGCTATTTTTGACAGCTTAGGTTCAATTTCTGTCATCTACCTCATCCAAATCTCCAATTCAGGTAATAATCCTGAAAATCACAATGAGATATCCAAATCAACATTAATTCCTAAGGCCTACACTTTGACCTCCACCTGATGATCTCATGTTCAGGTTCTTGAGAATAAAAAAAATCCAAAACCCTGATGCTCATATTATAATGGATTTTGTTATATTGCCAAAAATTATAGGAAATGATGTTCAGAGGAGGTGGAAAAGGTCAGTCACCATAAAGAAAGAGGCGCTTCATGCTGACATCCTATAACGCTTAAATAAGTTAACTTATCATACCAAACCTGATGTTGTCATGCCTATGAGGATAAATTGGTTGCTTCTGATGATAAAGAGTTTGATACTAATTACTATTCTTTCAAATACTTGCCTATGTTTCTCACTTTTCCCCCTCAGAATGGACGCTTGGTGACTCAAGCTGCTTTTTGGCCCACAAATTTTATTCCACGCTTTATTGACAGTGTCTCCACTCATTATTGTTAATTCCTTTAAATTAATGAAGCGCATTAGAATTGATCCTGACTTACCTTAAATATGGATTATAGGGCTGTACCTCAATGTACTCATTATTTAGGAGATTAGTCATCATTACCTAATTAGTTCAAGAAATTGGTTTATCCACCGCGTCCATCTCTTTAAATTAGCCTGGTTACAATCTTCTCTTAATAACAACTTATCCATGACTACTCCGCCATAAAACATCATAATAGTGGATATCATTCTATTTTAGGACATGGGGTGCCATTGGTTAGAGACTTCTTTAGAGCTAAAATTAAAAAAGAGCTTAGACCTCTTACTAGAAAAAGATCAGCTTGATTGACTATTTAGCATGTGAGTGGCTCCCAAGTGCAATTACCGTCTCATATTTTGGCTGGCATGAGGGCGTCTCTCTACTAACCAAAGTCCATCTTAATCCCTCCCAAGTAAAGTCATCATCAACACCAGGGTCCGTTTAATATTCCTCCAACACATCTAATGGAAATACAAGGGAATTGGATCCCGTCTGCAAAGGAAGTCCTGATTTTACCAGGACTTTTAGATCCCACTTATGATGATCCTATAATAGTATTATAAAAACTAACTAGTTTACCCAGGACGGTGGGTCATAAAATAGGTCATTTTTGCTTTTCTATTGCTTGTGGAGAAGCTCTATAGCATTTGTTCTTTTGGGAGCATGAGAGACTATAAAGACTTTTACATTGGTAGACATGGCGGAGACTTAAACTGGGGTTTAATTAACTAAGAGCAGCAAACTTAGGTTAATCTGTCGCAAAAAATACTCTGGCCTTTCTTTGACCTCTGACTATTATTTTAAAAATTATTGAAGGTTATTTTAAATCATGTTAAACTGTAAGTAAAAACGTATCCTGTACCACCCTTAATGAAAGAGCAAAGTCAAAAATCCCAGATGGATGCTGAACCTAAACATTTATTAGAACCTTAATATCTGGTGCTATCTTGTAGTCCTGGGCTTCCCCTCCCTTGCTGGTCCAAAAGAAAGATGGTAGACATAAGGTGGTGATGAATTAACACAGGCTTAACATTTACTAAAAATCATAATTACCCACTACCTGGATTGAAGACTCTCTCCAATTAAAAGCGCTGGGTCCTAATACATTTCTTTTAGGTATCTGACCATAGGTACAAATGTAAAGCTTTCATCTGAAGAAAAATTAAATTGAACTCTTATCAGTGTTGAAGTTTTTTGTGCCAAACAGGATCCCAATGGCTTTGTAATGCACCCACTACATTTAATGGCCATGGACGGAATCCTTAAAGTATTGAATTATTTTGCGTCATAGTCTATCAAGATAATATTATGGTATTTTAAAGGCATTTGACTGTCACCTGGATCACCTCATGGAGGTGTTTGCCGCCTCTGAAAGTCCTCTATTATTCTCAAGCTTTTAAAATGCTCCATAATCCAATATGAAATAAGATTACTTTGACATAAGGTCACAAAACAGGGAATCCAACCTATTTCAGATAAGCCTGATGCTAGCTAAGGTTCTTCGCCACAAAGCCTGAGAGTATCCAAATATACCTGGCAACTGCAGGAAACTATTTCTATTTATCTCTTCAGTTTGCTAAGCTGGATGAACCTCTAGTTTATCTCTTGAAAAATAAGATCCCCCTATAAAATGAGACCTGAACAGGAAAGGCTTTTAAATATGCAAGCCGCCTCTGTGCTAAACCTATCCTAGTCCATCTGCATTTGATCACCATTTTCCATTATTCACAAATGCTAGTGACGTGGTAGTTCGAGCAATCTTAGATCATGATGAAGTTTAAGATGACCATCCTAGGAGCCTAATTTAGTGAGACCTTACTTAAGTCCAAGAAAAACCATAGGGTTATTGATTGAGAGTGCCTAGCTGTACTACTGGTAGTAGAACATCTACAACAATACTGTATGAACCCCATCTTATGTTTATCACTGACCGCTTTTTGCTTCATTAATTAAAGCTGATTAAGGACCCTGACGAATGATTGGCAAGATGAGTCTTACACTTGAATGATTACGCTCTATTATCATTCATCAATAAGTGCAATTCTCCAAAGTGTAGATGACTGTCAAGGATGCCAATACTGGCTGCATTCAATCCTGAAGAAGAATGTGTGTACAATCTAATTGTACGGCCAGAAAGTGATATTTGGAAGTTCCTGAGGTTCAAGATGAGTTTCAAAAACATGACCAGAGATAAGACTAAGATCCAAAAGGGAATTATATACAAGAAATTATATAGGAAGTATTTTCCATCTATGCCCTTCCTCAAAAAGTTTGATCTCATCAACAAAGGTCATTTAAAAGTGGAACATGGAGCTGTGTGGAAGAAATTTAAGTGGTTAAGAAAACGGTGATACTTGGATTTTTTTTGATAACATTCAAGAAGTAATCAAGGCCTTCTTATCTTGCATAAATCAAAATAGCCAGCCCTAGATATCACCATCAAGTCGTGGCTCCATTGATCATTTTTCAATATTATTAGTATTGATATAGTGGGTTCATTACCCACTTGATTACATGAGCATAAATATCCTTCTATCCATATATCATTAACCAATTAGAGTGCGGACCAAATGGAACTTTTCAGTATCTGTTTTCAATATTCCTTATGTTTGGCGCCATTAAACGACGCCAGAATAAGTCCAACTCTGAGGCGAACTAAAGAAGGAAGAATTTGACCTAAAAGGCTTCTAACCCACCTTACCTATTGAATTAGGGAAACTTAAACTTAGAAAAAGAACAGCATGCAATAGAGGTTTCCAACCTTTGAAATAACCTTTATCACATATCTTTTTAACATACATTAGCTTGAGACATTAAAACCTGAACATTGAAAAAACCAAGTAAGCGAGTTTGCAAACCCCCAAATTAACTTTTATTGTAAAATTTTTATAATAAAGTGACAATCAAAATCATTCCTGGCATTCTATGGTGTTGCAAACACAACAAAAAAACAAAGCAACTGGGAGTAGCCAATGTCCATAGAGCTTAAGTTTTTGTTTCTGTGACAAAAACTTGTTGCACCGCAGCTGCCAAGTAAGGAATGAGAGATGGCTTATGCAACCAAGGAAAATCAAAAATCCAAACTAATGTTTGTAATAACACAGGCTCAGCCTTTAGAGGTCGCACTTTGGGGATCCCTAAGACATACTTTGGGTTTTTAAAGCCTAAAGAATAGCTTTGGAAGGGCGCATCCCTAATGACAAGCTGACTTCATTCAGAAATCCCTAAGCAATTTTGACTCAGGATTTGAATTATTTTTTCTGAGTCAAAGATGTAACAATTAGTCAAACCATATCGTCACATCAACCCTTGTTAAATAAAATCCTTTTATAAGAGGATCTCCAAAGCAGGAGGCCTCTGCCATATGTGATTCTTGGGGTGAGTTACTTAGAGCTTCAAAAAAGTTAGCAAGAATAAATTTCAGGTCCCTTATGGTAAGGGAAACCTGGTGGGAGAAAATTGGGACTGGGCTGCTGGAATCAGTCCACCAGATGCAGGAGAGAACCCAGTGCTTGGCTGGAGTTCATTCCCCTCTCACGCTTCCATTAGTGATGGTTTTACCATCTCACCCAGGAAGGTACTGTCAACAACATGAAAATGAGATAGATGTGTTACATCACGTCCACATGGCTGCATTTACACAAAGCGAAATGTTTGATAGTGAGTCAGTTTTATAGGCAAGGTTCCCTTGGTGTCCTCCAATCCTCAGGTGAGGGGAGGATCAACTGGAATTATAAACCCACCATCACCTTGGTTCCAGGGCTAGACATCAGTAACAGCACCCTACAGTGTTGGCTGCCTGACAACCAAGACCCAAGATAACATTGAGTTTGGGAGAGTGGAGATCAGATTTAGACAATAAAAGGGTGAGTTTGGAATTATGTAATTAATGAACTGCCATTCTTCCATTTGCCTTATGTCTTACGTTTGGCGTCTTAAAAAACGGCAAAGTATGTTCAATTGAGTTATACTATAGATGTAAGCGTTAGATCCTAATGCCTTTAACCCATCTTAACCTCAGAGTTAAGGAAACACAAACGTGGAAAAATAATGACAGTACCATCTAGTACTAAAAAAGAAAAATAATGAAGTTAAGTGAGGCTGCCAACCTCCAAAGTAGCACTTATTATTTTCTTATCAAATTTGACTAGATAGACATCAAATCTCAAATGCAGAAAAAGAACAACAGGTAAGATAGGTTTCAAGCCCTTAAAGTAACCTTTTGTAATTTATTTACATAATAAAGTGGCAATCGACATTATTCCTGACATTTTCTGGTGTCGCAAACACAAGAAAATACGGTGCAACTGGTGAGGGCAATGCCCAAGAGCTCAAGACTTCTGTTCATGACTCAAACTTGTTGCACCGCGGATGCCAAGTATGTCATGAGAGGTGACCTAAGCAGCCAAGGAAAATCAAAATTCTAAAATGAGATTAAAAAGGCAAAGGCTACCTTTTTATGGTCTCCATTTTTGGAGCCCCAAGCCATAATTTAGGTTCTTTTGAGTCTAAAGGATAGCTTGGGAAGGGCGCAACCCTGTGCCAAACCAACCTAAGTCATAAATTCTCATGTGTTTTTAATTAAAAGCCGAAGATCTATACTCTGAGTCAAAAATGTGACAATTAGTAAAACCATGAAATTACAGATAGAGGCATCTCTGTGCCATCTGCAACTACCAAAGCTCCAGACTTTTTTTTCTACTAATTTGTTTTCACTAAGCGTAGCTTTCCCAAAACTTTACTTTTGGATAATGTAAACAGTTTTAAATCCCAGGTAGTCTAAGAGCTACCTCTTTAAATTGTTACAAAACAAAACTTCACTGTTACCCTTTATTCATCTTTTAATAGAACGGTAGAACGTGCTAATGAGACCTTAGTTTATACCATACAAAAAATGGCTGCCACTGATCCTATGCGCTGGAAACACTACTTAATCAGTTCCCTATTGGCTTATCAGATAAGCTATCATCAGTTAATTAAGGCGTCCTCCTTTGAAGCCCTA
The DNA here is from genome assembly GCA_022478985.1 of Massospora cicadina. NCBI lineage: Eukaryota > Fungi > Entomophthoromycota > Entomophthoromycetes > Entomophthorales > Entomophthoraceae > Massospora > Massospora cicadina. The sequence goes on from JAKSZP010014469.1 coordinate 236,729, forward strand.
TTTGAGCGTGTTATCCAGTTACAATCAGTTTTAGCATTTGGTGGACTCCTCAGTGTCCAAAAGCTCCAAACTAACAATGAGTACCTTGGCAGATTAATATATTTAACTTCAAGCCCTTGCTATTAATCGAATTATCTCACCTGCAAGTAAGGAAACAAGCCGCTCTAATGCTAGTAGGTCTCCTTGATAACCTTCCAATTGAGATATCTGGTTTTGTTTTATCACCATCAACTAGGAGTTCAGCAGAACAAACCCAATGGCTTTTTTCAGGCCCTACCGCGTATCCATGAGGTTAACTCTAGTTATTACATTGCTTATGTAAATCTGGGTATGGTGGTCAACTGAGTTCATTACTGTTTCTTATGGCCCTATGCCCCATCAACAAGATCTTTAAAAAATTTCCAGGATTTTAAATTTAAAGCAGGTAGAAAACGAAGTTTTTAATCAATTAATAACAAAATAATGATCAACTGAATGAAATTGGAATCAGAAAGTCCTAGTGATATAGAATCAGCTCATGCTGATAGATTTACCCCCAATGCAATTTGGACTTCCTTATCATATTTTTTCAACTTGACCTGGAAGAATTAAATTGATGCGAGACTGGTATCAATGATGCTATAAATTTACAAAGACCCTAGATTATTAATCGCTTCAAAAGGGTGTAAAGATCATAGTTAGGTAATAATAGTAATTACCCTCAGAGACGTTATCAGACCCATCTATTAACATTTACATTTGTAAATTACTTGAGGATGTTGAACTTTAACTTACTTTCTTTAGCCTGCTCTTAATGTTCTCTTGTTATTTACAGCTTTGAGCCCTTCTTTTACCCTCTTCTGGCAGTCTACTATACTGACAATCCAAAGCCCTTTAGAGCCATAAAGTAATTCCTACAAGCTCTTAATTTGCATTCAACACCAGGTCACGTGAACATTCACCCCAGATTTTCTTTGAAAATATGAGGTTTCAATTATCCACTAATGAAGGAGATCAAAACCTAACCAGAGTTATTGTCCATGAGTAAATTGGTCCTAACTTGGTACTACTGGTTAATTTGACTGCCAAAATGCTTATTGTGGGACTTAACACTACAATAGCATATGTACATCAGCTACATGTTAACAAGATATATAGTGTCTATAAGTTTAATTACAGCCATGATTTTAGCTTAAGGAACCTTCCACATTAATACTATTGATAATTTAGTTGAGTAATAATTTAATTTAAACAAAGGTCAAAGGTTGATGGGCTCTGAAGGAATATTCCAATTTTGTATCCCACCTCCATATATGACTTTATCAGATGAAAGGGGTCGTAAATATTGTAGAAACATTTTATGATCCCTCATCCAAGTGTGACATTATCAGGAGAGAAATGTAGATTGTACTCAATTCACTACAGAGATCACTGATCTACAAATTAGATAGCTGGTACCATGTTAACGCTCATGGACATTACCTTACTTACCTTTTTTAGCACTAGTGGTGCACAACCCAAAAGGAGGAGCCGCCATGCATCCTTATTTGCAAATGGGCCAAACAAAAGGATTAATCGAAATAAAAAAGTTCCTAATATGACACCTCTTCTAACAGCCTAGGAAGCCATATCAGAAGGTGAGAAAGCTTTGGGGAAACTTTTGTCCAGTGCCGCTTTAGCTAGCGGACCATGGGACATTACCTCTCTTACTAGTTTGCAAAATTGATATGATCCACTGAGTAGTCATGAGCTTTTGATATGTTAATTTGATTAAATAAGGGCAGTTATCCATTGCCATGGATAATCATTAATTACGCCTCTTAGCTTTAGCTCAATAAATTTTGGAAATAAACCTTGCCAAAAGTATTCCATTTTGAGCTAGCCCCATAGAATAGGCAAAATGCGCATTAAATTCTAATAAAGGACTATTTGATCTGACGAAGATTTTACAAGGGTATGCAATACCCTAGCCAACTTTCAACGAGCTTTGGATGGGCTGTTGAGTGAATTGAAGTTATTATGCATATTAGTTTACCTTAACAACATCATGGTATTTTCCAAGACCTTTAATAAATATCTGTAGCACCTTTGTCAAGCCTTTAGTTGGCTAAAGCAGGCTTCCTTTATTTTCAAACCTTTTAAATGCTTTTTACTCAACCAAGATGGAGTTCCTTGGGATTAAATCACCAATAATGGGATACAATCTTTTTAAGACAAGGTTAATGCAATTGAGAAAATGACTCCAATGCCTTGGAGACATACAGATGTTCCTTATGATGGTGAGGTAATAAGGACAGTTCATCCTGCGCTTTTCTGACCTCACACAAGCCTTTGGTCTACCTTATATAACAAAAAGATCCTTTTAAATGGAAACCAAGAAAGGATCAGGAATTAACCTATTTAGTACCGCTTTGATTACCCAGCCTGTCCTTAAACATATGCTATATGATCAGCCCTTCTTGCTGTTTACTAATGCCATATATGTGGCTGTGGGGGTCATTCTTACCCACTTAAGTAAACTTCTAAGTAGAGCGACCAGTAACCTGTTTTGTTATATAACCATTCTAAGTCCAATTGGAACTATAGCATTACCAAACGACAATCCTTGGCTGTTCTCACAATTAAACATTTTTGGCCTTATTAATATGGAAAACACTTCATCATTTCATAATCATCCTTTCTCAGATGGCTCCAGAAGCTGAAGGATACAGATGGGAGGCTGGTAAATGGGCGCTATGGACACAGAGTTACTAATTTACTACTGTTCATTACACTGGTACTACCCACCAGAATGAAAATGGGTTATCTAGGATGCCGACCTTATCTATTTTGTACCTATGGAAGACCTCCTATATATAATTTGATTGCCTAGCTGGAAAGGTGGAACATTGAATACACTATAAACATGAAGGAGCTGCAATATATAATTAAGAACACTTAAATCAATGCTTGGATTCGCTATAAACTTAATGATGTAAAATGGTTTTCTTAATGTGACCATCCTCATAATCCAGAGTATCATGAAGGCCACTCAAGCGGAGGCCCTGGAGCCAACAAGAAGAAGTATTGGTGGTTGAAACGATGATATTTTTTGTACCAATTCTTGTAACCATACATGAATTATTGGAGATCTATGTAACATTCAAAACTTTGGATTGTCTAATCCCTCACTATCAGCATCATGCCATGTCTCCCTTACCAACATTTGCATAGTCAGTGTTAATTGATAGATCCCCTATCTATTGATTTCTATGGTCATTGCTACATTCTACTCGCCACTAACTATTACCCAAGTGGATTAGGGTTATCTCTGTCCCTTCTGCCACCGCAAAACCTATGTTCCCATTTTTTTATATTCTACATTCTAACATAACATGGATCCCAAGAGCCTTACTTTTTTTATTTATTTGAGGCAAGCTGACCAGGGGATGGATATTACCAAAATAGAGAAAGAAAGTATTGGCATGAAACCTGAGCAGGGCTAACTCTGTCGTAGAAAGTTTTTTTCAACTCTGGATTGTGACTCGGATTTTTCTGGTTACATCATGGGTAAGGTTTTTCGTGTTGTTATACCTACTAACTGCCAATAGCTTTTTTTGGCTGGCACCCCAATCAATGTGCGAAGGGTGGGAATCAAACCCGCAACCTTCAGGTTGGTAGCTGTATGCCCTACTAACTCGCCTTCCACCCCCTAAGAGCCTTACTTTATAACACTAGGCTATATCTTACATCACAAGCTTTTCAAGAAATAATGTCACTATTATATACCATTTAATAAAAGACTTCACCATGCAGTACTTCAGATAATGGCCAGTAGAAAAAATGGACAATGTTATAACATTTGAGATAGGGCTAATATTTGCTGTAAGGGTTTCACAGGGTTGAGCCCTTTGAGCAATGGACAAACAATATGGAGAATGTTAGTACAAAAAATCAACATGCTAAATTATTTAAAATATAAAAAAAGCTTTAACTACTTTATTTAATGTAATATGGATAACAGATTCTGTCTTCTAGTAATTTTCTCTTTTTCTTATCAAAACCCTCCTTCTTCTAGTCTTCTCATCACTCTTATATATCCATGAATTTGGTCGATTCTGACTCTTTTGCTTAGGCTATTCCTTTCTAACATATTCTCAATGGTTCATCCTCATAACCAAAAGGCTCCAGCAGAGTCTATTATGATTAAATTAGCTATCGCTTAGTTTGAGGCGATCTAATAAATATTTATTGTAAATCAACATCACCTTATTGCTTTATTTAGAGGCGATCCAATATAATACATCCTGAGCTTAATATCGCCTTATCACCTTCTTTTGAGGCGATCTCACGATATTATTCTATTTCTTGGTTTTGGCCAATATTACCCAATCTGCCGCAGATATTTGGCGCTTTTCATCCATCCATATCAATTTTCCAACATAACCCTCACCCCAACTTGATGAAAAAATCTCCTATTGCTTGAATGACAAAGAAACTTTGCATGCACTTAATTAACTATCTGACCACTTGCAAGGTTTTTGATAGAACAGGCGTCAATACCCATATTCTCAGTTATTTTGCATGGACCAATCCAAATGATAACCAACTTATGCTCTTGACCAAACTTGTGCTGGTCATGGAATAAAACCATCTCCCCTTCTTGATACTTGGATAGCCCACTACGTCATATCTGCTTGGCAGCATGATTCTTTATCTTGTTGGCAAGCTGAAAGAGTACGCTTCAGTTCAAGGCTTGATTAAAGTGTTCTTCAGGTTGGTCAAGTAATTTTGCAGATCCACTCTGCTTATATCTTCTACACAAGCATAGAGCAGAGAAGGTAGAGCTGGGTGCCATCCATATAGTAACTGATTTTAGCTCTTCCCTGTTTCTGAGTGATAGATAATGTTTTAGGTAAAGATGGTGGTGGAAAGAAGAGAACTACAATCTGAATCTCAGTCCATTATCAAGTTCAGATGATTAAACAAAGTTTCTTTTTACCCAAACAACCATTTAATTGAATTCAGGGTTATCTGTGGCTTTCAGAACCTCACAGATTGCCATTAGCTTGTTTAGCTTTCAGTATGTGCGAGATGAAGTTGGTTTCATTAGTAAGTATTATTTGAGGGCAGCTATGTTTCTGGAATATACATTCCATTATGAATTTGGCCACTGTGAACGCCCCAAAATTCTGGATTGCCCGTGCTTCTACCCGCCTGTTCAAGTGGACGTTCTCCACCAGATTGTATTTAAAACAGTTTTCTCCACTTGGCAGTGGCTCGCGACGTTGATGGAAACTGTATGCCAGGCACAATGCAGTTTTACCAACTGATATGAAGTCTTCTGTCAGAACGGCTTTTCCACTTGGCACAGATAGCATCAGGAAATTGTCTAAAGCACTTCAAGGTGCATTTTTCAAAAAAACAGAAGCGCAACAATTCAAGAATATTGTGCACTCTGCCATCCCTACTGCCTTGTGAGTGCTCATAAATAATACTCAGCTGCGCTGAGGGTCTTGAAAAGTTCACCATAGAATCTCCAATCCGCTCATACAACTCACCATTCCATTGGAAGTTATTAGCTTTCATCTCGTTTAACGCCCTTATAACTTGAGGTGGTTCATTGTCATATCTTCTGCTAAGCCTTTTATCATGAATTACTTCGCTCAGATACTCTGTGATGGAAATTGTTGGTAGTCTCAATAAAAAAATCGGCGTTCTTGTGTTTTGTTCCAGACCAGTGAAGGATATAGAAGTCATAAGCCTGCAGTTTAAGGGCCCATCAGTCTAGACACCCTTTGGGCTCCCTGTGATTCTGAAATCAGCTTACCAAAGCATGATCTGTTATGACTATAAACTTTACTCCATGAAAACACACCTAAATTGCTTATTTGTGTGATGGGTGGGTTCGCGCCAATGTGCAACAAATGAATTGGCAGTAAGAGCCAAGTTACTGACCATACTAGGTACAGGCTGGCAGAGGCCCATCCCCAAACCCAACCGCCACATCTCATTGTTGCAACATAATCTCAGACCATTGTTCCCATGACACTGCACATTAGTAGTAGGGTCTGGGACCAGGAAGGGCCGAGAACAACGCCAACGCCACACCAAGCTCACTGGTGGAGCTCATGACTTGGATCTAATCTGACTTATTTACTAAAATTAAATTTAATAATTTTTGAGCTTAGAAAAATCCTTTATTATTTAATTTCTCATAGAAGACGCAACTGCCCTTCAGGGCTGCAGCGTCTTCCCTTAAATAATCCGTTGTAAACATCAAATAAACTTTTCTTTTTGTTAAAGTCCTCTGAGCCCTGAACACCACATCATTAGCAAAGAATCTCCATCCCACCAGATCACCATCCACGCCCCACATAAGCCCATCATCATTTTGCGGAGGTGATTCAGATTCAGGATGGCGATTTCACCTGGCTTGAACTTACTAAATTCGATGCCCATTGAACCAGGGCCTCATTCAGATCAACTTCCACCTGATCCAAGTCAATGCACGGATAAGGTGCCTCCTGATCCATTACATCACCCCCCTGTGAAGACCAGAATTCTTGGACCTTCTCTGGGCACCACGCTCAGTCCTCCATCATCTGCCTTGTCAACTCCTCTACTGGATAGCCCTTCCACTTCACCAACACTGCTGTCAGCCTCTCACCCATTTGGCATCCAGTATCTGCTCCACCTCATATTCTGGGATCTCCCCTTCTCTAGCATTCAGCAGACTGGGGCGCTTGGGCCCCTCACCCCCAAAAGCCTGCAGCTGGGAAGCATGAATCACCAGGTGGGCTCTGGAACCCGCTGGTAAACTCAACTCAAAGGCGACCTGATTAATAGCTCTGATGATTTGGTACAGGCCTAGAAATTTTAGAACCAGCTTATGACTTTTTACAGGGATAGCATAGTTCTTGGCTGATACCAGAACCCAGTCTCCAGGTTCAAATGACGGAACTGGTGCCCTTTGCTGATTGGCCTGCCACTTCTGCCAAGCTACCGCCTGCTCCAAGTTCCACTGTAGCATCTTCCTAATTTCTGACATGGTATGAACCATTTCATCCGCCCCCTGACATATGCCTCGTAGATCCCCCGTTTGACTTTGGATTGAGTCCATGGTTTGTAAAAAACAGCGACATTCCCAATGAGGATTGAGAGTGGTTATTGTATGCAATCTGGGCCATCCGGACCCATGATACCCAGTCATCCTGTCAATCAGACATGTAACACTGCAATACTGTTCAAGTATCTGGTTAACCCTCTCCATTTGACCATCAGATTGCAGATGGTATGCCAAGGACTGACCCGGTCTGAATTCCATACTTCCCAGTAGACTTAACCAGAATTTTGAGACAAAATGTAGGTCATGATCCTAAATAACCTCCTCAAGTAAGCCATGATGGGAAAACACCTCATCAATGAAAACCCTTGCCACATCCTTTGCCAAAAAAATTCCAGTGCATGGGAAGAATTCAGTGTACTTGGTAAGTCTATCTACGACCACCATAATCGCATCATTCCCCTGCACTTTGGAAGTCCTACTATGAAATTGATGCTGATCGAACTCCAAGGGGTCTGTGGTATTGGCAATGGATTCAACTTACCTGATGGCAGTTTTCTCGATGGCTTTGACTTCTCACATACCAAAAACTCCTGCACGTACTTCTGGACATCCTTACAAAGGCCCGGCCAAAAATACTCCTGCTGTACCAACTCCATCATCTTCCCCACTCCCGGGTGACCCGCCAGCAGATGGTCATGGGAAGCCCAGATTACCTTCCACCATAATGATGGGCTGGGTACCCATACACGTGACTTATGGTATAGCACCCCAACCCTCTTCATGAAATCTGCATGGTACCAGTGCAGCTGACCCTTCGTCATCTTAGATTTCAGCCTTTGTGCAAACTCCGCGCTCCTCTGCTTCTGGCGAACTTCCTCCCCCAACTCACTCCCCCATCTTTGACCATCTCAAACTGATCTGGATGGAGCATCATTGTGGTGTTGAACTCCTTTAGTTCCCTCTTCTCATACACAAAAGCTCCATATTGCTCAACCAAACCGCTAGGACATTTGAAGCTTAGGCTGGTACTCCACCCAGAAATTTATAGCAGACTAGCTCCACATGCCATCTGGCTTGTCGCTGGTTCATCTTTCAGGGTTGGTGATAGTACTCTAAGGCTTTATGGTCCATTTGAATCACAAAAGGATGCCGGGCATAAAGCAGGTGATGTTGCCATTCATGCAAGGCTGCCATCACCACCAGCAGTTCTTTATCATATATCGAGTAGTTAGTTTCCATGAGGAGCAGCTTATGGCTGTAGCAGCACACGGATAGCTCCAACCCATCCTCCCCTCCTGAAGCAATACCGCCCCACAGCATAATTTGAGGCATCTTTCTTGACCATGAAAGATTTCCTCAGATCTGGATGGGCCTGCACTGGGGCAGTAAGTAACTTACCCTTTAGTAATTCAAATGCCCGCTCTTCCTCCTTTCCTCATATGAATGAAAAACCTGGGTCAAACATGTGAGCGGTAAGGCCATCTGGGAAATATTTTTCACAAACTGAAGAAGGAAGTTTAAGGTACCCACGAAACTTCGCACCTGTCATGTATCAATGACATCATAGTGGGGATCAACCCCAAAGATAAGGCTGGGCGCTTGGAGGCCCAAAAGATGAAGTTACAGGGCCTCCCAGACATGAAGCACACCATAGACCAGCGCTGGGTAAGGGCAAAATATGCCCAGGTTGGTCTTAGTGGGGTGTCGAGTTCCCAGCCCCTGACGACAGCCCAAGCATTAAAACAAACTATCTACCAAATTAAGGCGGATGGTTCAGTTCAGTTAGTTAAGGAACGGGGTTTCAAAACCCATTTCACCTATGAAATAACGCGCTCAGGTCAAATACAACTTTAGTCAATATCTTAAGTGAAGTCAGTTTTGGCCTATTTTACTAACTTGAATGGAAGTATCGCCCTATTGGCGAGTTGCTGCTTGATCCCACTGCGGCATAACCCCAATTTCCCCATCTGAGCTTAAATACATTTTCCTCAACCAACATTCCTTGTTGGTCAACTTCCTAATAAACCTTTCCCATTTAAGTTATTTTATCATTTTATGATTGTCTGATTGCTCCTGTGCGTGAACCTCTTCAAGGAGGTCTCGCGTTCCATTATCCTTGCCATTGCAAGGACCTTGCAGTTCTCCACCCATGCACCTTTTGTTCGCCCAGGTTCCCTCCAACCTGGGTCACTTAACCCTTTTCAATATGGGCACCGCGCCACTTCTACTGGCGTTTTGATCATAAATCTTGCCTTACTGTGCCTAAGCTGTTATGGCTCCAGCACCTTCTGCTGGGCCCTAATGGTTTTGCCACTAACGGCTAGTTCCCTGACGTGGGCCTTATGCGCCATACACTACCATGCTGGGAACAGGAGAGTTATAGACACTCTCCTTACAGCACCCCTGTCTGATCTGTGTGAGCCTTCCATGCCCAAACTTCTCGAAGCTTATCCAGACACACCCCCAATCCATTCTGGAATACCACGTTGCCGAGAAACGTCACCAAACTCCAATTGAACTTGCACTTGGAGGACTTCAACTTAAGACCCATTCATCCTATTGCCCCCAAAACTTCCCAAACATCTCAAACGTGTTCTTCCTGGGACCGCGAGAACACTAGGATATCGTCCATATAAGTGGCACAGAAACGTCTGATCATCCCTTCAAGGACATGGTCAATCATCCATTGAAACACTGCTGGAGCGTTCCTCATCCTGAATGGCATCACACGGTATTGGTACACCCTAGGTGGCACTTGAATGCCATGTATTGCTGATGCTCTGGCCTCACCAGAATCTGATTAAATGCATCCACTAGGTCGAGCTTTGTAAACATCATGCATCCATTAACCATCGGAAGAATATTCTCTAAATGTGGCATTGAATATAGATCCAGCTCCAGGACCGTGTTTAGACGTCGGAAATCCACACATGGTATAAATTGCCACTTGCCTTTGGTACTAACAGCGCAGGAGACACCACTAGATACCTGGAGGCCTGATCAAACCCTTGTCTAGCATGGACTCCACATGGCTCTCAATTCTTCCCTGGCCCATTCATTTAGAGGATAGACCGGACATCCCTTGGGAAGGTCTGAACCCTGCTTGAACTGAAACGAGATTGCAAATAAACCTGTAGGGGAAAAAGGTGAACTTCCAATGGGAATGAACACATCCACAAAGTCACTGTATTTGGGTGGGAGCTCTACCTCCTGCATTCCCCCTAAGCTCCTGCATCCACTCAGGACGTCGCCCCCAACCTCCATCTTCCACTTCATTTGAGGACCAATCTAGGGTGATAAGGTAATTGTTTTATGCAACACATCGATCCATGGCTGGAAGCGATGCCACCATCGCATCCCCAGCACCATGGGGTGGTCCAGATTTCAAATCTCACAAAAACCCTCTTTCAACCAAAAGGGTTCTGCTGAATGACAACTAAGGGCTCCAGAACCCACGATAGGGCTCTTCTTGATACATTGGTGAACACCACCTCTGGCCCCCTTCTCATTCCCAATTGCAAACGTTCTACTAAGGCAAACTCCACATAATTCTCCTCAGACCCTGTATCCACCAGGGCCAACACCTTCTCGGTCTGGCCATGCAAGTATAGCTCAACTGGAATAAACAACCTGGGATAAAGCGAAGAAGAAGGTTTAATGTTAAAAGCATTCTCAGATTGCAAATTTGTGGGTAAAGTAGGTTGGGGACTATAGCTCTGCCTGGGTCCCAGACCTGCTCTTCCCAACTCCTCACCGCTACCCTGACAGGATCCCCCATAAGAATTCCCAAAATTCTGTGGAGAACCCCGCCAGCCTCCTCGTCCTCTGTTAGCAATGACGGGCAACTGGACCCTTCCTGAGGGCATCAAATCCTCTCTCCAGTTCTGTGCCAACGCCAATTGCTTTTCCACCTGCATCACCAAAGCAATCTCCTCCGCCAATGAACCCTGAACTTTAGCAACCGCCATGCGGTCAACATGTCCACCTGCAGCCCTTGTCTGAACATTCATAATGATTGAAAATATGAGACTCTAGCTGCTTTCACCAATGGCTGGAAAATCCGCCCATATTCCTCCACCAGACCTCAGCCCTGTCCTACGGTCAACAGAGCTGACCACACCTCGTCCTGCGCCTCATATGGACAAGCCGCCCAGTTGGTTCAGTCCACACACTCATCCATGGATCCCAACAGGCGTCCTTGCTCCTCCACCAACTCTTGCACCCACCAGGAAAGTTCCAGAGGTAGTGCATCCATGATTTGCGCGATCTGCAATGAGAAAGGGTCTCTCCACCCATTGCTTGAGCCAACCGCGCCTGAAAATGAATCTGCGACACCACTTGGTGAATCTTCTCTAAGGCCTCCATAGGCAAAGCTCCTCGTCCTTTTTGGGATACAGGTCCCCCTTGGCATTCCTCCCTCCTTGCGGGCCTCAAACCACACACTCAGATCACTTCTCTTATCACAAATGTAAGTGAGAAGCTCACCATCACCGCCGTCAACGCATGGCATTAACACTCCTCCCTGCCTGGGACCACCTACTCTTCTTGGGGCCCCACAAAACTGACAAGAAAGTATTAGAGTTGTGTTTAATATAACAGGTGGGTTCACGTCAATACGCAATGAATGAATTGGGCAGTAAGAGCCAAGTTACTGACCATACTAGGTACAGACTGGCAGAGGCCCATCCCCAAACCTAACTGCCATGTCTCATCATTGCAACATATTCTCGGACCACTGTTCCCATGACACTGCACATCAGTAGCAGGGTCTGGGACCAGCAAAGGGCTGAGAATGACGCCAACCCCACACTGAGCTCACTGGCGGAGCTTATGACTTAGATTTGATCTAACTTATTTACTAAAATAAATTTAACAAATTTCGAGCTTAGCAAAATCCTTTATTCTTTAATTCCTTTGTAGAAGACAAAACTGCCTTTCAGGGCTGCAGCGTCTTCCCTTAGATAATCCTTTGTAACCATCAGATAAGCTTTCCATTTTGTTAAACTCCTCTGAACCCTGACCACCACATCATTAGAAAAGAATCGCCATCCCACCAGATCACCATCCACGCCCCACATAAGCCCATCGTCATTTCACGGAGGGGTTTCAGATTCAGGATGGCGATTTCACCTGGCTTGAACTTACTAAATTCGATGCCCATTGAATCAGGGCCACATTTGGATTGATTTCCACCCGATCTGAGTCAATGCACGGATCAGGTGCCTCCTGATCCATTACAATTTGCATAGATCACCACTAAGAACTCCCACTCAGTCATGGTATGATTGCGTTCATGGCAGTTCAGGCTCTTACTGCAGTATGCAACTGGTTGCACCTCCCCGTCATCATCATTTTGGGATAGAACCGCAATAAAAGTGGGAAGAGACACATCTGTTTAACCAATAAATCCTTTATCAAAATTTGTATAGCGTAACACTGGCGCACTGACAACGCCATTTAAACTGTGCTAAATAAGCATTATCAGCGTTCATTCCATTCAAACGTGGCATCATTCTTTATTGGCTCAAATAACGGGCCTTGATTCAGCTGAAGTTGAGATGGTGCGTCAGTAGTAGCTGACCATTCTTAAAAGACTATTATGTCATGATGACTGTCTGGCGGAGTAATTTTTCAGATAGTCTCCACCTTGGCCAGTTGAGGTTTCAGCCCCTTTGCATCTACCAATCCCAAGGTACTCTTGTTGGTCCTAGAAGAAGTGGCATTTGCGGGGCTTATTCTTATTGTTGGCCTCAGCAAGCTGGCGGAATACCGCCTCAAATGGGTATGAATCTCAGAAAACGTTTGAGAAATTACATTGATATTGTCAAGGTACAAAAGAATGAATGACAGTTTCAGGTCTCTAAGGATAGTGTTCATGGAACCTTGTAACGTAGCTGAGGGCGTTACATAGCCCTTAAGGCATATGTGTTGGTTGAAAGAGCCCCTTGGATGTAATCATGGTGCATTTCTCCTGTACCACTGCAGGAAACTCAATTTGTCAATAACCCAATATCAAATCCGTTGCTGAGAAATAGAGAGCTCCTCCCAATCAATCCAAAGCACCATCAATTTGTGGCAAGGGATAAAAGTCCTTCTTGGTGTTACTGTTATGCTTCCAGTAGTCTATTACTACCCAGTTGGTACTGTCCTTCTTTTTTACAATTATAACGGGCAAAGATTGCGGACTCTTTAACAGTTCTATCATCCACTGCTCCAGTAGATTCTCCATTTCCTTAGTAACTAATCCTTCAGCTGTCCTAGGATTGGCGGATCAGCTGAGACTTGATGGGGGTATGATCTCCAGTTTAATCAATGGGCCAACCCCTGAGCATACCTTAAGTCATGGTCGTCAACTGTGAAAATCTCCTTATATTTTTGAAATAAAGCTATCATCTGATCATTAAGTTCTTCCAATAACCCTATTAAATTTTTGTGCAGTACTACCGCCAAAACACTTGCTGTGGTTTGACATATAGACCAAATTCATTCAGCAAACAAAATTCAAAACCTGAAGGACCTCCTCAACAGGGGTCAAGTGTAGATACGCCACTATCTGATGCCATTAAATCTACAATGGTTTTATTGTAGGCTCACTAGTAAAACCTTGATCTCTTGGTGTCCCAGCAGAATATTGCCTGGAGCCACATGAGTCTCAAGCTGCAATTGCTGATAAGGACCAATATCCTCCCCATAGAGCTCAGTTGTGATTTCCACCTCTAACTTGGTGCTTACTATTAATTGATGACTGGAGGGGATGGATATAGACTTGGCAGCTCTGAGAGGCAGCCCTTTATATTTATATATCTGCTGGGAAGGGCCCAGGTCCTCTTTTAGCCAATGGTAATAAACTGGAATGACCCCATCACTATATGCAAGGAGACGTGTTTCATATGCACTGGATCCTTTGGCATTCCGCAAGAAGTGAAGTAAATTGGGATCCGCTGCCCCATAATTTCAAATGTCTCTGCTGTCATACCAATGACAGCACTAAAGTGTTTCATGAAAGCAGTTCCAAATAACAGATCATAATCACATTTTTGTAACATTATTGCTAGAGCTACAATGACAATTAACCCAAATTGCAAGGGTAACGCACTATACGCTCCCTCTAAAACTGTGCTTTCTGCTCCAGAGGTCCCATACACCATTTGATGTTCCACATTGGGTTTAACATCAACTTCTTCACCAACTTAGTGGAAACTATGTTGACCAGGGCACATGTATCTATTATAGCACAGACTTGGGTTTTAGCTACAAAAATGTCACAGTATGTACACTCAGAACAAGAAAATTTTTGACTGTTTTATACTGTGGGAATCCAGCTAGCCTTATGATTACTGGTGCTGAATTCAGCCAGATTTCCAGAATTGACTTATAGAATTTTGTTTTCAATGAATATGGCTGACTCACAAAAAGGAAGTAAACCAAACTTTATTATTTCCAAGTAGAAGCTTGGGTGGGAAACTAAATGATTTTATTAGCGGTGGCAAGGGTTTAAACGCGAACCCTCTCAATATCTTGATGCTAATTATTTAATTGTGTCAAGGCTCGAAGTTTAGATTAGGCTAGGAATGTCCAAAATAGGGAATATGAGGATTTGACCTAACGGAGCTGTTGAACTTCATCTTGCTTCAACAGAACAGCCAACGGAGGGTCAATAATGGGTAGTTAATTCCATTAGGCAAGGATTTATATTATAACCCAATTTATGAGTGAGAAAACATTTGCCCTATGCAGGACCCCCCTCCACCCCTATAAAAAGAAAGTGGTCTCTGCCTTGGAGTTTGAACTGAATTTTTTAAGAGTTTGGGAGGAGCTTGGAATAACTTCCCATGATTGGCTGCAGGTTTTGCACAACCAAACTCTAATATCTGGACGATTTAACTAAAAAGTAGATGGAATACAATTTCTTTAATTTTGAGGAGTCAACAAGAATTGGCTAGGGGCTTTTGGCCAATTTCGCCCTTATTATAAACTGACGCACTCTAATTACAAAATTGGACTTGTAATTGTCTGAAAGTATTTAATAAAAATTGGACAATTCTCGCCCAAGACATACTTCTACAGAAGTTGATATGGCGATTGTCTAATCTCTTTCTGCTAAGCATCACTTTTCGAAAATCAATTCAGCCTGAAATTTAGCTCCACTAAAGAGATTTACGAAAACTATTAGCAAATATGGCGGGAAACCCCGCAAAAGAACCCGCAGGCTATGCCAAACGAGCCAGCACCACCCCTCAAACGAAGCAACCCTCAGTTACCCACCTCAGGGTCAACCAGAATCACCCGCTCTCAAGCAGCAGCCATGAAAGCAGGCACCACCCCCAACCTGGAGCTACTCCAACTAGCGCCAGTTCACCTGATCGCACTTCTGCAACCTGCACGCCTAACAACTCTGTGTGCGCTGCCTCCCACTAACCCGCTGGGCCCCCTCAAACCAAGGAGGCCATCACCCACGCTGTTTTAATGGCGTCTGCTCAGTTGAATGCAGCTCAGCCCATCCAGGCATTCACCTCCCCCATTGTGTCAGCTATTTCAGCCCCATCTATTATTGCTGACGCCGTGTTTCTGGCTCCCTCCATGAGGGGCGATACCCAGCTACCTGGCCCCCAAATCCTCAGATGTAAGGTTGGATTAGCCGCATTCTGGTTCACTAAGCACCAAATTGGGACAATCTACTCTTCCCAATGAGGATTCAAATGGTTCGGATTTTGGAACTTCACACCAGTTCCAATCTCACCCATCCCATTTAAACCCCGTAATTGGCACTTCTCAAGTCGGCACTTTATTTCAATATGCTGAAACCGACCAATTCACCAATCAGCCAATGAGTTTTGCCCACGAAATCACAGCAAATACTCGGGCTGAATTTACCCAAATAGTTTGGGATGGTGATGAAACATCGCCCTCCTCCCAATTGGCTGGAGTCAATTCCAATCTGGATGGGACTCCCAATTTTGAGGCCCAACAAACCGCCCCTCAATTTAATATGACGCCAGCAACTGCTGTAACATATCAGCAACAAGGGAACTCTGCAAACTTGTCCAAACCACCAGCTCACACTCAACCCACAATTGCAGCCCAAAGCAAACACAAATGTTCAAAGGAGCCACTGGGGCGTGGCAAAAACCTCTGGCACCAACGCTACCCAAAGCTGATCCCCGTGAAGTGGCGTTTATTGCTGATGTTAAGAAGAAATGGGCCGAAACTAGAGCGCAAAAAGCTCTACCTCGCTCAACCCTCTCCCACGCAATTCGCCTTTATTATGGGCATAACCCTGTTGAATTCTATACAGAGGATTACTTCTCATACTTTGCAGCGATTGCGTAGACATTCCCAATTAACACCACCATCCATGAATCAGTGGAGGGCCACTACATCGATATGGGCTTTACTGAAGCTGCCCTTGCTGACCATGCTGCCACCCTCCAGGTCATTATTCCACGCGGATCTCTTCGCATCTCCCGCACATGCTCTCACCTGGAGAAAATTTCATGGGTTACTTTTTCCAACCTACCAACGACTGTTGATCCTGAGTCTCTTAAACTGGCACTCCATCGTGGTTTAAAGGAGTTTGGGTCTGTTCTTTCAGTGGACTTTAGCGTCCCCTCTTACTATGCTCCCACTCAAAGAGCTCGCACTGCTAGGGCGTCGTTCATCCCTCCCCAACTGTATCCCAAAACATTGAGATTATTCCTCGTGTGGCGGTAGTTGGGGCATGCCCTGAGATCTTTTTTGTCGACCCTGATCAGGCGCGCCCCCGGTGTTCATGGTGTAACGCCCTTGGACACTTGTATAGTGGCTGCACAGCTCGAAAACAAGCCCTCTTAGCCACCACCCAGGGGCCTAAACCAGGCCAAAAACGATCCCACGTGGCTGCAGCAGCAATTCCATAACCCACACAATGGGTTCCCGGTCCAGACCTGTCCCCTGAGGCCTTACGCCTAGCAGTTGAAACAGCTAACCCCACTATTGGTATGGGATACCTTCGCGCTCATGCCCATTTCCAATGGGCACCCCCTCTAATCTCCCAGAGTCAACTCACTCTCTCACCAAGCGCAAGGCATCTCCCACAGGGTGCCCCTCGTCAGCCACCCCCACTCAGGGCTCCGCGGCACCCCCTCCAACCTCCACCAGCGATTTAACGCTTCAACACTCAGCTCCCAATGGAGCTATGCCCACCAGCATGGACTGGCAACTCGCGGCCTGCGGTAGAAGTGCCACCTCAAAGAGTCCTACCCCAACCCCACAGTCCATTTCGCGCGGATCCTTTGCAGTGTTGGAGGAAGTGAATACGGACTCAGACTCATCAAATGAGGACACCGCGGAGGTCACCATTGAGCACCCTCAGGTCCTTCCCCTGCAACGGAGCGGGGGCAGCATCCTAGGCTGGCTTACTGGGTCCTCCGCCCCCCACTCTCTCCTTCCCCTCAGAACCCTCGACGCTCCTCACGGATTGCAGCTAATAGTCAAGCTAAAGGACTCAAAACTAGCCGCCTCACAGCAGCAGGTTTAAGCGCTGGCAACCCCCAGGACATGGAGGGGAACAGCTATGAGTCCCCATGGCAGCACCCTGGCCCTGCAATCCATCAACGCAAATGGGTTGCGGGACTTTAAGTGGAGAGCCCGCCTCCTCCAAAACTTCAGGTCAGCACAAATTGACATCGCTGCTGTCCAGAAGCCCCATATTCTCCCCTACGAACAATCTGCATGGAATGAACAGTTTGGAGGCAACTCCTTCTGGACAAACCATGCCGCCCTTATTGTTTTGAATCCACGGGTTAAAACCCATTCTTTTTCACAAAATCTAGGTGGCCGCCTCATACTGGCCAAACTCACCACTCCTGACTTCTCCTTCTTCGCTGCAAGCATCTACCTGCCTAATGCAGGTCAGGAGCAAAATCGGCTCTTGGAAGAGCTCCTCCAACTCAATCTTCCACGGAATACAGTCCTCTTAGGAGATTTCAACACAACCATAAGTCGCGTCCGTGACTCTTACCCCCTGCAGCAAAGGAACGTCCTGGATCAAGTCGCCTCCAGGATTTCCTTCGCCTGAGTGGCTTTATAGATGCGCTTCCACCCTCCGCGTCTGGCCTAGGTTGCATGACTAGGATCCAGTATGATGGAGGAGCTTTCCAGTCATCGTCACGCATAGATATGGCACTGATTGGCCCCCTGCTAATTGGCCGCGTCTCCTCTCCCATCTCTCGTGACAACCATCTGAGTGATCACAGGTCACTCACCGTTGTCCTCACCACCACACTTAGACCGTCGTGTAGGTTCTGGCCTAAGGTTGCCCCAGCTCTTCTCAACAACCCCTTCATTAAGGAGAAGCTGTCTATGACCATCCGGGAGACTCTCACCTCCCCCCACCCCACCTGCTTGACCACAAGGCTAGATGGGCTGTGACCAAGGAGGGCATCACCCGCGTTGCTTACAACTGTGCCAAAGCCCAGATGACTGCAGCTCGCGCCAGAGTCAAAAGGACGGAAGCCAGAATCAGACATCTAGAGCGAAACTGCCAGCCTTCGCCCTCTCCCAGATGGTTGGAAGACTGGGAAGCGGCGCAGGAAGCACTCCGCTTGGAGCTCACACTGCAGAAAGAACGGGAAGCAAACTTTACAACATCTCGTTACTATGCTCAATGGGAACGCCCCACCCGCTTCTTCTTTCAGAAACAGAAAGCCCGGTCAACAGCGCAGGATATTACTGCACTGAAGATTGGCACTACAACCACTTCAGATAAGGAGGAAATCACGCAGGAACTACACCGCTTCTACTCCAGCCTCTTCCATGCCACCCAGGTGGAACCACCGGACATCCAAGACTTCCCGTGGCGGGCTCCAGAGCCGCCCATTGACCCACGGGCTAATGAGGCTCTACTGGCGCCTATTTCCATCCAGGAGGTGATGGAAACCCTTCTGAAATCCCCACGGCTTAAAGCCCCAGGCCCAGACGGAATACCCTTTGAGGTGTACCTTCTGGAACCTGCAGTGATAGCCAGAACCCTCCGCGACCTCTTCACTGCACTCTTGGTGAATGGCGAGGTCCTCCCCGACTCCAGAGGCTCAATTACGACCCTCATTCACAAGAAGTCAGACCGTGAGAACCTGGCGAACTGGCGCCCCATAGCGTTGATCAACACAGACCACAAGCTCTTCACGAAGCTTCTGGCCGACCGCATCACCAAATGGGTGTCACCTCGCCTCTCCCCATCCCAGCACGGTTTTATTCCGGGGAGGTCGTTATGGGACAACTATAATGACCTTCACGTGACTTTGACTGCTAACTCTCGTAAGGTGAATGGCTTTGTGGCTCTCCTGGATATGGAGAAAGCATATGATCGGGTAGCCTAGAAGTATATTGATGCTTCCCTGGCCCGCTTCCATCTCCCACCCGCAGCTAGGCGCTGGATATCAGCGCTCTATGACCAGCTCCACACCAGAGTCCTGGCGCCAATGGGTTTTACAGTGGCATTACCAGTTGGACAAGGTCTCCGGCAAGGGGACCCCCTGAGCCCTATCCTTTTTAACATCACCCTTGACCCCCTCTTGGCCTCCTTACAGGACAAGCTAACAGGGATTCTGGTCCCAGGTAAAGCCCCCACACGCACCATGGCATTTGCAGATGACACTGCCATTGCATTTGGCTGCCCTGGGGATGTTGCCCTCGCTGCTGTGACCATTGAGAGGTACACCAAGGCGTCCAACGCCATGGTCAACACCTCCAAGACAACAGTTGTACAGGTCGGCTCCCCCACCTTCCCCCCACCATTTGGTATTGAACCTGAGCGCGGTACCTTCCGTCACCTGGGCGTTCTCACCAACCAACAAGGAGTTGCGCTAAAAGACAATGAGGACTTGCTCCTTGCAGCAGTTAACTCTAGGATTGCCAGCTGGAACTGGTGGCACATCACCCCCAGGGTCGAGCTCTGATGGCCAATGTGTTCCTCCTCTCCAAAGTCTGGTTCCTAGCGCACGTCTGCCCATTCACAGATGCCTTTTATACGCGGCTCAATGTACTCCTCCGCTGTTGGATCTGAGGCTCAAACCATCCACCAATGGCCCTCTCACTCATTGCCCGACCCTGCAATGAAGGGGGCCTAGGGCTTCTGGACACGCGATCCCACGCCACCATAATCTTCCTGAAGTTCCTATGGCCAATTGTCTGCTGGGACGCGACCCCCATGCCCCAATGGGCGCCCGCCCTCCGCCAGTCAGTGTCAGCAGCTCTGGGTCTTCCTAGAGCATCTCTGACCTCATTAGGGGAGTGGCTCACAAACCACCCAGGCCATCGCCTAAAACCATCCTCATCCCCCTACTGGAACCAGGCTCTCCTTACCCTGAAACGAGTAGGCGCGCGGATTCACCATGCCTTCCCATACAGAAGGGAAGGCCCTGGCCTCAGCCCCCGTCGCCATGCAATTGTGCACAATGGACAAGTTGTCACAACTCGCCTTAACCCCAAGATCGTCCTCCCATCCGCCCAAAACTCCTTGAGCTCCTCCGTCCCTCCATGAGATTTGACCTTAAGGAATTGTGGAAGGACGTCTATTACCCCATCCTGTCAGCAAAGGTGTCCAACACCTTATGGAGGGTGCTCCACTGTTCATACAGGACAGGGGACCGGACTGGCCCTACCTTCCAGCACCGAAGCTGCCCCCACTGTGTGGAGCCTATTGACTCCCACCTCCATCGTTTTTTCACCTGTCCAGGTGTCGCCGCATTTTGGCCAAAGGCCCGCGCGCTCCTCCATGCTCAGCCCTGGTCTGGACACCCTGTGCAAGACCTCATGTTCGAGCAGACATTGCCTGGTTGCCACCGACCCCTCCGTGTCCTCGCCTATGCCACAGCCATCTGGACCATCCATAACTCCTTCCTTCGTGCTGCCTTTGACCAGCAGGTGTGGACCCTTCCACACATGATTACCCACTTTCAAGTACACTTTGAGATGGCCCTGAAGGTCTGCACTATGTCGCCAACCCTCCCCGCTCAGTTGTCACTGCAGCACGGCTCTGGCGCGCAAACCCCCTCCCTTTCTCGATGCCTCCTCCCTCCCCTTCCCTCGCCTCAGGCTCTTAGGAGCCCAGGCGTAATTCAATAAACATCGATGAATCCCCCCTTGGGTTGGGACCATCTAGTACTAAAAAAAAAGATATGGCGATTGCTAACATCACCCCTTCAAGAATGATGGGGGGAGAATAGGGCCATAGGAAGCAGCCATGTACCCAATTGATGGTAATCCCTGTATTCAAGAACTTTATAGAGTGCTCATTGCCTCTCTTGTAGGTCATGGTGAAAAGGTACCTCTCAAATTGATCCAAGCTTGTAGATCTAAAAGTGATGCGATTATGAAAGTATAGGACCATGTCAGACACTTGATATGATGGTAGGGGAGCCCAGAGCTCATTATCAGCTTGTCCTTCTTTAGTGACCGTTTTAGCTAAGTTCATCATAGCCTCAGATTGAAGCTGAATAATATGCTGAGGCAAACTTCTCATTGTCTTTTCAGGCTCCTCACCACTAGATTAAAAGACATCCTTTGCTAAAAGGGAGGGTATCCCGGTTCTATCCCATACAAAACATGAAATGGGGGCATTTTTAGGATCTGGTGAAAACTAATCCAATATGCCATAAGAGCACTGGGTAGGAATTGATTCTTGTGAAGTGGATCAGAGGATGCCATTTTACGCAGGATTAGAGTTAAGGTTCGAATGGCTCTCTCCACAGTCCCATTGGTAGAGGGATTATATGGGGGCAAGAAGAGTTGTTGGGTCCCCAAGGACATGGCCAGGATCTTGACTACTCTGGAGGTGAAGTTCTTACCATTGTCGCAGAGTAGTACTTGGGGACAGCCATGGCGAGTGGAAAGATTTTAATGTAGAATCGTTGCATTGGCCTTGGTCATTTAAGCTGGGAGAGACACGGCTTTAACCCACTTAGTAAAGTGGTCAATGCCCACTATGATAAATTTGTTCCCACTGGTAGTCTGTGGGAGGGGACCTACTACGTTTAGGCTGATGGTGTGGAACGGTTGTTAAGGGAAGTTGGTTGATATTGGTATTAGTCTTGAAACTGGACTTGTTCTTACATGTGAAGCAGGCATCCAAGACTTCAACAATAGTTTCTATGATTACTCCCATTGGTACCTCTCCTAATCCACTCATTGGTTTTCTTTGATCCCCCATGACCTAAGGTAGAGGGATATTCCAGGATAACAGGTACACGTTCTGAGGGCCGTAGATAAGGCAACCACTTTGCCCCCACCTGCTAATACAACTTCCCGCTCTCCATTTTGGTGTTGCAGTTGTGCCAAGCTAACATTTTCTGGTTAGGTTCTACATCATCCCAGTCATCCTTGATCATTGAGAGGTCATATAACCTCTCCGCCTCACTATTATCTAAATGCAGGATGGGCAGCTGAGTTTACTTATCAACATTCATGTGGTGGGTTCCAGCACAGTGTTCAACCTTCATATCATAATGCTAAAGATTTAGAGTTCATCACGCTAACTGCCCTGTATGATCATTCATTTTCTGTAGCCATTTCAAAGAAGCATGGTCAGAAACCACAGTGAAGTTAGTGCCATACAAGAATTGGTGGTATTGGTTTACAGCTAACAAAACAGCAAGGAACCTCTTCTCCATGACGCTGTAGTTTCGTTCTGCCTTATAAAGCACCTTACTGAAATAGGATACAAGATAATTTACACCTTTTCAATCAAATTGGGTTAAGATGGCCACAACGGCATAGTCTAAGGCATGCGTAAACAAGATAAAAGGTTTCCCATAATCTGGGTGTCTCAAGATAGGGCGTTATTGCTGCAGTTGTTTCAGCGTCTCAAAAAAAAGCCTTTTGTTCAGCACCACAATGGAAGGGGTTATTTTTGTCAGTAGGTGAACAAGGGGCTTGCTGATCTGGGTGAACTTGATGAAGAACTAGTGGTAATATCCCATCATCCCTATAAATACATGAATATCCCGTAGATTTTAGAGGGAGGAATTTTTGAGATTGCTTTGACCTTATCTTGTATGGGTTGAATTCCCTCTTGAGAAATGGCGTGTCCAAGGAAAACCAATTTCCTTTGGAATAAGGTACATTTTGAAGGGTTTACCTTAATATTTGACTTATGTAAGCGTTGGAACACTTCCTTCAGATGATCAAGATGTTCGTTGAATGTCTTTGAGAAAACCGTAATGTCATCAAGATAGATGATGACGAAACTTATCTTTAAATTCTGCAATATGTGAACCATGGCGCGCTGGAATGTTGCAAGTGCGTTGCACAACTCTTGAGGTAATCAGGTGGGTTTGGAGAACTCTCTCTGCAAAAAACTCATTTCTCCTGGTCTTGTGGATAAAGGTCCTTTTACCAATATCCGCTATCCAATCCCATTGCAGAAAAGAAGTTATAAAGGAAAGTTGTGCAAGGGCGTCATCAATGCGGGAATGGGATAGTTGTCCTTTTTTGTGTGGTTATTTAATTTGTTTAGTCCATGAATACCCAATGACCTCCGTTTTTCTTCTTAATTAGCAAGAGGGAGAAGACCAAGGGCTTTGAGATGGAAGTGGTAAACCTGCGTCTAGTAACTTCTTGAGTTCAGTCATCATCTACTGTTCTTCGACTTTTGAAAAGTGTTAAGGTTTTGACCTAATGGGATGATCATCACCCACATTGATGGAGTGGCTCCAGTCCTTCATGTGGCCATAGTTAGTATCTGACTTGTATAATATGTCGCTATATCCTTCCAATAAAGTATGGACCTTTTTCAGATCATCTGAGGTCAGTTCATGTAAAATATGGGCATTGGGTAAGGTACATAACAGGGTATCCATGGGCAAGCTCAAATACGTCATAGAGTCAATGAAGTGGACACGATAAATGTCCTCTAAGGGGACCAATAACCCTCTGCCAATCTCCTGGTGTTTTCTTATAACCATGTCCTTGACAGTAAGGTTCCACAACAGAATAGTAATAGGCCTCTAGTAGGCTGGATCTAGTATCTCAGGCAATACCTGAGGCTCCTAGGGGCTAACGCCCTCAAGCCTTATGAGATGCAACAAGAAGTGGTGTGGGATTTGGAGCATGATCTTTGTTTTAACCACTAACTCTTTCACCAGGCTTAATCAAGACCTCGCCTGCAGCATAAAAAACGATTTCGTCCCTAGCATCCACTGAATTTGACAATTTCTTTGTATTGCGCCCAGAGGTGGTTTAATGCAACGTCATAGCGGAAAAGAGATATTTAGCCAGGCAAGAGTATTCGTTCTTGCTGGGATCTTTATTGGATAAGACTAAAGGGACTTAGTAGTTGAGTAATGAAGAGAAAAATTTTCTTTATGTTGATTAATCCCTTATACTCAATCATAAATTGGGTACCTATGAGCATATCATAAGTGTTGTTGTCCAAGGCCACAGATGAGGCTGATAAGATGATCTTCCCAATTTGAATGGGAAGGGAAGAGTATGCCCCAATGGCAAAGGTGTTGTTTGGGCCTGCGGTTACAAATTCTTGATTGTACTCCGAGTCAGGAAACAGCTTGATCTTTTTTATCAGCTTAGAGGATATTACGCTCACTGGGGCCAGTATCCAGGATGGACATCACCCAGACTTTTTGAATGACCACATTCATCTTGTTGAGTGTTCCTCCAAAGTTAGAAGACAGGGCCAAAAACTCCTTGAGGGGAAGGTGGAGGTTAGTTTACAAGCGATCTCAGGAAAAATTTCCAGTATGGATTTCATGGTATGGACCTGCTGAAGAGGTCGAATCAAGGCAGCTAAGAACTGATTTGCATCTCTGGCAGTGTCAATAACTTTGGTACACCCTAGAACTTGGCTGAGATATGTTTCCTCAGGTATGGTTTTCTCATCTACTCCTCCAGCATTCAATAGATCAGGGACCTCCCTTTCCACAGGTACTACCAGTATGTAGTAACCAACATCATTGTAACCCCCTCAGGTTCATCACCGGTAGTTTTCTCAACAAATGGCAATGTTGCAATTGAGGTAGGGGAGACAAGCACATGAGGTTAGGTATCTATCCTTTGACCATACATCTTTCTAGAAAGCCCTTTTTTGTTGCAGGGTTTTATCTTAGGGCGCACAACTACCAGCTAGGCTTGAGGGGAAGGCACAGCGGCTTTAGTGTGCTTGTGTGGGAGCACGGTATTAACTACCTTACAGGTCTCAAATCTACAGGAGAGAGTGATATCTGATTTAAGTTCCACTGGAAAAGCAGGTTTCTCAGGGTGGATAGTTACAGGTGGGTCTATGGGAGTCATTGGGGCCACCCCCTTTCCCTACAGGTGAAAACTCCTCAATATATAGAGCTTTGGGGTTCACTACTAGCTTCATTTTTTGTCGCACAGGTATGAAAATAAGCAACGTCTAAAAAGACCACTTTTATGTCACGGACGTCCTTGAAGTTGCGCTTCACTGAGTTAATAAGCTGGGCTAAAGAAGGTTGGGAAGCTAACCCAGTTAACATGGCAAGTATGGCATCATCAAGGGTTATCATGTTAAACTTTACATTCTCAGAACAGTGAGGTAAAACTGCTCAGCAAAAGCAGGGGTCAGTTCACCTTCATACATACTAAGGCTCAAAAAGGCATGTTTCTCCCTGTTTAGACTTTGCTTGGAACCTAATTCAGCTAACAGAGGCTCCTTAACCTCTGGCCAGATATGCAGAGTGTCCATATAAGGGACCATAATTTCTTGTGCTAGGCGACTTAAGAAAGGAAGGATGTGTTCAATTTTCTGTTTGCCAGACGCGCCTTGCATTACAGATTCATAGATATACACAAACGAAGAAATGCTCCCCTCACCAGTGGTTAACTTGTATTTTAATGGGTGTTAAAAGGGTGTTATTCAAGCTCTTTAAGACGTGATAAATCTCTTGCTATTTGCTTTTAAAAGAAACTATCCTTGATTCGTTTTTAGTGGAAGAGTTGGTGGGTCACTCACTTTGACGGCCTCCATTTTTTGTTGAAATTTTGTGGTGTACAGGGAATCACCTGTAGTGGGCACCACTTTTTGTAATCTAGCTAACCTATGCTCGCTGGTGCTACATTCAGCCGGATTTCCACAAACGACTTATTTGATTTTGTTCTTTGCCAATGTATATGGCTAAATCACAAACTAGTAGATTAATAAAACTGTATTTTTCCCAAGTAGAATCTTGGGTGGGAAAGGAAAGAGTTTATTAGCGGTGGTGAGGGTGTTAAAAGTGAACCCTCTCAAAATCTTAATGATTAATATTTAATTGTGTCAAGACTCAAAGTTCAGATTAGGCTAGTAATGTCCAAATTAGTGAATATGGGGATTTAACCTATTAGAGCTCTTGAACTTCGCCTTTCTTTAACGGAACAGCTGATGGTTGGTTGATATTGGGTAGGATAATTCCGTTAGGCAAGGATTTAATATTTAACCCAATCAATGGGTGAGAAAATATTTGCACCTTGTGGGACCCCCTCCACCCCTATAAAAGAGGGTGATCTTCACTTATGCGTTTGAACTGAATTATTGAGGGGCCGGGGAGGAGCCTCAGCATAACTTTCTATAATCAGCTGCAGGTTTGGCACAGCCCAATTACTAAGAACAGGACGATTTAACCAAAAATGGATGGAATAGAATTGCTCTAATTTGATGGTTCCACTGAGAATTGGCCAGGGTCTTTTGGCTAATTTTGTCCTTATTATAAACCAAAGCACTCTTATTACAAAATCAGACTAGTAATTGTCCAACAGTAACTAATAGATTTGGACGATTTTTGCCAAAAATTCTTCTCCCAAAGTCAAGCTGACAATTGTCAAATAAATATGCAGACATTTATATTCTCTCTTTCCAATGAAGCTCAAATCCCTTCACCAACTTTAGGGTATTCTTTGGCAATAGCATCCATTTGGAGGGTGACGTTTACTCCTTTCAAAGAAGGTGCATTTGAGGGCAGTCCCAGCTCATTGGGAGAAAATTTCTCTAAAATTTGACAGGCGTAAGGATTCAGTTGTTCCTTGGTCCTTCATCCACAGTGGCATTTGCTTGCGCTCATGTCAGTACATTTACCTCCCCAGCCAGCTGCTGATATAGGAACTCATTATCATATTGAGGGAATCTGGCGGAGTATTTTTCAGTAAGTTTAGGTGGGACCTTTAGGTTTAGGTAGAAAAGAGTAGAGGGTTCTGTCTCTACTCCGCTTCATCTTTTCCTTGGTAAAACTGGTCCTGTTGTACATAATGGGCCTGACTATTGAGGCAACTCAATGCAAGGTGCACAGGGTGACTGAAATCAAAAAATTACCCTGTAGGTTCATGTCCTTGGTTATTATAAGATGACCCAAGCTTATAGTTTGACTGTTGACAATCAGCATAATAGGGGACAAGCCAATAGTTTGACTGCTGATGGTCAGCGTCATTAAGTCCAGGCAAAAGTTGGGCTGCTGGTGATTGTCATAAGCAGGTCCAGACTGGAAGTTAGATGGCTGGGGTTAAATCCAGATGAGGTTGAGGCGTGTAATTGTATTAAGGCTGTTCGTT
This sequence comes from Massospora cicadina, assembly GCA_022478985.1. NCBI lineage: Eukaryota > Fungi > Entomophthoromycota > Entomophthoromycetes > Entomophthorales > Entomophthoraceae > Massospora > Massospora cicadina. The sequence continues at coordinate 264,288 of JAKSZP010014469.1, forward strand.
ACTGGGCGGAATAAAAGCAGGGCTTGGGATGATTCAACTGAATAAGAAGTTCCAGTGAAGGCTGATAAAGTTTTCCAATATGTATTGTTCTGAGTGAAAGTGGCGGATAGATGGAGCAATAATTGAAAATTTTGAGCAGGTATACATCGTCTTTCAAAACTGGTGCCAAGACGCTGTAAAGATCGCAGTATGGCTTCAAAGCAAAGGTCATTTCAATTCCCACATCGTCTTCAGATAAAGTGCCTACCCTATTAACACGTCGACTTTTGCTATGAACATTTAAGCAAACACAGCGAAAAACTCATTCTGATGGAACCCAATGGTCAAGAATTTGGCCTTCTGCTGCGACATTTTTGTAGTATCCCCAAACAACCACAGCACAGTATCCTTCACTTCTTAATATGTAATGGAACTACTTGTAAGGTAGCAATTGACTTGACTAGAGCTCCAACGTCAATATGAATATCATCAATTTAGCCTTACTCTGATCTGAGGCCCCTCCGCTGCAAACCTAAAATCGTTTTTAGAGAACCAGTGGATGTTCCAAATCATGCTCAAACGGAGGCAGCTAATCAAAACAAACCTCCTCCTCCCACTCATAACTGTGAGCCTTTAGAGCGTACTGAGGAATTGGTTGAGACCCATAAGCATTATCTCGTCAAAGAGCTGGTTCAGTAGACATAGCGGCGCACAGCTTATTCACAGCTTCAGGTAGCGTGGGTCTCCTCAATGGGTAGTACAGCCATCACCTGGGGGAATTGGTTCACTGAGACATAATCATCACTGGATCTGCCCTCATGGGTTGAGTAGCATACGCTGCCTGCATGTTTGGTGAATAGCTCTCCAGTTGGGTACTCAGCCTCATATTCACCAAGATACAATATTTTTTGAGCGTCCCCTTATTGTTCATCCACTTCCCAACGTGGGCGCTAAGGGTGGGTGGTGCTGTTAACTTCTGCTCCGCACAATGTAAATATTTGGTAGTGCCATACAGTTAATTAGCCAGTTGCTTGTTTTATTGTCCAAGAATCCGCATTTGGGTGAACGTGCTGTCAAGCTGGTTCATTACATCGTTATGATCCTGAAAGAGTTCATCCTGCTTCTTGAGCACCGCGTCCAAAACAAGTTTAGTTCTCCAGTTTTGGATGGCGTGGTGTGCCATGAGGATTCCCCGTTGATGCAGGCCTAATGTAACATGGCCAGCAAAGACTGGAGAATTTTTATTTTTGTTTTTGTGGTTGATCAATGGGCTCTCTGTATTGAGAACCACAGCTATAAAATTGTCTATAGGGTTGATATTCGCCATAAGGGTTGCACTAGGTGGGCCCACAGAGCAGTGGACAAACAATATGAAGGTTGTTGGTCCACAAAATGAACTTAATAAATTATTTTAATATGAATAAATAGCTTTAATCGCACCACTTTTTCTAATGTAATATAATTAGTAGATTATGTCTTCTCATAATTCCTGCATCTTTCTACCAAAAACCTCCCCCTTATTGTTCTCTCTTTACGTTTATATATTCATGACTTTGGTCAATTCCGACCCTTTATCTCAAGCTATTCTTATCTTCCATATCCTCATTGGTTCATCTTTGTAACTGAGAGACTCCAGAAGAGTCTATTATTCTTAAATTCACTATTTCCTTAGTTTGAGGCGATCTACTAAATATTCGTTGTAAGTCAACATCATCTAATTCCTTGTATGGAGACAATCCAATAAATATCCATCCTGATTTCAGTGTCTCCTTATCACCTTATCTTGAGGCTATCTTATCAATATTATGCTATTACTCAGTTTCATCCAATATTACCTAGTCCGCCGCAGCTATTTGGAGCTTATCATCCGGTCATATCAAATTATCCAACAGACAATACCATTGTATATTCTGCTTAAGATGGCAGCCACCAATCCCATGCAATGGAATTACTTTCTGCCATCTGACTTGGTAGCCTAGTGGATAAGTTATCAACAAGTAATCAAAAGGTCACCATTTGAAGCCCTTCACAGTAAAGAAACGCAATTTCATAGCAGTTCCTAACGCTGATAGTAGCTTATATTCCTGAAACTGACAAGTAAATACAACTGCCAAAGAAATTATCAGGTTGCAAGTACTTGCAACTCAATGGGATTGTTAAAACCACTTCAAAGTAGACTACGTGATTCATTGCTCATTTACTGGGCCTTCTTACCTTTTAAATGGAAATCTTATCATATTTGTCAACTTTTCTCTGCAGACGGCCCAACAATCTTGAAGCCTCCTGGTTGGGCTCATATATCATCCTAAACAAGGCATGCTACGAGTGTTACATTGTAGATGTTGTTCTGAACACCATGGTTAATATATTCATACTAGGTTCATTAGGACTATGTTCACTATAGCTGAAACTTAATGGGACACTGTCAGAATTCGTGATGGCATAAAATCTTTATCTTTCAGATATTAAATGAGTATTCAGTTCTGATGCCCTCCTCCAGAATAAAGCCTTAATGTCATGAATAAATTGATGCTTAATTATCAATGCCTCAAATGGGCAAGTACCAATCAAGGGTATACAGAAATAGTCACACCATATAAAATTTAAATTTAACCCATTGATTGACAATCTGGGTAAGCTGTATTCTGAATTTCAATGCTGCAATATGTAAGCATAAGAACCATAAGGGAGCAACAACAAAGATGGTTATGATAGTAGGTGGACCAATGTTTGATCCTTAATTGGATGATAGAAGTGAAGATCCTTATTGAGGAAGACCTAGATGCTCTCTACGTCACAAGGCTCCCACTTTGCCTTTAGATATTTAAGAACTTTGACAAAAAAGTAGCTCCAAATTCTTTACTATATTAAATTAGAGTATATTTTTGGTTTATTTGCATATTCATGACAATAGCCTTAGTTTCAATTAAACAGGAAAGTTGGAGATAAATTGACCCTACTAACGCAAGTGTTCTTTGTCATCCTACTTTTCTTTTTGCTAATCATCACTATTTGAATATTACGATATCCTGATATCTAATTACTCAAGAAAAGCTATCAAACATGTATAGAAATGGTGGTAAACATGCCAAAGACCCTATTAACTTGGTAGAGAAGACCATAATTAAACTAAAATCTTATAGCAACCCTATGTTGCCAACATGTGCGTCCACCAGGATCCTTTTCTCCCAGTTGGCAGCTTCCAAGTAAACTGCCACTCCACAACATAATAATAACAGTGTGTTCATTTCAGACAATATGTCTAACACATGCACCTTAAAAAACTACATTTCAACTATGGAAAAACAGGTGGACTATATTCATGGAATGTCTCATCCACCCAAACAGTACAAGCGTGAAATTACCATTGTCACAATAACCTCTCATGGAATTGAGATGGTTCAGGTATCTGCCAATTTATTGAATACTTAATGTCAAAGCACGGTGGAATCAAATGTATGTTCCAGTCTGATGACCATATCAACCAACCCAAAAAAGATTTATCTCTGAAACAAACCAATGATTGAGCCAACTGGCAAGACCTCCCAGGAGCAACCCCAAACGCTTAAGTGATCACTATTACCTTTAGTCTTTTTTGATGATGATTCTGAACCCATTTGCTTGGAGCTAATAAATATGAATGGTATTTGAAAACCTGACCCACCATGACCTGAGGTTATTTGGTGGGAACCCAAAAAAAATTTTCAGGAAATCCAAGGAATTTCTGGCGCCTCTGAGTATGGGTCTAGACTATGCGGTGTCAGGAGGGTTGACCCTGACAAAGAAAAGACCCCAAGGGAACCCACCGACTATGTCTGTGGCCCCACACTGAGCCCAAAGTTTCAGCACAGACCACGAATTAACATTCCAAAAGTGCTGCTGTGCCTGTCAGAAATGACTGACACCTGCTCCACTCACTAATGACTATTGAAAAACCACATTTGTGGCTGAGGTCAAGAAGTGTTGGGTCAACCCAAGAAAACAAAGAGCCTCCCTCATTTTACTCTAGCTTACAAGTTCGCATATTTATGGTCACAACCCCATTAATTTTCTCCTAGAACTACTTTAGATACTTTAGAGATATAGCTAGAGCCTTTCCTATTGACACCACCATCCACAAGGTGGTGGAAGGCCACAATATTGACGTGAGGCTCACAAACCTAGCATATGCAGACAGTGCCATGGTCACCAACATTGACATCCCACGTGTATCTTTATGCATCACCAGAACTAGTTTAAACCTCAAGAAGATCTCCTGGGAACCTTCTCAAATCTGATGAGCACTGTTGACCCAGAATCATTAAATGCTTGCTCTCCATTAAGAATTAATGGAACTTGGCTCTGTCTATTAGTGGACTTTAGCATGTTATCATACTATGATCCAGCTCAACGGACTTGTATCACCAGAACGTCCTTTATTATTAAACCCACGGAAGCTTATAACATAAAAGTTATACTGTGTGTCGCTATCATCAGATCCTGCCTTTGAGATCTTCATCATGGACTCCTAAAGCCTGGCCCCGTTGCTCATGCTGCATAACCCTGGGTCATCTTTACAACAACTGTGCTGTGAAAAATGACCTTTTTGAGCTTGCAACAAAACGCTTTTTACCATAACCCTTCTCCCAGTAGGGACCCCTCCATTCTACCTCCCTTATTACCAGCGCAAACCAAGCGCAACCCTAAAAACCATCATCATTTCTGATAGATACCAAACCAGAATACACTATCCTGGCGGATTTCCCCAAACCAACTAAGACAGAGCTACCCACGACCCCCAGGAAATGAATGCCCCCCACTGTAAAAGGATACCTGAGGCACCCTTCTTGAGGCAGATATCTTAATCTGGTGTGCCCCCACCAACTGCTCAGAATTTTATTTTATCTCCTTCTCAGTACTAGAGGTGGTGAAATGGACTCAGACAGCTCAGACGGAGCCCAGGTGGAGGAGCCTGGGGAGCCCCTGAGGTGCCCTTCCAAAAAAATAGTGGGGGTGGCATACTAAGTAGCTCGCCATATCCTCAACCCCTTCACCCAGAACAACCCCACAGCTCTCGCTGCTCCGCTCAGATTGCTTCCAAGAGTTAATCTTAAAGATACAAAACAAGCCAGATCTTGGATGCAGGTATAAGTGCCAGCAACCCCCAGTACTCGGAGGGGGGCAACCTATGAAACCCCACAAGAGAGCCCTAACCCTGCAGTTCATAAATGTCAATGTACTCCAGGATTACAAGTGTAGAGCTCACCTACCATGCACCCTCATGTTGAAACATGTGATAATTAAAGCCGTCCAAGAGCCCCACGTTCTCCCCTCTGAAATAGAAGCATGAAACAAGCAATTTAGAGGTAATTATTGTTGGATTAACTATGCAGCCCTCACTATCCCTAATATCAATAAGTGAAAGCCCACCATTTTTTTAAAAACCTAAATTTTATCCTAACTAAGCCAAATTGTATATCCCCAAGTTCTCCTTATTTTCTGTGAGCATTTACTTGTCAAATGCAGTCCAGGAGCAGGAACAGCTAATGGAAGAGCTTGCACTCCTCCAACTCATACACATCATTGTGCTGAGGGCAATTTTAACACCGCGCTGATTGCATCCCTAACACCATCCCCCTTCCAGACAGGATTGGTGGGTCACCACATGACTCCAATACTTCATCCAGAACAGTGGATCTACTGATGCCCTCCCACTCCACATCCTGCCTTGGCTGCATTACTCAGGTCTGGTACAAAGAGCAGAAGTTTTTGTCTACATCCCAAATTGACATGGCCTATATTGGCCCCATCTAGTCATTTGAGTCTCCACTCCTACAACTAGCAATAACACCATTAACAACCACAAATACCTCACAGTGGTCCTTATACTAACCTTCTGACCATCGCAATATTTTTTGACTTAATTACCCCAGAAATCCTGAACAACCCTTTCACACGCAAAAACGAATAATGTCTATCCACAAACATGTATGCATCACATCACCCCATTTGTATGCCACCCAAGTTTTTTGGGAAGAGACAAAGCTGGGTACTTGAGAGTTGCTTAAAACTGCGTGAAAGCCTAGATGACCACAGCTCATGACAAAATCAGATGAGCAAAAGCCATAATTAAGCATTTGGAAAAAAAACTTCCAGCCTAAACCTTCCCCCAAATGGTGAAAACGTGGAAGCTGCCCAAGAGGCGTACCACCCCAAACTCACTACAAAAGAATAACAGGTTTTTATTCATTTCATCACATTAATAAATACAGTGGGAATGCCCATTCTCATCTTCTACTAGAAATCAAAGGCCCACTTGAAAGCTCAGAAGATTGCAGCTCTTAAGATGGGGAACACATTAACCGTGTACAAGGAGGAAATCACTACCTAAATTCATCAATGCTGCTCATCCCTATTCCAGGATACCAAGGTGAACTTGACAAATGTTTGATATTTCACAAATGGGCTCCAGTACCGCTGGCCAACCTCTCAGTAGATGACGAATTCATTGAACCGCTCACACCACATGAAATAATTGAAATTTTTGACATCCCAAGCCTAAAGGCCCCTGACATAAACAGTATCCCATTTTAGGTATACCTAGCAGATCCTATAATGGTCATGAAGTCCCATTATCTTATTCTATTAACCCTCTTGGTGATAGGAGGAGAACTTATAGACTAAAGGGGCTCAATCATGGCCCTCATCTATATATAAGCGGGCTAAGAGGAACTCTCAAACTGGCATCTAATATCGCTCTTAAACACTGTCATGAAATTTTTACTAAACTTTTAGTGGACCACATGATGAAGTTGGCGGCGCCGCACTCAACCCAAGTCTATATGGGTTCATCCCAGAGCAATTACTGTAAACCAACTACAAAAAGCTTCTCTTGACTCAATCCACTAACTCGCCCAAAACCCACAGTTTTGTGCCACTCTATAATATGGTAAAGCATACATTTGTGTGAAATGGTATTATTTTTTCGCCTCCCTAATATGCCTCCCATTCCAACCTCTGGATAGGAAGTGGATAATAGCACTCTAAAGCTAGCTGCCATGAAAGTACTTGTCCTTAGGGGCTCTATGGTGTCAGCTATGGTCAAATAAGGTCTCCATCAAGGATCATTGAGCCTGATACTGTTTATTATAGCCTCAGACCCCCTCCTGGCCCTAAACTAAGAATATATTGTGTGTATACAAGTACCCAGAAAACCTACCGCCTAATCTATAGCCTTCGCCAACAATATGGCAATGGTGTTCAGATGCAAAAAGGGCCTTGATTAACCATTAATGCCCTTAATCACTATTCTAAGGATTCTAATGCAAAAGTTAACACCTCAAAAACCACTATAATATTTTTGCTACCTTCTATTTTCCTCCTCATTTTGTCCAAGAGCTTACTTTTGACACTTTCCGTCACTTAGGTGTCCTCACGACACACCAAGGGGTCTCAATTAAGGCATTGAGTATTGTTTACTGGAAGCATAAATTCCTGCATAGCTAGCTGGAACAGTCGGTGTAACACCCCAGGAATGGTCCCTGATGTCAAACGTGTATCTTCTATTGTGGATATTATTCCTTGTCCACTTCTTGTCTTTTATAGACAGTTCAACTCATGACTGAACAAGATACTCCGTTGCTAGACATGATTATCCAACAATTCTCATACTGCTCTGTCAATGATTCCCAACCCTACATTAAAGGTGGCCTGTGACTGTTGACATGAGGACCCACACCAACTTGATACTCACCAGATTCCCAAAGCCAGTCACCTGTTAAGGTGCCATTTTAATGCCACAATGGGCTCCATCCCTGCGCCTGACATTAATGCCTCTCAAGGACTCCCTTGAGCCTCACCAACGGCCATTTGAGAATGGCTAACAAACCACTAGGCCACCGCCTCAACGATTCTTTAGTTTATACTGGAACCAGCACTCCTAGCCTCAAGCGGGTAGGTGCACGTGTGTTCCACACTTTCCCATAAAAAGTGCCCCTGGCTTCAGACCTCGCCGCCACCTTCTATTCCACAATGCAAGGATTGTCACATCCTGCATCACCTTCTGGACAGACCCACTAATTGTCCTCGCCAACTAAACTTTTGCCCCTCCATCAAATGCAATCTCAAGACACGCTTTCAGGACAATTATCATTTGATTTTTCTGACAAAAATGTTGAACACGTTGTGGCTATTTCTCAATTTCTCATTCAGTACAGGGTTTAAACCAGCCTCACTTTCCAGCACAAGAGCTGCCCATGGTGCACCATGATGATCAACACCCATATTCACCAATTATTTACCTTCCCCTGCATCACCTCCCTTTAGACAAATAGTTCAAACCCTTACTAGTGGAACCCTGGATTGGGCACCCAGTTCAAGATATTAGGTTTGACTGCTCACTCCCCACTGTTCATAATCCTCCAAATCCTGGTGCTTGATGTTGCAATATGGACGAAATATAACTCGTACCTCTGTTCCAATCTTAACTCTCAGCTGTGGACATTGCCAAATTTTTACCCTTATTTAGGTGCACTTTAAGATGGTGTTGGAGATACAACTGCTATGACCAAGTATAATCAAGATTGAGATTAAGTGTTTTGGTCTAATAAGATTGTAGAAAACTTTATCAGAGATATCCAATTCTTGGATAGACTGACAATCGACCCTTTGGAGCTATCAGCCTCCTCTGGAGGATGAGGCTAAGCAAGCTGAAGGGGCTAAGACCTCTACAAGAAGGTTGATCTCATATAATAAGAACCTTATCAGAGCTAACCATTTCACAAGTATAGCAATAATAATAAGCAATATTGGTCATCTTTTAGGAAAGATCTTACCTCGGTTGAAGCATGAAAATCCTCATGAGGAACTACCTAATCTAACCCTATAGTACCTCATTTCTAACTACTAAAGTAACACTATTTTTAAATTTAAATTTATTGTGGGAAAGGCCAACCATGGGACGGACACTTCCGAATATGACTCAGACGAGACAAAACTTAGTACCAGGGGAGGCACCCCAGAGAAGCGATGCTATCTCTTGTTGCCAGCGGGAACGCCACTTATGGGAAGGGGGAGGGAACGTGTGTAGGGGCGTAGCCACTATTGAGCACGTGTGGAGGAAGGGGTCTGATTTGATGAACCAGACTGGGAACCAGGAGGAGACCAGCTGTCAGCGACGTGGTGGGAGATATCCAAACATCCACGCTTGAAAGTGATCCACCAAATGAGACCAGAATCTGTGGACAGCTTCAGGGAGGGTGGGGATGGATCCAGCGATGGCATCCAAGACAATCGTGTGGATAGTCCACATGGCGATTGCAACCACCAGAGCACGAAGGGAGGGTGGGAGGGGGGAGGCCATTGATGAAGCAAACATATCTCTTGACAGACTGAAGGGATGTGTTTGATCCTGGCCTAGCAGACGTTGGACTTCGCGCCATATTACTTTAGAGGTGGGGCACTTCTTTAGGCGGTGAAACAGCGTTCCATACTGGCCATACACGACACAGGATGAGTGTAAAGCATTAGAGCGCTCAGCTGTACGATACACCCGCCTCAGGCAGCGCCACACATGGGAGCGGACTTGAGGCTGCAACAGAGGATGGTGTGCGTTTTCCAGATAGTCTTTTGGGTCTCAGTGGAATAAGGGATGTCCATCATGTCCAGGTAGTCCACCCTGGATAGGACTTGGGGTCGAATGGGGATCACGCCATCATGGATGGGTAGCCCCTGTACCTCTTGTGTGAACTGAGGAGAGGGGCGGCCTCTTTGGGTTGTATGTCCACTAATACGAATTCTCCACTCTGCGCTTCGCATGGAGAGTAGGATTCGTTTGTAGTGGGTTTGGTCCCGTGAGGACCTGTGGCTGATGTGTGTGATGCGAGGTATTTCATCAGGGAGTGGGGGTTTGATGGATTGTTGAGGCCCAAGGCTCAGGAGAAGTTGGAGCGGGCCGCGCGGGACCTGTGTTGGGATGGGAGTGTAGGAGCAGTGATGGCCGCAATCCAGGTGCCCAGGATCTTGGCGGCATGGGCTTTGAAGTCAAGTAGGCCCATGCCACCATGATGATGAGGGCCAAACATGACCTCTAGCCGTACTGGTGGAGGGTGGCCTGACCAAAGCCAACCTTGTAGCAAAGCATACAGGGATTTGAAGAAGCTTGGGGAGAAGGGGATGGCGTGGGCTCCAAACCAGACTTTGGATAGGAGCATAGAGTTGGCAAGAACAACCCTGCCAGTAATGGAAGTAGGGTGGGCTCTGAGAGAGGCGATTCGCTTCGTCACGTTGTCCAGTATATGGCACTCCATTACTGCTGATGCATATCCACCTGCCTCCAACCACACGCCCAGATGGCGTACCGGTCCTATGGTAGGTCGTGGCACAAAGGGGAGCACCAGTGGAGCGGTGTATTTTGAGTTAGTAAGGCGTGGACGTGGGCGAGCAGATGGGCCAGGTTGGGAACTACTTGCTGGGGCCCAGCAGTTCTGACACCGACCAAGGAGGATGATTTTGGTTTTGGAGGCGTTCAGTGCCGCGTTGCTTACCCGGGAATATTCCTGGATGAGGGCTTCAAGCGCGCGTGCATCTTTGTTATTAGACACCCCCACCACGCAATCATCTGCAAATGCCATCATCTTGACTGGGGTTTGGCCTGGCACATGGACCCCAGTGAGTTGGGCATTCACATTTCGCAGTAGTGGGTCAAGGCTGAAGTTGTATAAGAGTGGGCTCAGGGGGTCCCCTTGTTGCAGGCCCCTTTGAGGACAAACTACTTCCGTTAGGAAACCTGGGCCGCGCACTGCCATTGTTGCAGATTCCGTGAGCAGCATCACCCAGTTAATGAAGCGGGGAGGTAGGCGGAATTGTTGGAGGCAGGCCCTAAGGTATTCCCAGTTTACTCTATCATAGGCCTTTTGTTGGTCCAAGAATACAAGTGCCCCAGAGGCTGTGGACTGACACACATTAGCCACAGAGTGCACGTTATCCCAAATTGACCTTCTGGGGATGAAACCAAATTGTTCTGGAGAGATGGTGGCAGATGCTACAGTCCCTAAATGGTTAGCCATGATTTTTGTTAAAATTTTTGTGTCTGTGTTTGTTAGAGAAATGGGGCGCCAGTTGGCTAAGTCTAGCCTATCCCCTTTCTTGAAGAGTGTGACTGTAAAGGCCTTCATGTCCTCCTGGTAGGAGGCGCGTTTCCAACAGGCTTTGGTTGAGTGAGGCTAGCAGCAATGGGGATATATATTTAAAATATTTTTTGTAGAACTCATATGGAATGCCATCTGGGCCTGGGCATTTTTGGTTTGGCGCACCGCGAATGGTAGTCCATAATTTGTTTAGAGTAATTAAATTCATTATTTCTGAGGACCAATACTAAAAAAAAAAAATTCATTATTTCTGGGTATCAGAAAATGGTGCAGATATGAGCTCTGTTGAGAAATTCCACCATTTCAGCTGGCTGAATTGGTTCAGCTCGGTATAACTCAGAGTAATATCTTTGCATTTTGATTGCCACTTCAGCTGGTGTGTCCACAATAGAATTATCCGATCTTTGCACCTGTGTGCAGGCCACGCTCTGGCGTGGTGCAAAAAATTTTTGAAGAAGTATGCGGTGCACTTGTCGCCTTTAGTGATGCGTGTGGCCCTGTATTAAACACAAACCCAATGTTTGTGTTGCCTTTCAAGTGCGTTGAGGTGGGCTGCTGCCTCCGCCCAGATCTGGCCCCATGCAGGGCTATATCCTGAGGCTGGAATGTTGGACTCCAAGTGGGCCAATTCCGCCAGCATGTGCAATATAACTGCCGATGTGGCTTGTGAGCGTCTGGATGAGAGATGGCGATAGTGGTGGATGGTGTCTTCTTTGAAAGTTGCCCATGTGGAAATGGGGTCTGTGCAAAATGGTGCAACAAATGATTTTGCCAAAGTTGCCTCTTCCACCCATGTGGAAAATCCTGGCGACGCGAGCTCTGGGGGCGGATTTTGCACCAATGTGGGGCCTTTGCAACTGTGACGGGTAAGTGGTATGTTATCGAGACCAGTCGGTGGTCAGAGAATTCCATTTTCGTTGTTTTGAAGTGAGAGATGTGGGGTTGGAATTTCGCCGGTGCTAGAATAAGGTCGATGCAGGTCATGGACCTTAATTGGCTGTTGTGGATGTGGGGACGCGTCATGTTTTTGAGCAGTGGGGCATGTTGCGGCAGTGCATCCATTAACCCAAGGGTGGCTTTTAGAACGCGTAGTTCTACATGACCCTGTAGGGCGTGGGGTGAGGGTGGCCACCGGTCTGTTGGTGAGGTTAGCCAACAGTTCATGTCGCCAATTAGGAAAGAATCGGGGGGTAGCAGGAGGGATTTGACCGACGAGAAAATTCCTGACACTCTTGTGCACCATTTGGGGCGTAAATGTTGACGATTGTGCGTGCAACATTGGCCCATGAGAAGGTGACAACGAGCACTTGGTTATTTAGGAATATTTCTGAAGATGTAAATTTGAAAAAATTGTTTTTCTGAATTAGCACCCCACAGTGCTTCGACCAAAAGGATAGGGATGGTAGGAGCATTGTTTTCCAAGCTTCCTCAGAATCTCGTGGACAGTGTGTTTCCTGGATGGCCAGGATATCCACGGGTAAATTTTTTTGTAAAAAACTCAGTTTCCTAGCCCGGGACAGGGAGGCCTTGAGTCCGGCGATATTCAGCATCCCTAGAGTGAAGGTTTCCCCCATCGCACCTTAGGTGCGAGGGGGTGGGCCCCTGGCCCACCAGCCTCTTCCAGGTCCCCACGGGCTTTCACAGCAGCGTGGGTATTAGCAGCAACGCTATTGGGATTTTTGTTAATTTTTGCGGAAAGAGTTGCATTGGCTTTGGCCTTCACTTTTTGTTTTCCCAACGTCGGACAAATTTTTTGCGGTGCGGATAAGTTCAGTGCACCGTCGAGTGGGGCAAAAAAAAATTTCAGTTGGGATAGGTCCCAAGTCAGTTTTGACCGGGGCTTGGGTGCAGCGATTAGGTGAGATCAAATCTCCCATCGGATCCTCAGATTGAGTGGCCTGTTTGGCATGGGCCTCCCAATCTGATGGGTGATGGATTCCCAAGTTGCTTCTGCCGCGAAGGTCTCCATGTCCTCCTGGCGTTGTGAGTATGGGATGGTGGTGGTGACCTTGGCTGCTTCCTTGGCCGCGGTCCTATGGGCCTGCTTGGCCTTCTTCCACTCCTGTGGGGAGATGGGCTTTACCAATAGGTAGTAGCCTTGTGCTCCCCATGGGAAAGCCTCCTTGGTGCTTGCAGTTGGTTCGTAGTGCGCCTCTCCGCTGGCCATGGCCGCCGAGGGGTGCTCTTGGAATGTGACGCCCTCTTTGCTGGGGCATGCATGTGCCTTATGGCCAAACGCATCACAGTGGGTGCAAATGGGGGGCGCGCTGTCCACAGTTACCCGGAATGGGTGGGTGGTGTGCCCTGCAATGTCAATAAAGGTGGAGTGCAGGATCTGGGTTAGGTCCTTTGCAATTTCCTTGGTTGGGGTCAGAACTGCAATGGCTTTGCCGGTGCACAGGTGTGGCATCAGCATGAAATGTTGCATTTTGAAAGATTATATTTTGCCATATATGGCGAGACCATCTTTCAGGTGTTGCTCCAAAATATCACGTTTTACCGTAGTAGGCAAAAAGTCAAATGTGAGGAAAATTTGGTTTGATTTTGTCCATCTGGTGCATTTAGTTTTGACAACCCATTGCCCTTCGGGGAGGTCGACCACTATGTGCACTGCTGCAGCCTCATCTGCTGCTATTTTGCTTTCAAAACCTAGGTCCAGCCAAATCGTGCAACATGGAGTGAGGTGCAACGTACACTGCGGTTGGGAAAATTTTGTGTACATCTTCACAAAATTTTTCCCATAGGGCCGTTTTTTGGATGTCCAGATACACACAGACTCCGAATTCCACCGACAAAAGTGGCTGGGAATATGGCGTGTTGATGTACTGGTTGCATCGTGCTTGCCACACGAGTATCTCTGGGGAAATTGTGACCGCCAGTTTTTTTAGATTTTTTTCTATTCCGCCAGATTCTCTGGGGCGTTTTCAAACGTTAGAGGCCGCGGGCCTTCTGCCTGCTCCTCTTGCCTTGCTTGCCCAACTGCTCCCAGACATGGGCGCAGACTAATCCCCTTTATGAGATTATCAAACTAGATTTAGTCTTGAATTGAATGGGTTGCAAAAGTGTTTGCAACGAGAAAGAAAATCTGAATGAGGTAAAGTAACACTATTTTTGTCTCATGTAACTCAATTTTGGTCTAGTCATAATAGAGTTCTATTTCTGATTAGAATCTATTATTGCAACGGAACTAATAACTTTGTTGCCTTGTTTATTTTTTCACTAGAGCCACAAAAACTAATAATTTCTTGGCCTTTGTAGCTCCTGAATATCGCAATTTTTATTAAAATCCAATACTGGTGCTCCCTGCTATTTCTGTTTCTGAGGCTACCTGGTGAAAACTACTTCCACGACAATAATTAAATTTAGCAAAGAAATCCCCTCTTCTGAGGAATAAATGATTATCACCCAATAGGTACACTCCAATAGGCAGGAGATGCCTTCCGCTAATATTGGTAATCTTCCTTTTTTGAGCTCCTATGGACCTGGCCATCGAGGGCCCTGACCAAGATAATTATCAATTTTAATCTTCAGATGTGGAAGAAACGGTCAAGGGTTTAATAAGTGGGGCTATTCAGCTTGGTACCCATCCTAACTGAGACCAAGCATCTAAGGTGACAACTAATATGATGGACTTATAAAACAGAGTGGTTTTACAACATAACAAAGTCTTTTTGGCTGGAACAGAGCAGTACCTCAGGCATTATTACATCCCGCCATTCGTCATGTATCCAGATTTTGGGTTTACATCATCCTGAAATCCAACGCCAGTTGACCCTAGAGCAACAATTTCATTCTCAGCTATCCTCTTTCTATGAGGTGGTTTCTAACTTTAGACAGGATAATTGGGAAGCCATACTCAATAGCATAAGGGAAATCAATGATCTACATAAACATCTGGTGAGAATTGACAATGGAGTTGTGAATTAAATTGGCCAAGAAGTATCTCAACAGGTTAGTGATGTCACTAATCCTATTCAACAAAAATCATGATTCTTGAAGATGATTTTAAAAAAAACTGGGACAATTGTGGGCCCAACATGAGGAACACTTTGTTGAACTTGATGGGCTACTTCAACAACTTGTCCGAATTGTGGATACTATTCAAGAAGGTGGACCCGATCCTGTTGGCCCTCCTGGACCTCCTGGATCACCTAGTTCTCCTTCAGTGACCCTGGGATCCCCTGGTGAACGAGGTCCTCAAGGCCCTGTGGGTCAACAAGGCCCACCAGGGCCTTCAGGTCGCGACAGTTTGCAAGGTTTTCCAGACCTCCTGGTCCCCCTGGCTCAGCGCTTTCAGTTCACAATTCTGAACTTTCGAGTCTACTAGTATCAAGAGTGAAGGCGTTAGAAACCAAAATCCGAGCCATAGCCTAAGGATGTTTCTTTTCTCTAGAAGGCCTTCTGACCAACCTGGATTATTCTCTATCCAACTTAATGGGTGGAGTTGATAATGCTCATCATCTATGCAATGCTAACCAAAATACACAAGAAACTAAGTTTGGATGATTAAAAGCTTCCATTGATTGGTTAACTGCTAAATATGGAGTACTCAAGAATAAGCAAGAAGAGATGCTTGCTGCAATTTCTAACTTAAAAATCACCTACAAATGACCATCTTACACAATGGGGTCAAAATTTACAGGATGACCTCAACCATTTAATACAACAAGCTGACCAAATTCCCACTCAAGCCCATATACCTGAGTCTGAGCCCTTTAAAGCTGATTTAGTCATGGTATCAGACGTACATGTCTTAAGCAATGAACCCACCACTTTCAAACCTACCTTTAAGGATAAGTTCGAGCCAGGTAAAGGTAGCATCCATTGGTTTCTCTTTGTCTATGAGCGTGCAATGGACGAGTCAAATAATTTAACAGAAAGTTTGGCATATTACTTCCTGTATAATATAGTTCGCTCAATAAATCATGGTTCCTCACCTTAAGGTTTGTAATATTTGGCCTCAAGACAAAAACGCCCTTATTAAGGAATATGGGAGTGATCAAATCCTAGTAAAATCAAAAGCAAGCCTTTATGAGCATCCAAACCAAGCGAGGAGAGTCAATCCATGATTTTACTAAGAGATTCTATCATGAGGTCCAGACTCTTACTAGATTGTGATTGTATTACCATAGATGATGCCATTTCAGCTTTGATAAGTGCGTTTGCTTCTCATGCTCAGTTAATACTACATTTAAAATCTCTTAAAAAATTTGTTTTTCTATTCTTGCCATCAAAGAGGCGTTGATGGAGTTTTATAATGGTGTGTTGCACTCAAACTCCACTAGTAACCATCGTTCCTATATCCATGTGATGCTTCCTAGACCCAAACCTAAACCAAAGAAGGAGCCGCGCAGCTATTGCGGTCTAGTGGGTCATATGGAAACTCATTGTTGGAAGAAACAAGCGGAAGAGTCAAAAAAGAGGAGTCAGCATAGGGCATAAGGCCACCTGTGCTGACCTACCTCCTGTGCCTCAATCGTAATCTTTTAACACTCCTAAAGACTGTTATGTGGTATCTGCTCCTGATGAACTTAATATTCCTATTGATTTAGTCAACAAAGATTTATATCTTCCTACATTTCCATTTCATCTTCTATTTCAATTCAACCATTTAGTCCCTTGGTATTTACAATCCTGAAGTTTTGCACTGATGTGACCAAGGTGGAAGGCATAGTACAAAATATTAGCTTTAGCTATCATCATTATGGGATCGCCCATAAATGTGATCTCATCCAGGCTTATGAAAAAATCAAAGTGGCGCCGGACTTAAATCATTCTCAATACTATGGAACTGCTAGTCCTTAATACACTAAATCCATAGGAGCTTATTCTTCCCTTCCAATGCATTTTGAAAAGTTGGTTGTTTGGCCTCTGCAGTAGTGTTGGACAATAACTGCTATGACTTGCATTTTTTAAAACAAATTTCTCATTGATTTTGATGTGATAATTAGTCTTAATGACTATTATCTTTTTTTAATTGGATACTGAGTACCTTTAATTTTGAAAGATGTCCCCAATAGTAAAGGCAAATTCAAATAACGTGTTTACTTATTGGAATATCCTACGTCTATTTCTAGTCTTAAATAACAAATTTTGGGGCCTAAGACTATTCTTCCGCCTCCATCAGCTTGTGCCTCTGAAGGAATGCCTTTATACTCTAACAATTCAATTAATATTCCTCCAAAAGCTCAAACTATAATTGATACTGGAGTATAAATATTTGTGCCAGCTGGTCATGTATTAAAAATTCACGTAACAGTAATCCCTCTCATTTGAAGGCCTTAATCTGCCTTGGTATTCTTGATCCCGCTTATAATGGGACTGTTTTAGACTTACTATCTAATCTCACCCCTTGACCTATGCGATTGAACCAAAGTAACCCTATAGCTTATGTACGGCCTACTCCTGTTGATGAAATTTTATCCATCATGGGATGTGGAAATTTATGTGATTTTGGGTTGGAAGAACCACCTATCATTTCTAGAGTTGACGTCAAATTTGGAGGTTCACTTACTCCAGAACAACAGCTTTAAGCCGAGGCTCTAATTGAAGAGTATGCTGACATATTTGCCCTTGGGTCCCGGAGATTTTGGGCTAATAAAAGATATGTAGCATCAAGTTAAAACTGAGGATACTCCCCCTATTTGATCCTGGCCTTATCACAAATCTAAAGTTGAGGAGGCTCAGGTCTCAGAAGAATTGAAACAACTCCTCGATGTGTGGCTACTAACGCCTTCTCAAAGTCCATAAGCTTCCCCTCTACTTCTCATCTGAAAAAAGATGGAGATCATAGAGTGGTTATGGACTATCATTGGCTTAATGCCGTTACCCAAAAGGATTCTTATCCTCTACCTCACATTGATGATTTATTGAGACTATTGTCTGGATCACAGTTCTTCTCGGCCATGGACCTGGCTAGTGGCTACTGGCAAATTGACCTGGCTCCAGAAGACCATCAGAAATGCGCCTTAACTTCTAGTGAGGGAGTATTTGAACATACTCATATGCCGCAGGGGCTTTTTAATGCCCCTGCTACTTACTAAAGAGTCATGGGTGGCTTATTTGGTGATTTGAAACTTTCCTGCATTTTGGTTTATTTAGACAATGTTACTGCTTTCTCTCATACTTTTAACGAGCACTTGGCTCATTTTAAAGGAAGTATTTGGTCAAATGCGCCACACTTCACTTAAGCTAAAACCATCTAAGTGTGCTTTTTTCAAAACTGAGATGGAAGTCTTGGGCCATAAAGTTAATTTCAATGGGATTTTGCCCTTATATAATAAGATACAAGCTATTTTGTACATGCCTGTTCCTAAAAGCTTGCACGATATTCAAGTGTTTTTAATTATGGTTGGTTATTAACAACAATTCATCCCCTTTTTGCTGAGATTACAAAGCCTTTAGTTTATATATTGCTAAGGAAGTTCCTTTCTTATGGGAAGAATTTCTGCAGCAAGCTTTCAGTCTTTTGCACCTAGCTTTAGTTAGTGCCCCAATTTTAGCCTATTTTGATTTTTCAAAACCCTTTATTTCATTTACCAATGCCAGTGATGTAGCTATTGGGGCCATTCTGGCTCAGCATGATTCCAATCTGGTTGATCATCACATTGCTTATTATAGAAAAACCCTTTACAAGGCAGAACGCAATATAGCATTATTGAGAGGGAATGCCTCACAATCCTATCTACCATCAAGCATTTCCACACTTATATCTATGGCAAACATTTCGCTATCATCAAAGATCATATTTCCTTGAAATAGTTACAACATATGAAGGATCCTGATGGACGCTTAGCTAGATGGATGTTAAAGCTTATAATAATGGCTTTACTATTCAACACCGTGCTGGAGCTATACACCAAAATGATAATGTACTTTCTTGATTACCTACACTAACTTTATTCACTGCTGAGGAAGATTGTAACTACGATTTGATAGCAGACCTGAACTTTGGTATCGTGAATCTAAGGATGTTATAGTGAAGCTACAACCTTAACCAAGAATACTCAATTTAAAGAAGCTTCTTTATATAAGAAGTTGGGATCTAAATGGCTGCCTTTTATTCAGCCTTCTAAAAGGTCTTAAACGATTATGGAGGCTTACCAAACTGTAGGGCATGGAGCTGTCACTAAGACTTTACAGTGGTTGAAAATTTATTGTTACTGGGATAACATGCTGGAAGCTGTGCACAATGTGTTGGATACTTGTCTCACTTGCTAACAACAGCGTGGTATAAATCCCATTTACTATCATAAAATTGTGGGACCTTCAGAATCTTTTTCCACTGTGAGTATTGACGTGGGGGCCCTCTCCCTACTGCTACTTATGGACATCGTTATGTTATATTATGATATCGACCATTTCACCAAATGGAATTGTTATATAATTGGCGTTTTTGTTGAGATACGCCGTAATCAGTATTGTTCAGGGTTTGACCCACTGAGCAATAGGACCAACGATATGAGGATCGTTGCCCTGGAAACAACAGAATCAAACTTTATTATTAATATGGAGCACTTGCCCCCACTTTACTTCTTCTTTTACTATAATAAACACAGCTGATTGTCTCTTTTTCACCTGCTCTAAACTATTAACAACCTCCTCCTCTTGATAATCTCCTCTCACTTGTACCATAGCAACTTCAAATAATACTGCTTTCGTGGCTTAGTAATTCACTTTGCCATATCTCATTGGTTCCATCAATTCTTCATTCATTATTTCCCTGATCACCTAATTTGAGGCGATTTTCCTAACAACCCAATATTGCCTCATTTTGAGTCACTCAAATTACCATAACTCATATCAAACTTGGCAGATTCCATCCATTCTGCCATAGTGACTTAGAGCTTAATGTCCAGTCATATCAAAATCATGACATTACCCAATCCTTGACTGGACGATGAAGCTCCTATTACTTATATGCCCAGAAGAACTTCACGTGCACTCAGTTGGTGATCTGATAAAAAGCGGGGTCCTTGATAGTGTATGTATCTATACCTGTCTTCTCAATGAGTTTGAATGGCCCAATCCAGATACTAGCCAGCTTGTGTTTCTAGCCAAACCCATGTTGATCATGGAATAGGACCTTGTCTCCATCTTTGAACTGTGCGAGGCCACTTCGCCATATCTGATTGACAGCCTGGCTTTTAATTTTCTTGGCTAAACTGAACAAGTGTGCTTCAGCTTTAATTTAATCAACGTATTTATTAGGACGGTCAAATAACATTGTAGATCCATTTTGCCAGTGTCCTCTATACAGGCATACAGAAGTGCGGGCAGAGCGGGGTGCCATCCATAAGGCAATTGGAATGAGCTTTTCCTCATGGAAGAATGGTAACTATTGTTGTAGGTGAACACCGTGGCAGAAAGGAGGGTACTCAAACAGAGGGCCAATCAGTAACCAACTTCCAGAGAATGTTCACCAGGGTCCCATTAACCCATTCAACCATTCCGTTGGACTTGGGGGGATATGGAGTTGATAGAACCCATGGATGGCCATCATTTCGTTGAGTTTGGGAAGTATGTGAAAGGTAAAATTAGTGTTGTTGTTGGTAAGGATAAACTGCGGGCAGCCATCATGCTGAATGATGCATTCCATTACAAACTTAGCCACAGTAACTGCGCCCAGATCCCAAATGTCCCGTGCCTCAACCCACCTGGTCAAGTGGTCAATTGCCACCAGGATATTCTTGGACCAGTTAGCTCCTTTTGGCAGAGGGCCGACAACATCAAGGGAAACTATATGCCAAGTGAAGTGTGTCTTTACTAACTGATCTGAGGTCTTCCAGTAAAATAGCTTTTCACTTGGCACTGGTGACAGGAGGAGATAGTATCAAGCACATCAAAGTTCATTATTTCCCAGTAATACTGAGGTCGCAATAATTCCAATGTCTTGCACACACCACCATGCCTAACTGCCCTATGTGCGCTTATGATAATGTTAGGCCGCATTGAGGGTCGCAGAAAGTTCACCGTGGAATCACCAATCTGCTTGTACAACTCACCATTCCGCTGGAAAGTATTGTCTCGCATTCCATTCAACGCCTTGATGACTTGGGGCTGCTCATCATTGTACTTTCCGCTGAGCATCTTGTCATACATAATATCGCTCAGATCTGCTGCAACTGCAATAGTTGGTAGCCTCAACAAGCAATCAGCAGTCTGGTGTTTTGCTCCTGGTCGGTGAAGGATCTCAAAACTTTAAGCCTGTAGTTTAAGGGTCCATCATGCTAGCCGACCCTCAGGCTCCTTAAGGTTCTGCAGCCAGCGTAACAAGACGCGTGATCCATTACAACTTTAAATTTTACACCATGCAAATATACTCAGAATCGCTTGTAAGCATAAATCGCTGCTAAGCAATCCTGCTCAGTCACAGTAGAATTTCGTTCATGGCTATTCAGACTTTGACTGCAATACGCCACTTGGTGCTCCTCCCTCTCATCATCTTTTTGAGACAGAACTGCACCCACAGCGGAAAGAGATGCATCCATCTGTACAATAAATTCCTTTTCATAATTTGGGTGACGTAGCACTGGCACCTCAATCAACGCTGTTCAAAGAGTATCAAAGGAGTGTTGACAGTGTTCCATCTATTCAAACGTGGCATCCATTTTAATAACTCAAACAGCGGACAACCAATACAACTAAAGTTAGGTATGAAGCGGCGATAGTAACCAACCATCTTAAAATACTTGTATATCTCGTTTACTGCTTGGTGCAGTCATCTTCCAGATGGCCTCCACCTTAGCTGGTTGGGGCCTCAGCCCTGTTTCAACAACTACAATCCTGAGGTACTCTAGCTGATCCTTGAAAAGTGGCATCTCCAGGGCTTGATTTTAATGTTGGCCTCAGCCAACTGGTGGAATACCTCTTCCAAATGGTGAGGTACCCAGAAAACATGTTGGAGACAACGTTAATGTCGTCAAGGTATACAAGAACGCATGACAGCTTCAAGTTGCCAAGGATAGTGTCCATTGCCCGTTGGAAAGTAACTGGGGCATTACACAGCCCTTGAGGAATACGTGTCAGTTGAAAGAGCCTTTTTGAGGTGATAATGGCGCATTTTTCTTGTTCCACCGCAGGTAACTCAATCTGCCAATAGCTGGATATTAAAGCCATTGCGGAGAAGTGTTGAGCTCCCCAACTGGTCCAACACATCATCAATCCGTGGCAAAGGGTATGAGTCCTTTTTTGTAATGCTTTGAGCTTGCGGTAGTCTATAGCTACTTGGTTAGTACCATCCTTCTTTTTGACAATTAGGACAGGGGAAGCCCATGGGCTCTTTGATGGTTCAAGAATTCTTTTCTCCAACAGTTTATCAATTTCTTCTTTGACAACTTCTTCTGCTGCTCTAGATTGGTGGATTGGCCGAGATCTGATGGGGGGATGATCCCCAGTGTCCACTCAATGGATCACTCCCCAGGCGCACCCCAAATCATGATCATCAACAGCAAAGATTTCTTTGTATTTTTGAAATAAGGCTTCTGCTCAATCCTTCTGTTCTTCTGTTAACCCATTTAAGTTTTCCCATGGTACAACTGCCATTATGCCAGTCTGTGTTTCAACAGGCAGACCAAATTTATCCAGTGAACCAAACTCATGAATCCTGAGGACCTCATCAACTGGAATGAAATGGAGGAATGCAACTATTTTTGTTGGCAGATTTGAATTGGCTTATCCTGGGGATTCGCTACCAAGACCTTGATCTCCCCATGCCCTGAGAGTATAATGCTAGGGGCCACATGGGGCTCGAGCTGTGATTTTTGATAGGGCCCAATGACCTCCTTATACAGCCCAGCAGGCACTTCCACCTCTAACTCAGTGCTTATGATTGCTTGGTGTCCAGAGGGAATAGATATAGGGCCAGCAGCTCTAAGCGATAGCCCTTTATATTCATAAATTTGGTGAGGAAGGGCCCAGGTCTTGTTTTTTTAATTGATGATAGTGAACCAAAACCACCCCATCGCCATATGCAAGATTAACGTGACTCGTGTGTACAGGATCCTTTGGCATTCCGCTGGAAGTGAAGTAGATTGGGATCCGCTGCCTCAGAATTTCAAATGTCTCTGCTGTCATATCAAAAACAGCTCCAAAGTGACGCATAAAAGCAGTACTGATTAACAGGTCATAATTATTGTTTGGTAACACTATAGCTGGGGTTAAAATGACAATTGACCCAAACTGCAAAGGGAGTGCACTGTATGCTCCTTCAGAGACTATGCTTTCTGAGCCTGCGGTCCCATACACCATACGATGCTCTACATCAGGCTTTAATGCTAACTTTGACAACAACTTGAGGACATTATGTTGATTGAGGCACCTGTATCGATTATTGTACAAACTCTTGTTTTTGCTACAGTGTCACAGTAAGTACACTCAGAGTAAGATGCATCTGATTGTTTTAAAACATGGACATTTAACTGATATTTTTTAAAAGGAAGCTCAATATTCCTTCCCACTTTAGGATAAACTTTAACAATAGCGTACACAAGGAGGGCCGCGTTTACCCCTTTTAAAAGGAGCACATCAGCTAATGGATCTGGTTCATCAGTAGGAAGTAATCAAAAATTGGCATGTATACAGTTTTGGGTGCTCATGGGAGCCTGCTTCTGCCAAGTCCATGAATTGCGTTTGTGTCAGCACATTTACCTCTCCAACCGGCTGCTGGTATATAAAAGCATCATCACACCAGGAAACATCCGCTAGCTGTTCAGGAATAGGTTCAGGTGAGACGTTTTGAGTCAGAATATTGGAGGTAGAGATTTCCATCTCTACTCCTCTCTGACTTTTCCCTTATTATACTGCTCCAATGGTAGGTTCTGAACCCGACGATTATGAAAACTCTTAGCCAGGTGCCCAGAGTGACCGCACAAAAAGCAATTAAACCAATGAGACCTGCATCCTTGAGTGTTGTAAAATGGGCCACCTGAAAAGGTGGACTTCTAATGAACAGTGTAACCAGGCCCATCCTGGTAGGTGAACTACTGTTGGCAACTTGGTTGAAATATGAGGCTTGTAATGATAATAAGGCCAGAGAATGCCAACTTGTCGCTGAACAGGGAGGGATGATTCCTCCAAACAAACAAGGCTAACAGAGGAGGTGATAGGGTTTCACCTTATACTGGGTGGAGGGAAGGTAGCGGATAACTGGCGTAGAATTTGAACAAGTTTAAGCAAAGGTACGTCAACCTCTAAATATGGAGCCAAAGCATTAAAAAGCTCTCAGTATGGTTTCACAGCAGAGGTTAACGCTATGCTTATGTTACAGTCAATTAAAACTCCTTCCCCAATTAACACATGGGCTTCTGCTGAGAATTGATCATTAAATGTAGTGATGGTCTCGTTATATTGAAACCCGATGTTAAAAAACTCATCCTTCCGTTGCGCCATTTTTGAAGTTCCTAAACAACCACAGCACAGTATCTTTTACCTTTTGATAGGTAACATAACTGTTGGGAAGATAGCAAGTAACTTGGTCGGCGCTTCCAAAATCCAAAGTAAACATTAGTAATTTGGCTTTATGCCGATCTTAAGCTCCTTCTACTGCAAACTCAAATCGTTTAAAGAATCCATGGATGTTTCCATCAAGGTCAAACAATGGCAGCTTGTTGATACAACATTCTTGAAGAAACTCCTTTTTCCATTTAATAACAGCGTCTAGGGCAATCTTGAGTTCTGCATATTCAACAGTTGCAGTGTGTTGAGATGATTCTTAGTAAAGCAAGCTGGATATGACATGACTAGCAACTGAGAACGCTTATCTGTCTATGTGATTGATCAATGGCCCCCTGTAGTGAGCACCACTGTTATAAAATTGGCATTTTTGTTGAGATACGCTGTAATCAATATTGCGCAGGGTTCAACCCACTGAGCAATAGGACCAACAATATGAGGATCGTTGCCCTGGAAACAACAGAATCAAACTTTATTATTCTTATAAAGCACTTGCCCCCACTCTACTTCTTTATTTATTGTAATAAACCCAGATGATTATCGCTGTTTCACCTGCTCTAAACTATTAACAACCTCCTCCTCTTGATAATCTCCTTTCACTTGTATCATAACAACTTCGAATAATACTGCTTTCATGGCTTAGTAATTCACTTCGCTATATCTCATTGGTTCCACCAATTCTTCATTCATTATTTCCCCAATCACCTAATTTGAGGCGATTTTCCTAACAACCCAATATTGCCTCATTTCAAGGCGCTTGAATTACCATAACTCATATCAAACTCAGCAGATTCCATCCATTCCGCCATAATGACTTAGGGCTTATCATCCAGTCATATCAGAATCGCAACAGTATTGAAGCTGTCTCAGTTTCCATTGTCACCACTAAGGCTACTGCGTTCTTACTTTTAAGCTAGTTTTCACCTGGCATGGTAGCTTGAAAGTTCTATTATCTTATAATAGGATCAACCTTATTTCACAGGTAATATCTTAACTTACTAAATTAATGGGTACCTATCAGTTGTATACTTCCCCTTACAATCCTTCCTCTAATGGTGTGGTCAAATGGGCAAATGGTACCCTTGTAGTCATTCTTTGAGGATAGGTTCCAACGATCCTAGTTGATGGAATCTCTACATACCTAGTGCGATGTTAGCCTATAAGGTTAGCTATCATCATATTATTGGAATGTCTCCCTTCAAGACTCTTTATGGTTGGGATCCTACTTTACCCTCAAGTGTACAACCTATACTTGATGCTGCAACCCTGAAGACTACTGATTAAACTATTATGAGACTAGCTGAGTAAATCATCTGAGTACAAGCCTTAGCCTCGAGTTCTCTTGCTGCTACAACCTTAAGAGTGAACTAGAACCAATGCTAATCGACCTGCGTTACCTGAACATCAAATTAGGGAACTTGTACTCTTTTATTATCATAGGCCTGGAGGAAAGATTCACAAACTTAATACCTTATGGGCTGGTCCTTACCATACTATTTAGCATTGGGGTATTGAATAATCCATTGCAGCTGTTGATCCTGGTACTGTTATTAATAGAGATCATAGTAGGTTTCTTCATAAGTATGTGCCCCCTAGGCAAGATCTTGAGGGGGCATTGTTGGAGATACAACTGCAATGACCAAGTATAATCAAGATTGAGATTGGTGTTTTGGTCTAATAATATCATAAAATCTCCGTTGGAGATTTCTAATTCTTTGGCAGACTGACAATTGACCCTTCAGAGTTATTGGCCTCCTCTGAATGATGAGTCTAAGCAAGCTGAAGGAGCTAAGCCCTCTACAAGAAGGTTGATCTTCTAATAAGAACCTTATCAGATCTGACCATCACAAGTATAGTAATAATAATTAGCAGTATCAGGCATCTAATAGTAAAGATCTTACCTTGGTTGAAGCACGAAAATCTACACAAAAACTACCAAATCTACCCTATAAATATCCCTCATTTATAACTAATATCGTACCACTATTTTTGTCTTGCGTAGCTCAATTTTGGTATAGTCATAACAGAAATTTTGTATTTCCAATTGGAATCTATTATTACAACGGAACTAATTACTTTGTTGCCTTGTTTCTATCTTCGTTACAGTCACAAAACTAATAATTTTATAGCCTTAATAGCGCCTGAATATTTTAATTTCTATCAAATCTCAACAGATGGCCCCAAATAGCTTTTCCACAATGTCAACCGCAAGCAGTTAATCCAGTCTGATGCTCAGCACCGGCGGATTTTCTCCCACCATTTCTCAATACATCCACCCAATCATTTCCCCTCCCCAAGCTCTTAGAAGCTCAGAAGTAACTTAATATATCTGGTAAATCCCCCTTGGGTTGGGACCGCCTAGTACTAATAAAATCCTTTGTAATTATCCTTCAGGAGCTATTCCATCATTAAGAATCATCCTAATGGAAGCTAAAATATGTATGATCTTGTTATCTCTGAGCAATGAAAATCAATAGATGGCTCCACTATAGCATTGAAAACAAACTATTATCCCTGGGTGATGCAAAGGAGGAATTGGTAGAAAACTTGTGAGCGCTTCATTAGATAGATCCACTATTTTAAAACATTTATTCTGATTTTTAGAACAAGCTATATCTTCCTTTTACAAAACTCCATGCATATTTATAAAAATGGGGATTTAAGGATTATTGTAACCAACTAGTAGAGCCAGGTAATCCAGCGGCCTATTTTAGCCGCAGACTAGCTTAAGAGGGTAGAAACAAGGGCTTTGAAGGAAGTTGAGGATGTAACCCTATAAGTTTTCTACTTTATTGCACAGATTTTGTAATGGGTTATAAAAATAAGAAGAGTATTAGTTGTATGGAGACAACTATAATTCAAGCCTTCTTCATGAAAGGTTCTAACCCACCTTAGGTATCCTCTTACAACCATGTAATTAAATGATGTAATGAGAAAAAAGAAGTGATATTTTATGACAGCAGTGAGCTAGTGTAAGTCCAGGGAAACGTGCTTTTTGTACAGACCAGGCGATTTTCCCATTTACAAATAAAAAGGGTCTGAAGAGGGCGGCTGTACCCCTCATCACCTAAGGCGACCTCGCCCATGTGGTAGATGAGCTCTGGGTAACAGTGCTCTCTCTGAAGATTACTCCCATAGTACCCACGTTCACCTATGCTGAATTTTTCCGTTGAATTAAAGAAATCTGCACTGATATTACTGAATTGAAGACGAAAAGTTTTTAAACCATTGGGAATAAAGCCCAACAATTGGAAAACTAATAGTTAAGGAGGGAAAAGTATCAAATACTAAGCTGAAATTGCCAACTCTATTGAGTCAGCTAGCGGTATGATTGCCAATGCTAAACACCCATAAAAATCGTCAGAGATGATCCCCTGATGAGCAGATGGTACCTTTAAGGACTATCGCAAATAATGTGAAACCCCTATCTAAAAAATTGGGACTTTCCCCAATGCAACTCATTTGGTTTAACAAATGCCACAGCGACCAGGCACAGGAAGGTTGGGCATCCTGAACCCATTTCCAACCAATTGCAACTGCCACTATATGGGGTGGCCCTGGGGAATTCCCACTGCCCATTGGGCCAGACACTGCCATGCCAACTGATAAAAATGCAGTTGAGCCTCAGTCCAGGCGTTTGCGGATGAACTGATAGTGACTCAGCCTGCTGCCAAATCCTTTGACGTCAGTTTTAAGTAAAATCATTCCCTCCCCCCCAAAAAAATTCTCCAATTTAGGTCAAATTTGAGGTCCCCAATCTTTGCTTGGACCTACTACCAAAATCAAGCACAATTTAAACAATTGCATTTCACTGAGGAAATTGTTGGTCTATTCACTTTGTTTTCCTTTCCAATATATTCCTGCTATTACCCAAATTTTATACTTTAATTCTTCTTGCCAAAGTCCCAATGGCACTAGCTTGGTGGCTTTTCAGCCCCTACACTGGATTGGCTTTACCAGTTTTGATAATTACAATCACTCCCACCATAGTCAACTGGATCCAACGTTCAAGAAGCTTCTGGGAGATTAATCCCATTATTGAAGCTATCCGCTATCAAAATATAGGAATTCTGTGGCCTCATGTATCTTACTTTCAAGCAAGGATCCGCCCCCTTACCACTACTTTAGTGATGAACCCTTCCTCCAGTAATCCTGAAGTAGTAAACCTAGTAGTACAATCCCCTGCAGCAGGACCCATAGTCTTTAGGGTTGTTTCTGTTTGGTTCATTACTGGATTTCTTTTCATGTTCATCCTACATCAACGAGTCATTGTTACTCAATTTGCAGCTCCATACAACGTCATATGAGCGGCAATGCTACTGGAATTCTAGCTTGCTTTTGAATGCTCGTTCATCCTGACTGACAGTCTGGTCTAAACTTCTTCTGCCATTTTCCTGACAGCCAGACAGTCTCTAATAAAATCAGTTTACACTTAATCAGGTGTCTTCTTAAAATAATCTGATATCTACCTCATTCCATGTTGCTGAAAAAAAGACAAGTGCCACTGACCCCTTCAGTTCTTCAAATGAATTACAAAGAAATTTAATAAAGCTTATATTATGTTTATGATATAATTTGCAAGGCGGTTAATTTAAAATTTAATGCTTAACTCTTTGGTTGGCACATTAATAAAAAGAGAATCCATTATAGACAATATTAACTTCTAAAGAGTTCAAACTTAGATAAAATAATTACTCCAAGTATCTATCCACATAGTTGCCATCCACCACTAGATATTGACACTTTGGGGCTAGCTTGTCCAGTTTGCATGTCAAAACGCCTTTAGCAGCTCTAATAGATTAGCCTTTATGAGCTAGCAGCCGTGCATAAGTAGTGGGACAAATTACCCATTAACAGCAGGCTGTATCACCAGGATCACCTACACGTTATAGCCATTAAAAGCGTTATACTCTCATTAGTAAATCCAATACCAACCTTACTGATTGTTGAACCAGCCCAATCAAAACACATATGAAATTTAATTGTTGACTAACAAGACAAAAATCTAATTTACCTGTAAACATTGTCAGCGATTAAGCCCAACAAGCCATTGATTTTCATAAAGATTGAGATAAATCCTAATAATAATACTTAACTAATTTCTCATAAGAGAACATATCTAATTTTATAGATCTTTAGTTTAACAGATAAAATTCAGTTTCAATATGGCTACTTATTAACAATACAATCAAAGTAGATTCAAGGCAGATTAAGCAGATATATAGCTGTAAGCTTTTGGGTAGTTACTGCAAAGGTTTTAAACTAATAAAATTACTATACATATGATGACAACTAGTAGGTTTAGTCTTCAAAATAAGTGGTAATGAATCCACTCTGGTGAACTGTAACTTAAGAAAAGCAACTAATTACCTGTATTCCATTCAATCTTTAATTTTAGAAGAAAATATAATAGATATATTTCAGTTAAACACTGTTTAAATAGAAAATGCTAGGGTTTTTTATAGGCAGAAGGCGGACAACTTTTCAGGTAATTCTTTGTAAAACAACTGATTGGTCTTACAAAACTTCTGGCCTTTAGGATTAACTTCCAAATGATGGTGAATCCTTTGTATTAGTTAATTCTAAGCAGTGTAACCTTTCACAGATTGGCAGCCATCCCCTTGTGTTAGAAACTGCATGAAGATGGTCTGGGCCGTGTTACCTAATTATGACCATTAACTACCGCCAAAATATGCGTTAAAATGCTTTGGAAGCTTCATAAAAACAACCCTAATCATTCAGCGCCTCTGCTTGAATGATCAACCTTGGAAATCTGACTACCACCTATCAAGCTCGTCAAAATGGTTGTATAACATTGTCAGGGATAATCCCTGATAAAACATTATTCAAAACTAATCATCAGATTATATGCTTTAGCTAATTATGACTAATAATTTAGTCAGAAACTATTGATAACCTATAGATTGCTTAACAACTTTCAAAATGCTAGTTGGCAAGAGAGATGGATAATGTGGTCAAACAAATTTCCACACTAGCATTGCTGGATAGTGTGGAAATACAAAATTATCCAACTCATCCCCCGCTTTACCAGATTTTCTATAAAATATTACCTTCATGATTCAAAAATTTGCGTTACCTCACTTCTTAGGTGGTCTTTCAGAGGTGAATGCTGCTTTGCTCAGTACCATGAGTCTTTTGACTTGTTTAAAATTAGTCTATAGTCAGCGCATTCTTTTACTAGTTGTCCCAATAATTGTAGAAATTTAGAAGAGTTGTCCTAGACTGTTTCCCTTTCCATGGATACCAGACTGGATACTAGATCAATTAAGGCGGAACAAGAGTCAATACCTATTGCTACAGCAGAGCTAAATTTTTCCCTGCTTGATGCTCCCCTTCAAGACTCGTTTGATAAAAGCTTTGGACCCTGGATTGGTACTGTTCTCCAAGGTTTATAAAATTCTTCTCATCCAAACAAAATCTTCTCCCCAAGTTCCTTTACAGATATCTCAGTTTTATAAATGTAAAAATGTCATCTGAACTAACCATAGGCAATGTTCCTCATTCAATGCTCCCAAATTACAAGCTAAAGTCTAAAATTTCTTAAGACTTTTGTTAGTAATTAGTCCTGGAATTTATGATTTCCAGACTGCTTTACTGAAACGTTTAGTTAAATTTAATAATTGGTATATAATGCTATGCATAGCCCTTTCCAGTCACTTATGATTTTTATTTTTTTTGAATAGGTTCTACAAAACCCATAGTCATTGTCTTCAAGCTTTTATATGTTCAACCCCAATTATTTTGAGGCTAATTTTCTAAGTATATATAGCTCCCCATCCCCCTTAGATATTATGGGCGAGCAAGAGCCCAATGTTTCGAGGTCTCTGAATAATAAAAAATCCAATATGGTATTATTGTTTCTTTTTTCTAATACCTTTTAAATACTTTAATTCATCTTTTTATATTTTTTATTTATGTTATATAAGTTTGTCTATTTTAGATTACAGCTTTTATAAAGTTTACTTTTTGTTTCCTTATTCTTTTGATTATTATATATGCTTTTGATTATATAGGCGTCTTTTGCCAATTATTAAATTCTTGTGATTTCTCCTTTCTAGAATCTATCCGCTATGGGACAGCAAATTCTCTCTGGTATTATATTAGTCAGCCTTATCATCATTTACCTGATTAGTTTAGACCTAAGAAATGTTTTCCTTTTTTTACTTGAAAATCAGCATCATTTGACACGCCTAGCATTCAAATCAACTTATTGCATATTAGTGAACAAATATCAAATTATTACTATTTGAAATTTGATTCAGACACTGTTTTGTTTCATCTTAGATTATTTTTTATTTTTGTAAAAACTTTTGTCTTGTCAAATATTTGTTTAGGGATGGCCAGGATATTTCTTATAAATTTGGGGTTGATCCCATTCATCCTAGATCTTATGACACACTTACAATTTGATATAGAACTTGATAAAGTGGGACTCCATTGGTATATCCACAGACAACTTAAAATGTCTGTTTCATCCTTAAAGTATCAGGTAGAAGGTGCATTCTGTATATCTATATTGTTTCTCATTTAAATTACAAATTATTTTCCTTATTCTTTTCCAGTTTCTTTTCCTGAAACTGGATGATATTCACTTGCTCCTTAGGCTTCTTGATCCAACATTATGAAGCTTAATGCACAGTCACATCACAGTTAAAATAGGTATAAAAGAATTTATCTGTCCATTCTTCCTATTACTTTCCCTATTGTTACACAATTATGGGAATCCTTATTCTGGGCATTAATTGTTTTTATATTCTGGTTCTTATTGGTTGGATTAGCTTTGAATTTTTATAATGCATTGAAAGTCAAGTCCAACATCCTAGGATATTCTGCCATTTTTGGTAAAAGTAATGTTTAATGCCAAAACCATAGCTCAGTGTAGTTATCTGTAAGAACTAAGTGCCGTTGCATGGCGATGCAAGCATCAAAGTAACTCAATACTTTCACGCTCACCAGGATTTGCACTTCTTGGTAAAATCTTTTGATAGAATCTACCAATTTTTTATTTTCTTATGCTATATGCCATAAAATATTGTTTGTTGCTTACATAAATCCTGGGCTGCCAAAATCTCTCACTATCATATTCGTGGTATTTCTATAACCCAATTGAAACCCATGTAGATGGAGAAGCACTAGATTTTGACAATCATTGTCTAAACAGATAATGATGTTCATCACTTTCTGGCAATCGCCATATCCAGATCTATTTTGAAAAAGTTGGAGAAATGCCAGTTTCTAAATAAAATATTTGAGGTGGGTCAACCTTGGGACAAATATACCACACTGAGAATTTTTCTAGCCAGTACAAGTTTTGAACTCAAAACATGTACTAGGGTGGAAGTAGTTTTACCTGCCAGGCTAATCACCCTTGAAATGCTAGGTTTTTGTTTTGATAAAAAGTAGCAATTTTTAGTACTTTGAAATCCTTTGGTCATCATTGAGTTGAATGGAATAGGAGTTAACTAATTGGTAATCCTGATGGTAAACGTGTAATATTAGTAGTCATTGTGGAAAGCGTTGCAAAAGCCCCAGGCATTTCCTTGAGGTCTCTACACTTCCAGCGTGGATTTATTAATCTACATTCATATAC
This sequence comes from Massospora cicadina, assembly GCA_022478985.1. Taxonomy (NCBI): domain Eukaryota; kingdom Fungi; phylum Entomophthoromycota; class Entomophthoromycetes; order Entomophthorales; family Entomophthoraceae; genus Massospora; species Massospora cicadina. Next base: position 297,456 of record JAKSZP010014469.1, read on the forward strand.
ATCGTTGTTACCTAAATGTATCCAACTTAGAATAATTGCATCTATGACTCTCTTTTTCTTGTAATCAATTTAATATCTGAAATACATTTCTATGTAACTGACAAATTCTCTCTTTATCAGCTTTCCAAGTGGCTTTGATATAACATTAGGTTCTTATTAAGTCATTATCCTCTTTATTCAATAGAAAGTTGTCCATATAATTTATTTTTGACCTTTGTGACCTGTTGATGGGGTTTTTGCCCATATTCTCAGCTTGCTAGATTACCTGGTATTGCCAGGGGAAAATTACTTAAGGTGAAGTGAACCAAAAAATGGGTTGGCCAAAGTTTCAGAGTAACTACATTTGGGGGATTTTGTGATATTCGCCTGGTCAAATCCATCAGGGATCAATCCAGACAAATACTTAAGATCTCATTGGGCGGAGTTACCGATGAAATAAAGGCATTTGATAGTAATTAACTATCAGGTGTACCAATTGGGATTGGTCAGGTTTCATCACTGACTGATTGGGAATGATTAGCAAGTTGTGAGGCGAGTGGAGCCACCTGCAACTAGCAAATTGATTGGTTGGTGAGTGACCTGCCTTAATGGGTAATAAGTCCCATTACTAAATCAGGTCGCTAGTAAAATATGGTTGGTTCGCTTGGATTGAGAGAAAAATGTTAGGGACACGTTTTCTGACTCTTTCCATTTTAGGTCTTGAGGATGTCCAATGATGGAATCCTAGCCAGGATGGGGAAGACCATCGCTTCTAAGATGAGGATGGGTGATTCAACAACAATGGCTGCCATTTCATTGAAGAGGTGTTAACCAAGGGTTAGACAGCTGAATTCCCCACTATATATTCCCTAGGTGTTCACTATAATAAAAACCAGTAATAGTTAAAACTATATAATAAGAGTTATTTAGTTCTAAGTTATCCATTTGGTATATAGTTAAACTATCATCAGTTTCCATTGTGCTGTTCTGTCTCAAGGAGATTATTGCAGAGGGCAATAATTGGAAGACTCTTAGAGAAAAGAGTAAAGATCCAAGTGGGGATCTAGAGAAGATGGAGCCACAATTGGGGATAGCTGCTGACTGTGTGTTGGACCAAAGAGACTGTCACTGGGGTATCTCAGTGAAGATTGGGTGGTCAAGAGGAAGGGAACAAATCCCTACAAGTACAACATTATTAGTATTTAATTGGAAATACTGGTCGAGTGTTGGGCCAAAATATAATATATACTCAACTATGGATAAAAGTCTCCATACTATTATTGATTATTAATTCATTCTACTATACAACGTGATGAAGTGCATTAGGAAACAGAACCTGTGCATTAAAAAGGTTACTAGGTTGCTTGAAGATAACAACCACCAGTAACTTTTTACAAGTTGGTGCTCACTACAGGGGTAGTTGAGTTGAAGAATTTATAAGATCGTCATACAAAAACATGCTACAAAAACTGTGGACCAAGTTGGCCACTGTAAACCAGAATGCCTTAAACTCAGTGGACCATTAGGAGTTCACAGCCTTGGAAGAATGAGTCGCCAAGGTCAAGGAAGGTATAGAGAATGTAGTAAGCTTTGGGAATGAGCTACTTGGGAAAGTAATTTCGCTGAAGAAGAAAGAAGGGGATCTCATTTTGGAGGTCTTATACCTGAAAATGGAGTGAGAAGCGGATTGCGTTCATTTAAGAAATTTTGGTGCAAATATTGAGAGATTAATCAAACAAGTGGAGGAACTTAAAGCTCACAGATGTGCTTGTGAGCCCAATATGGCAAGCTATGCTGAAGAAAGAAGTCCTCACACAATACTTGGGAATTCAGGTACCCCAAGGAACATGCCGCCCTCTTTTGCTGCCATTTTGGAGATGACGCCCAAAGTCACTCTTCAAGTTAGCCAAGTAGCTGAACCAAGAGAATCAGCCATAGATAACTTGGAGGAATTTAGGGCAACGCTGAAATTGCCAACGTTCCATCAGGATAACTCCCAGCGTTTTTCTGACTGTTTGACATGACCATGAATGGCTATGGGATCGTCAAAAGACGTTAACAGTCATGAATTGCCTAGATGACAACTGTCAAAAATTAGTGTTACCTCACCTGGAGGGATACAGCAGGTCGTATGCTGAGGCAAAGGTGGCCATCATGAAGGAGTTTGGGAGTCTTACACGCATGTCAAAATGCAATCAAGAATTTATGGGAATCCAGTTCCATAAAGATGAGTCTCTAACTAGCTTTGCAGATCGATTTAACCAGGGTTTGCATATCCTGGTCAGAGCAAAAGTATTGGATGACTTTGATGTTAGAATGGCCTTGCAAGTGGCCCTTTGGCCCTATTGCAATTTGCATCACCTGATGTCTTCCATGTTTGCAATGGAAATAAATACCTCATAATTGGTAGATAATTTAAAGATTTTGGGATTGACATTTGATGCCCCAAATAGAAGCTTTAAATCCAATCTGGTACAAAATCCGAATCCCACAAAGGGAAACAAAGGAGCCAAAGAGGTGACCAATTGAACCATGCCAGGAAATAAGCCCAAAGAACTCAGATGGTTAAACAAGAAGGAAAAGGTCTGCTATCAGTGTGGCAGGAAAGGACATTTCGCCATGCACTGTAAGAAGCCAAAGGATCAGAACAACGTGGTCCAGGCCAAAGAGACAGCAGCCACCAAGGATTTGGGAAAAGCGCCCACGGCTTAGACAGGGAACAGTCTAGAGCTGTGGAGAAACCTGTTCCTTTTAACATTATGACTGAAGAAATTGATTTTAGTGATCTGTTTGTAGATGATAAGCAGGATCAGCTGTATCAAGTGGTCAATATGGATGTAAATGCCGTGACCAGAGCTAAAGCAAAGATAATTGACCCTGAGATAATCAAGGAAGTTGCCTGGCTGTACACTCGACAACTGGTGAACAAGATTTGAACTTCCAAGAATCCTGAAGAATTATCTGAAGTCTGATTAGATGAGGCCAATTTGTTGATCCCCCTCAGTACAATAAAGGAATTGTTTCCTGATTTATTGGTGCAAATCATTCACACCCTTGATTTAGCTAATAACGCCACTTTTCACTCAGTAAACACTATATTACAATACTCTGAGTGTACATATATAGACATACAAGTGAATCAAGTAAGGGTGAGGGAGATTGTCAACAGTGGAGCGCCCACCAATATTGTCTTGACCAAGCTGGTAAAGAGGATGAAGATCTCTCTGGACTTGGAACACAAGAAAGAATATGGGACAGCTGGGATGAACACCACCATCTCCTGTGGAGTGTATAGTGCGTTGCCACTACAATTGGGTTCTTTGGTGGTATCTGTGCCAGCAATAGTTTTGGCAAACCAAAACTATGACATTCTGATTGTAACAGAATTTCTATGAAAATACGGAGTTAAATGTAACTTTGAGGATAATATGTTGACCATACTGGGTCAGACATTATCATTGGTATATCAGAAGTATGGTGAAGCTCCACTGAATCGGAGAAACAACTTCATCAATCTAATATACAATGGCAACATTGTTCCGATTTGGTACTGATTAGTTGGTAGAAAGTGACGCAAAATGCTAGAGGAAACCTGGAAGACTGGGGAATTCCACTAAGGAATAAGAATGAGAGGACCATACTAGTCAGATCGCAGATGATAGTTGACATGGGGTTGATATTGGAGATTCCTGAGCTGTTATATGGGGAGGTCAGAAGCCTCTGGAAGAAGTCTAGAGATGGAGCCATGGGTGGCTCATGGGATAATAATGCTGGTCCATGGAGAAATTTGAGTTCTCCTGGCGAATTTGAGTGAAAAACCAATGAAGATCAAGAGGAATCAGATCATCACGTTTGTTCATCTGATCCTGATAGCCAAATTGAGGAGATTCCACGATCTTGGGACTCTTGACGAAATGGGATTACTGGCTGGGGTAACCAAAAGTATCAACCAATTGGTTGATCAAGATCAGCTCACTGATCTGTTGGAAGGCCAGCAAGAGGAGGTGCTCAAACTATTCAAAAAGTATCGGGAAGTGTTCACTCAGGATGACCACAATTTGGGGTGTGCACAAGATGTGATTCACAAGGTTGACACTGGGGAAAAGTTGCCGATCAGAATGAGACCAATCTGATGATTGAAAGCCACTGGAGCGGTAGTGGAGGATAAAATCAGCAAACTAGTGAAGCATGGGCTTCTAGTTCCATCATCAAGTCCCTGGGCAAGTCCAATTCTGATTGTGAAGAAGAAAAGTAGATCGACCATCTAGTACTAAAAAAAAGAAGAAGGATGGATCCAAATTGATGGTGATTGACTATAGAAGGCTGATTAAAATTATGAAGAAGGATTAATATCCCCTACAGAGGATTGATGATGCACTAGATTGTTTAGGAGAAGCAAAGTATTTCTCTGCGATGGATCTGATCTCAGGATATTGGCAGATCGACTTGCCAAAGGAAGACCAGGAAAAATTCATAATTATCACTGCGCCGGGGCTATACCAACCAATGAGGATGTCCCAGGGTCTATGCAATGCGACTGCAACGTTTCAGAGGGCCATGGATGCGATATTGAGTGACTTGAAGTTGTTGTGCATCCTGGTATATCTGGATGATATAAACGTGTTCAGTAAGACGTTTACTGATCACCTACACCACTTGGAAGAAGTAATTAAGTGACTGTCCATGGCTACCCTGAAGATCAAGCCAAGGAAGTGCCACTTCTTTAAGAAAGAGTTGGAATATCTGGGATTTGTAATCAACTCCAGTGGATTGCAGCCACAAACCCAGAAGATAGCAGCCATAGAACAGATGATCGTACCAAAGAGTGTCTGAGACATCCAAGTGTTCCTTAAGGTGGTCAGATACTATAGAAGATTTATTTGGGACTTCAACCCAAATAGCTGAGCCATTATTCCATTTATTAAGGATATGAAAAAAGTATCAATTAGAATGAAGAGGGTTAGGAATCCTTTGATGAGTTACGCTGGTATTTGATATATTTGGAAATTCTGAAATATCTGGGTTTTTATTGTAGTATATTATTCAAAATGATGTTTTGTTGATGGCAATTGGCACCATACTGAGCCAAGTAGAAAAACTTGGGGATGAACATCCAGTGGCATATGTGAGTTGGACACTCTCAGCCGCTGAGAGAAATACACTGTGACTGAATGGGAATGCCTTGTGGTCATTTATGCATGAAAGCAGTTTTGGGTGTACATCCATGAGACGCACTTTAAGGTTGTGATGGACCACTCTTAACTGCATTGCTGCACAATTTGAGAGAGCCAGAAGGATGACTGGCCCAATGGGCACTTAAGCTCCAGGCTTATGATTATGAGATTGCCTACCAAGCATGGGCTTTTCACAAGAACATGGATGGCTTATTGCAGTTGCCAATATTCCAGTTGGTATACCTGCAGGCAGATGAGCTATTCCAGAGAATGGTTGACGGGAAAATTGGGGATGAGCCCCAAGAAATCCAAGGTCACTTTGGAAAGCGGTGTAAAACACTGAGACCATGGATGGACAAGTATTCAAGATGATTAATGGGAAGCAGTTATTATTCCCAAAACCATCGGAAAGTGTAGCAATATTATAATTAGCTCAAAAGGTTGTCAGTCATGGAGGCCTAAGGAAAACAACTGACCATATTTGCCAGTATTATTACTGGAAATTGATTAAATTACGATGTCACAGATTATCTGGCTTATTTCATGAAGTGCCAGCTGCAAAAACCACATAAGAATACAACTGGATACTGACTGGTCCGCCCTGAATTTTCCTGGCACACGGTGTCCATTGACATGATGCGACTACTGCTGATGAGCACAGGGGAACCAAGTACATTATAGTTGCCATCAACCATCTGATGAGATGGGTCGAGACAAAGGCCCTAACAATAGTAGACGCTATCAGTACTGCAAGGTTCATCCTGGATCAAGTGGTATATCAACATGGATGTCCACAGGTCATGCTTAGCGACAATGGGACCAACTTCATGTCTCATGTGATCCCAAGATTAAATGAGATAATGGGGATCAGAGGAGTCATGTCAGCACCTTGCCAGCTGGAGACAGATGGACTGGTAGAATGGGTGAATGGAACGCTGGCCATGATGCTGAGGAAGCTAGTCACAGGAAGAACTTCTGCGTGGGAACGTACCTGAGTTTGGTGACGTTTGCCTACAATATTATCCATCATATGGCGACTGGAAAGACGCCATTTGAATTGTTATACAGAAGAAAGGCCACGTTGCCGCCAATTTATATTTGGTGGTGGAACCTACATCGTGGATGAGTACTGAGCAATACCTGAACCAACTGATGAGTATCCTAATCAATATGCACTCACAAGCATTTGATACAACCTTGAAGAAAAGTATACGAGCAAAATTGCCAGATGAAAAAAACTGACTGGCCTTAGCAGAATATTGAATAGGGGAAAGAGTTGCCTATTACTATATGCATGGTTTCAGACAAAGAAACAAATTAGATGCATTGTGGTTGGGTCTGTTCAAAGTGATCTCTAAGATAGTTACTGATGCCTACTCCTTCAAGAATCTCTTGGATGGAAGAGTTGTGAATTGAGTCCAAGCTAAGTATCTAAAGCTATGGGTTGATGAAAAACATAAAAGAGTCCCAAAGGACCAATGAACCATTAAGTTGGTCATGTCTGGATGATTAGGTCAAGTCTGAAAAAGGACCTCTGAATCAATCTAGATGGTTAAGTCCAAAAAAAGGACCTCTGAACCATAGAAAACTGGCAGGTTTAAGTACCCAGGACCCAGTTTTGGGGGAAAAAATAAAAAGATGGACCACTGAACTGAAACAAGGTCAAGTCCAATATGAAAAAGAAGAATCAAAATAAAAGATATTGGAAAAAAAGAAAAAACATTATAAGCCACATAGAGAAAAAACCAATATAAGTTTTATGTTTTTTAAAAATTGTCCTCAGTATGGGGATGATTCCGCCTGTCACCTCTTGAGGAGAGAGGATGGATTGTGGTATGAAGGAACAGCCCATCAAAATTGATATGAGAATTTACGCTAGTGAGGGCAAGACCTAACAAACCACATTCTTTGAGCGGATGCAGAGCCCTGCAAGAAAGCGACTAGGGGAAGGGAAATTGAGATGTCAAATGAAGCCAATTGCAAAACCCTGAAGCAGGGAGGAAAGCAACAGTATAAGAAGAGGCAATTGTCAAATAACCCTGAGTAATCCCGATATGGTACTGGAGGTGGAATATTAGTCCTGAGCGCCTGATGATGGGCTTCATTGAGGACACCAGACATATGGGCTGGCAACAAAGAAGGTATGCTTGATGGGGGTTGCCAAATCATGCCCCCTATCAACGCCATCAGAGGAAGATACCAATGGGAAGTGCTGGAGAAGAGATAGCGTGAAGAGAGCAGATTGCATCCTACAAGTGACAACTACAGGCTTCTTGGAAGATAAAGCTGAATGAATGGTGGAACCCAGGCGAGGCTGAAAGCTTCATGGACCAACTTCAAAGAACTTGGCCAGCAAAGCGAAGAGCATAAGCGGCGGTATCCCAATCTAGGATGTTATCAAGATCAGAGGGATTCAGCGCTAGAGTCAAAGCCTCGGTGACTTGGGCCCAAAGTTCAGCGTAGGGGAGCTCAAAGTGAATACTGTTATTAATGGTGATCTTAGAGACCAGAACAGCTGGTTTTTAATATTGAACGAGTTGGAAGAGGAACTCAGGAAGCAGGTCCAACCTGGCAAGAAACAAGAGTTCAAGAGCAACTGGTATAACTTCCAAAGCATCTATGTCAATGGTTGGAGCATAAGCAAAAGGAGCTGAATCCAGGAGAGTTTTGAAATCCAACACTGGAATCAACGGCAGAGGAAGAATCAGCTGATAGTTGTTAAAAATGATAGCCGCCTGGTTTCATAGAGATTAGTTACCATTTCTGGTAATTCGACGGAAGGACTAGCTTCTGGTGCCAGACTAGGCGTATGAGTCCTGGAAGGACCTTAGGAAGAAGTTCCGCCGAGCATCCTGACTCATCTGCTGGAAGAGATGGAGGTCTTGATCAGACAAACTGTTTAGAAGCTGCTGGTATCACAAACCAGAATTCAACATATGAGCTGGATGAGAGGGGGATGTCAGATTTATATGGAAGTTGATATTATGCACTCTACAATCCATTAAGCTCCAATTTTGGAGAAATTAATCTCAACATTAATGGGATAAGCTCTCCAAGAGAAGAATTAGGAATGACTTAAGCCAAGAGGTTATAAGAGAAATAACAAGGGCGAATAGATTTAAGAATTCTTAATTGAGCCATGAAATGAACATTGACAGCAAGAGTCTCCTGTCTAGGATGAGGAGAAAATCAGTAAATCAAGGACGCCGGACCAAGAATCCTGAATATGACAGTGGGTCATATACCCTGATGGGGAAAAACTGGATCCTGGGACTAATATTGTCATGAATAAATTGATCAGCCTGGCACAAAAGTAGGTCGTGGGACCACTCTCTGAGAAGGTGGGTAGCAAGGAGGAAGAGGAAGAACACCATATTCTAAAGATCGTCCTGAGTAGCATTGAGTATTGATGAGTGCACTCCTCTTGAACCAATGAAGTATTTGACCAGGTGTCTGAAGCAGTTTTCTCATGCCCTGGCCCTTTTCTTGCTGGAAATCTGGGCAAGAGGGGGATTTGTTGGGATTTTTGCCCATATTCCCAGCCTTCTAGATTACCTGGTATTGCTAGGGGAAAATTCCCTAAGGAAAAGTTAATTGGAAATAGGTTGTCCCGAGTTTATAGTAATAATGTTTATGGGATTTTGTGATATTCGCCTGGTTGTATCCGTTGAGGATCAATCCAGACAAATACTTAAGATCTCATTGGGCGGAGTTACCGATGAAATAGGGGCATCCGATAGTAATTAACTATCAGGTGTACCAATTGGGATTGGTCAGGTTTCATCACTGACTGATTGGTAATGAATAGCAAGTTGTGAGGCGAGTGATGCCACCTGCAACTAGCAAATTGATTGGTTGGTGAGTGATCTGCCTTAATGGGTAATAAGTCCCATTACTTAATCAGGTCGCTAGCAAAATATGGTTGGTTCGCTTGGATTGAGAGAAAAATGTTAGGGACACGTTTTCTGACTCTTTCCATTTTAGGTTTTGAGGATGTCCAATGATGGAATCCTAGCCAGGATGGGGAAGACCATCGCTTCTAAGATGAGGATGGGTGATTCAACAACAATGGCTGCCATTTCATTAAAGAGGTGTTAACCAAGGGTTAGACAGCTGAATTCCCCACTATATATTCCCTAGGTGTTCACTATAATAAAAACCAGTAATAGTTAGAGCCATATAATAAGAGTTATTTAGTTCTAAGTTATCCATTTGGTATATAGTTAAACTATCATCACTTTCCATTGTGCTGTTCTGTCTCAAGGAGATTATTGCAGAGGGCAATAATTGGAAGACTCTTAGAGAAAAGAGTAAAGATCCAAGTGGGGATCTAGATAAGAAGGAGCCACAATTGGGGATAGCTGCTGACTGTGTGTTGGACCTTAGAGACTGTCACTGGGGTATCTCAGCAAAGATTGGGTAGATAAGAGGAAGGAAACAAATCCTTACAAGTACAACATCATGAGTATTTAATTGGGAATACTGGCCAAGCATTGGGCTGAAATATAATTCATACTCAACTATGGATAATAGTCTTCATACTATTATTGATTAATAATTCATTCTATATTATGTGACAAATTGCATGAGGAAACTGAACCTGTGCAGTAAAAAGGTTACTAGGTTGCTTGAAGATAACAACCACCAGTAAATTTTTATACCTGTTCTACTTCCTCTTCTGCTTTCATAACTTATTCTTTTTAAGTTTGTCAGATCAGCTTGTGACATCAAAATCAAGATGTTCTGATTTACTGTCTCCAGCTTGTTTTAAATCTTCCAGAGTTTTTCTTATTGAACGTCATGATGTTGATTATTTTTAATTGCTATTTGGTCAAAAAAGACTCAACTACCCCTATAGTGAGCACCAATGCTAACTTTTAAGTTTACTGCACAAGTTCTGAGACTGAGTTGTATAAAAAAGAGAAAACTAGTTGTATAGAGAAAACTATCCAGTTAAATCATATACACAAGTGGTTTTAGCCCCACTAAGGTATCATCTTAAAGGTAAGTGTATGACTGATGTAATAACTAAAAAGGTGCCAGTGTATGACATTAGTTAGTCAGCCAGTCCACCTATCACCATTTATTGATCTCAATCAGGCATCTTCTTACACCCAAGTGGTATCCACCCCACCACAGGTTACTTGTGTATTAGACGAGGGCCAATGTTCCCTTCATTTTTAAATGAAGAACAAGTATATTTTATCAATTCTAAAAGTTGTTTTACAGGAAAATTAAAAATGGTTTTAATAATGAAGTTTGTGCTCAAATCATTGTTTGGCACCATAACAAAAATGTTATTATTTATTAATGGACTTAATTCTAAAGAGGCATATCAGTGGTAAATAATTCCTTTGCTTATACATCTACCTAGTTGGGGTCCATCACCAACTAGATTATGACCCTTCTGAATGTTTCTGAAATAGCGTATCCCAATGTCTTTAGCTACCCCATTAGTTTACCCTTTACAAGATAGATTTATGCTTAGGTAAAGGCACAAGGTTACCCATTTATAGCAGTCTGCGTCGTCAAGGCTAACCTACAAGTTAATGCCTTGTAAAGCGTTAAAAACTCTTCAAAAAAACCAACACCACACTTACTAATTGGTGAACCAGTGGAATTTAAAAACATAAGAAACTTATTTATTGAGATATTAAGTCAACAATGGAATTTACCTAGTAAAATTCTCAGTAAACATGCTTAACAAGCTATTTATTTACATCAAGATCAGAAACAAATCTTAATGATAATATATAATTAATGTCAAATAAAAAACACCTTTGGTCAAAAACTATTGATCACTTATTTATACAATGATTCCCTTATCTTTATAGTTATCTATTAGTTAGCCAACCAAATTATAATCTATGACAGACTAAAAATGGGTACCTTTCACAGCTGGATAATGTGGACATATAAAAATTTCAACAATTCCATAGTGAGATGAGGACCACTTCTCAGTTTAAGGGTAAACAAAGTAGGGAGGCTTTTTATTTAGTCAGTTAAATTGATTCAAAACAGTTGGTGTCCCAACAAGAATATAGGAAGGGGGATGGCAGTTAAAGCTGCTGCAGCTCCTGCCAACACCCTACTCTTCCAGCAACTTCATGTGGCGATGGAGCCCCTTGTTGAGGGCATCTCTATCCCAAATTTCCCTCATGATTTCGAGGAGGATGCTAAATATGAAATTGAGGAGCTTGCTTTTGGTGTGAACTGCGCTTGCATTGATGCGGCAAAACTTCTCTTTTTAACTCCACTTATTCAAAAACTGGCTAGCGCATCAATTTTTCACTTGTGTGCCAGCTCTAATCACTTTTGTTGAGCATCAACTTGCTCAATACGTTGAGTCAATGGACATTGCTGGCCTCATAAACGAAAAAAACCCACAACTATACCTCATTATGCCCCATGTTACTGATGCTCCCACCTCAATGCTGTCCGCCAAGGTCCACCAGCTAAAGCAGGCGCCAGATAAAAGTTTCCCAAAGCCTCCTCACCTTCTGATGTAGCTTCCTAGGCTGTTAGATGAGGTGCCATATTAGAAATTTTTTAATTTATAAAGATCCCTTTGTTTGGCCCATTTGTAAATAAAGATGTGTGGTGGCTCCCTCTTTTGGGTTGGGCACCACTAGTGCTAAAAAAAATAAAAAAAAGAATATATGAAGGGTCTGTCGCAATTCTTGACTGCAACAGGGTAATATAAGAACAGGTAAATTTGCACTTCAATTAGGTATAGCTGTGTGAAGACAGCGTACTTCCAAACAAACTTTAATCATGATAAAATATAAACCTTTATTAAAAATAAATTCCCTAAATCCGCCATAGTCTTGCTAGGTACTGCCAGCTTGGAGATCCGTTGTTAATGGTAATTCCTCAAAATGTGCATTACCGCTTATGTTCTTCTTTGTGCTGGTTCTACCTTTTTATACCTGGACCTCTGGTCAAGCAACTTACTCCCCAGCCCCTGAACCTTATAGATTTTCCACCTTATGGTCTGCTATTATTGATGGATTCAGTTGTTTAAAAATAACGCTGATTTAGGAGAGGATACCCAAGTGGTAGAGTAGGGACCTCTACCGCTGCTTCCCCAAGTTTGATTCTGGTACTGGAACTTTGGGTAGGGGACGATTATGACTGTGTTGGCTTTGTGCACCAATGCCCCAAACTGAGATAGCGAATAGCAAAGGTGGTCCATGGAGTTCCTGGCCTATCATACGCCGCGCATGGAGGTTTTCCAGATTTTATCCTCCTTTCCCATTCATTCAATTTCCCTTAATTGGTGCGGTATTGTCCCCAGGTCGGCCCACCTTGAATAAAATATAAACATAACGCTGATTTGTAAAAGGTCAGGCACGTCTTAACGTAATCTGTTCAGTCTCATTATCAATTTCATGAGGATTAGCCAACTAGCAACTTGGGATAAATTCAAAGTGTTAATTCTGAAAATGATCAATTGAGGGAAAATAATTAGTTTGAGTGACTTGTGAGAGTGTATATGGTTTAATCCGCCAAAAGATAAGATCATACAGATTATACTAAAAAAAGGCCTAAAGTTAGGTCAAAATTGCTATTGACATATCTGGTGGCAGATTGAGATTAATTATGCCAATTATATAGATAGCAGGGCAAGGGTAAAGGTAAGGACTATAAACATTGGGGGTAATGAGGTTGTGGTGATTTCCTATGGTTATTCAAACCAATTCTCAACTGGGGCCTCGCCTTGGCATCACAGAAATCGAAAAGTAATTGAGTGATGGATTGAAATAATATTTGGGGCTAAAAATGTTCTTTAGTCCTGACAAGGAATACAAAATTGGGATATATTTGCACCAGAATTAAAACCATAAAGAAATTGTAGAGTGAAAATTCTCTCTCTGCTTGGCATAATTTTCCAAGCAAATTAATTTTGGTAAATTAAAAGCAAACACTTAATCGCACACCAAAGTCTTGCTTCAATGTCATCAGATCCCCTGTCAACTGTCCCAGCATGGGGCAGCAGCAAAGCTCTCCCCTCTGTTTTCTGTCTGACAGGAAAACGCGCTCAGACTGGATTGCCCAGTCATTCCAAACCCTTGGGACGATTTATCCCTCCCAAGAATCTCGATGCCCATCTTGCTCAAACCCAAGCGTTGCCCCGCTGCCCCCTGGTGCTCCCCCAGAGCAACATGCGTTTTGGCCTTAGGGTCAAATAAGGTAAATTCTTCCCCTACAATGACCAAGCTATTATCAAAATGGCTCAGGCGGTAATGAAACCAGCCTGTTTTATTGACTTCTGCCCCTATAAGGGGTACTTTGAACTTGGCTTCCCCTGTGAAGCCAATGCAGCCACTGCGGCAATGGTGCCATTGATTTTTAACAATATTATCCTCCCAACAACTCAGACCCAGCTATCAACGGACACCACCTTGGTGGTCTAGTTTGCTGGTTTGCCCACCCACCTCCCCCCCAAAGTGCTCCACCAGGAGCTGATGGAAGGTTTGGCAGCCTATGGCGCCAACCCCATCTTACAATTTGTGGTCCCAAATGGGGCCACATACCTCGCTGGGCCTTGGGCATATTCCACAATCAGCCCTGAATTTATGAAAATTTCTTAGGCAATTCCCCCTCATGCCACCATCCCATCTGCCCCTGACCATCCATTCTGGGCCCGCGTTGAGGGCGGACGGATGATTTGTCCATCCTGTTTTGAGTTAGACCACACGAAATGTAAATGCCCATACTCAGAAACTTCTGCCAACGCCAAAAGTTTGCCCAACGCCCACCAATACGCCGCCCACCCTCGCCAACTCCAACATGGGGTATGGTTCTACCTTCCTCTCCTCCAATGCCTGATGCTGCAGCTGCACCTACAGCCACCAATCAGCACCCACCTTGCCCCAATGCCACAAATAATTTATCCAACCAAACATCAGATTGGATCCCAGTTTGATCCCATGCATCTGCAAATGAATTGAAAAAACCTCAACTGTACACTGATTCCCCAATCTAATTCAACCAAAATCCATGGGAATTATTGGATGAAATTGACGAAGCAGGTAACGTCATTGAAGAACCGATGCTGCAACTTGAGTGGCTCTGTAATGCAGAATGGGATGCAAAATTCCCACCTCAGAAATATGTCCCACAACCTAATGCCAAACTGTTCTACAGCGACCACCAGCTTGCAGTAGAAGCAGCTGCCACACCAGATTGCCATCCACTTTGCAAAGCTGCCACCAAATCTGTGGCTGCACTTGCAGGAGGAATTCCACCTCCCATCATCCCCATAAATCTTACTGCACAAAGTAAGAATAACATGAAAACTTTACACAAAAACGTCACTAAAGCCATCCAGAATGTGGTAACAGTAGCACAGAATCTGAAAGAAAAAATAACCCAAACCAACATTTCCATGTTTGTTAAATTCCCAGATGCCCGCCTCAAAGCTGAAGATGCTTTGGGCAAATACATCGTTGGTATAATGATGGCTGGCAACTATTTGGAAGTTCCAGTCATCAAGGATATCAAACCCCATGCCGCCTGTGATGGTTGAGGTTTATCCTCAGCATCACATTGCCCTGATCTTTGGTAAGACAGGGCAGGCTGTGTCTGTATGTATGGAGGAGGAGGGGGCGTTGGTTCTGGCAAGGACGCCTAAGGGGCCGGAGCTTGGAGTAGGCCAAGGAGCAAGATGGGCGTCCAAGTCAGAACAAAACGGAAAACGAGCAAAATGGGTAGTTTCAAGATTTGATTTGGATTTGAATCGAGAATGGAATGAAACGGGTGCTTGGGAGTTTCGCGGTTTGATTGGGATTCGAAATGGAACTGGCGCGGAACCGTTGAGGATCAGAACTGGCATGAAACCATTGAGTAAAGATTCCGCGATCCTGCTGTAAAGTTTACACCAAACATCATTCAAGCTGGCACCATAAGCTTATATTATATTTTATTTTAGCTTTTATCATGTGTATATAGGGAAGGAACTGGGAGCTGGAGGCTCCTCAGTTCTGTTTTCTATCAACTTGGCTAAATATTAAATAAAAGAACCTAAAATTCATATATTTATAATTTGGATTTATCTTAAAGATATTGCCTAACTGCAGCCATGTTTAGCTTAAATCAACAAGAATTGGACTTTGAGAGTGAGCTTGGGAGGGCTATTGCCTCCATCTATACCTTGTCTTGGAGTCAAGGCATGTTGCTGGGGTTAAGTATACTTGCAACTGTCTTCCAGGGGGTGCTTGTCCAATCTTGTAGCGCGCGCACCAGGAGAGTAGTATCAGGAGTCCTGTCAGCCCTATGGTCTGTAACATGGATCCTGTTGCCCAACTCATTTGTGGCTCATTGGAAGGAGCCAGTGCGTTACACCGCCAATACCCCCACACCCTTACTATCTTCCTTAACACGCACCCTACTCTGAAATGAGATGGATGCGGCCAAAGACAAGCCCCCCAATCCCCCTCCCCATCGACCATGGAGGGATAGCAGTATTCACTGCCCACCTGGTTGGATAATTTGTTAGGTATGATTCAATTGATCCATCCGTTTTGGGCGTTTTGTTTGAATCATTATTTTTTATTATGATTTTTAGTTTTAGTTTGGTAATGTCCATCCCCTGGTTGGCTTACCTTGGTTAAATAAATGTAAGAAATTGCAGAGTGGTTATGTAAAAGAGGTGCCCAGGATAGATTGCATTTGATTCATTTTGAGAAATGGATAAAGGATGTAATGCACCATTATAAGCCACAAAGTTTTAGTGGCAACACAAGTGGTGCGCAAAACAGCTGTGAAATTGTTTGGAACTTTAAAATTTAGAGCGTGTGTGCTGGTGTGTTCAGCAAAAAAACTTTTATAAAAGCAAGTTATATTAAGTGTTAATTTTTAATTTGGTAATAATGCAAGAACCATGTATATGGATATTAAAAATAATATATGGCAAAACTAAAAATAATTTATGCACCATAAAAAATTAAGGCAAAAAGTTGGCTGCAAAATTTATGACATATTCTTGAGTTATTAAATGAAACCATACATCTTATGATAACAACCACACCATCCTATCAGTAAGTTGCAAAATTTGCAACGACTTATAAGCTAATTTTCAAATGTATAATGGAGGATTTTAAATTAAATTAATATAAACTTACAAAATTAGAAAAGAATACTGTTAAATTTGAGATTCTGTAGGCTGGTCCTTCAAAGCATGATGATTTGGACAGAGGACAAGGAGTAGGACTTAGCCCCTATTCAGTTCAGTGATCCTATAAGATAATTGGAACTTGGCTAGATAGAGTAAGAGTTTTGAGAGTATATAATATGGACTTAACCTAAACAGGTATATAAGTCTCTCAATATTGTTGATAATTAGGGACTTAACCAAATTGTGTTCAAAGGTCTCAAAAGTAAAAACAAAGTTTTCCTGTGAGTCTAAAAAAGGTAGAAGCAAAAGTTTTATGTGATAAATGATTTTTACTTAAATAAAGCTAGTAAAATAAGAGATAAAATAAAGGATATAAGTAATAATAAGTGCAATCCTTGTTGAAACTGGGAGCAGACTAGGAAATATTATCCCATTCCTTGTAGGATAAAGGGAAATAAGCACTAGATAAAGGTACTCATGAGATAGGGTGAAGTTAGAGATAAGGGTAGATAAATTTGGTATAGGGCTTTATTTTCTACAGGAAGGAAAATAGTCAAGATAGGGTAATCAGCCTAGAGTATTACTAATGGAGGACTTGAATGGCGATTTATCTAAGTTCCTCAATTGTAAAATTGAAAATACTAATGGGATTTAGCCAATGCTAAAATAATTCAACTGTAATGATAATTTTGGGCCTTAGGCCTGACATAGCAATAATTGGTAAAATAATAGTATATAAATGTTAGTTGAAATTATCCAAAGTAAATAATAAGTTGGATGCCCCAAGTTGAGGCTTCTTACCAACTATTGATAATCCTGACAACGTCCCCTCCAAGCCTCAACTGGGGTGACAATTATATATCCAATGATTGATAGGTGTGCTTAGTCCCAGAAATTCAGAGTTGGGATGGATATAACCCTTCAGGTATTTAGTATAAACTTCATCCTGGTGAGTATTAATAGAGTAGGTTTGATACTTAAGTGATTTAGCATTTCATTTTATAGATATTAAACTCATTTGCCTTAAAAGCTTGATCTTAAAAAGATGAGGGTCCCAAGTTTTGGAAAGTTTAAAGTTGACGTTAGTACTGAAGGGCTGATTAGGAGGGTTTAAGGCGCTTAAATTTAAGCTTAGAGGCATAATAGAGTTTGATGATGAAACTTTTAATCTATATAGGCTCTTGCCATGACAATCAAGGGCATTCTCTGAGATGGTAGGTATCTGAGTGTGTTACCATCAATATTTAGGCAGTTAGAGTTGATAGGGTTGCTAGCCACTTTGGTGGGGTGAAGCCCATATCAGTGAGAGGGGAGCGCGAGACTGAAGATGAGAAGATAAATGCAGCTAAAATTTGTTCAAAAAACATTAGATTGTAAAAATAAAAAAGGGAAATTATTTGTTTGGTAATCAAAGGCAGGAAAATTTATTACTTTGCAATAATATTTCAAGGCAATTGGGTGGCAGCTTTATATAAATCAAATATATTGTATTGAGCTTTGGAAGTGATTTTCAATTTTTTGATGTTGGCAGGAATACCTAAAATATTATTAATAATTAAATATAAAAATAAATAAAAGGTCTAGTATAATTAAAGCAATAAGAGAGGGTGATCTGGTTTTGAGAGCTCTCAGCTTGGCTGACCTTAGTGAATTGCTGTTATTTTGGTAACATGATCCAAGATAAACAAATTTGGTGCTGAATCATTTAGTTCATCTGCTCTTGTTTGATTTTCAGGAGGCTCCAGTTTGGCTGTCAACATAACTCAAGATTTTCTTGAACTTCATCTTTAGTAGCATCTGATTTGTCCTTTACATAAAGCCCTAGTCCAATTTACCTATTTTTGGTTTCTTTGGTTATAAAAATATGTTGATGACGTTTCCTGAATTTTAGTTAAGCTATAAAATAGATATTTTCAGTCACTTCAATAACTGTTTGGACTTCATAAAGATATTGTTTAGCCAAATGCTCATTTTTTACTCCTGATATCAATTAAGCTGAGTTCCAAAACAGCACCTCTGCACAATCTATTAGATAATACTGTTCATGGAAAAATTAAAATAACAGTTCCATTCAATATTTCAGGTTTTCTTAAAGATAGATTCTCCAGGTCATTGGAAAGCACTCTAAATAGATCTTTCATTTCCCAGAATATATTTTCATATGTTTGAGCTTTTTTTAAAGAGAGCTTATAAGTAAAATTCATATCTTAAATAAGAGGTTTGTATAGTCTGGAATAATAAAGAATACATCCAAAGTGAGTTATTAAGCTCTGGTTGCAGATCATAAGGTGTTATGGAAAAAATCACCAGTTTTTATTGGGCAGCTGGGGTATGAAGAATGGTCTTTAAAATCTTACTGAGGTGGACATAGAGTGTAATTAGGACTTAACCGCTAGTCAGTTCAGAGGTCTTATAAAATAGTTTGAATTTGGCTAAATAGAGGCCAGAGGTTTATAGAGCAAATAATTGGGGATTTAATCTAAAAAGGTTCAGAGGTCCATCAAGAGGTTGTTAATAATTAGGGATTCAGTCACATGGGATCAAAGGTCCCAAAAGAAAAAACAAACTTCTATTGAGAGCCTATAAAGGTAGAAGCACAATAAAATATCTTATTGGCAAATGATTTGCACCTTAAATAGTGCTATTAAAATAAGAGATAAATAAGGGATAAAAATAAGGGATAAAATGAACATCAGCGCAAGCCCTGTTAGAAAGGAAATAGATATGGAAATATACATCCTAAATCTTTTATGGGGTCAAGAAAGTAAGAAACAAATAAAGGTACTCATGAGATAGGGAGAAGTTAAATAAGTTTAGGTAAAACTGATTAGGAATTCATTCCTTAAAGTAAAGAATAATAGTCAAGATAGGTGATATCAGCATATAGTACTAACTAGTGGAGCATTTCTTGGTGAATTATCCCAAGTTTTTCAATTGGGGTATTTATGATGTTAATGGGAATTGGCTGATGCTATATAACTTAAATTTAATAATAATTTTGGTCCTTAAGCCTGACATAGAATCAATAAATATGATAATAATAGTAAATGTTAATCAGGATTGCCCAAAGTAAATTAATATGTTAAAAGCCACAAGTCAAGGCTTTATCCAATCTATCAAGAATTCCACTAATGGTAATCAAATCACTTTACATATATGTAAAAGGCTAGGGCACTATGAAAGTCATCTTTTACTATTTTTGAAAAGCCAGAAGTTTATGTTGTAAATCAAGCAATTGATGATGACTTGTGAAAAGATATGGCGGAATATAAAAGAGAAATATAATTCTTCTAACTTGAAAAATTCCAACTAACAAGGACATTGACTATCAGCAACATGATAAAGAAAATGCAAAAGTAAAACCAGTATGCTTTGCCACCAGCTTTCTATCAGGTAATTATTAATGAAGTTGTAGCTGTAATTATTCATTCACAAAAGAACAAAGAATATGAATTAGAAAACTAGTAGTGAGGCCTTACATTTAGAAAACTGTTAAAAAAGAACTTCTGGTAACCTCTGTTGATGTCCAAATTGTCTAAGAATACAAGTGACCATACCTCTCAGGACATCAAAGAATCCAGCATTCAGATATGGAAGTACTTAAAAAAATTTATTTCAAGCTAAAATTTTTCAACTTAATCAATTCTTATGATACTTACTATTTTGAGTGCACCTACATTAACATTACAGTGTACAAACTAAAAATAAGAAACATTATTGAAAGTGGGGCACCAATCAATACTATGTCTACTTAGCTAGTAAAGAAGCTTGGTCTCACGCTGGATATTGATCAATAAAAGAAAAATGGTACCATGGGCTCAATTATACTACATTCCTAAGAGCTACTAGTCCGCCACCTTATGCTTTGGCTCACTAGTAGTATCAAATCCAACCATCGTTTTACCAAGTTTAAATTATGACTTTTTAATAAAATCTCTTTTAAATAAGAGTTTTAGGATTAAAGCTAATTTGAAGACAATACTTTATAGATATTTTTACTGAACCTTCCATTATGCTACAATAATCATGATAATGACTTTGTACCCTAGAATCAGGTGTTTGTTAAGCTCACGTTTAAAAATGGCATAGTGCTAAATGGCTATCAAAGAGAATTTTGGCCATACCAGGTGATCACCCATTAAGATCTGTATTGAAGGGCATTCCTCTAAAGGCCAATCATAGTTTAGAAATTCTGTTGTTCCTATAAAATATAGTGTGAAGCAAATAAATTTGAGCATTCCCCAGGAATATATGGCAAGATATTTATAATGTTCTGCCAATATAATTTGGAAATCTTTTTCCAAGCCTTGGTTTATACTTCCTGATCATGGCAAAATCCAGGTAAAAATAGATATTTTGTTCCTTTATCCTATTCATATTAAGTAAAAATCAAATTTTTGCTTTTATTTATAACTTACAAGTTGACAAAGTACAAAGTATTTATAATTTAATAATTTACATGAACTTAGTTTAGAAGGTAAGTAGTTCATAATTGTTAATTCGCTGATAGCTTGTGAAAGTTTCTCTAGGTTATATGATAATTAAATGGACCAAACTCTGGTCCTCTTTGAGATTATAAGGTCATATCTACTATAGTTTTTTCAACTTGGGGTTTGTAAAAGATGTGCTATAACTTATCAATACTGTAAATTTTCTTCCCAAATGCCTTCATCCTATAAGACGTTTAAAGGCTTTCAATGAAGTTTGGCAATAAAAGAAAATATAAAGCTTGTATAACTGGGTATTTTATTGCCCTCCAAAAGTTCTTGGGGCTTTATGATCTTTTTTATAGAGAAAGGATGGGCCAATCATGTAATGATCAATTATAGGAAACTTAACAAAGTGCATTTAAAATTCCTATTTACAACCCAAATTGACGATTCTCTGGGATGCTTGGGTAGCGCTCAATACTTCTGGTTATGGATCTAATTTATGGCTATTGGAAGAATGAGTTGCCAAAATGAGAAGAAGTGAAGCACTTTATAACTATAGCTCAAGGCCTTTATCAACTCATTCAGATGCCACAAGGATTGTGCAAAGCCCAGGATTTTTAGTAGCAACAGATAAAATGTTAGATAATTCACAATATCCTGTGTTTTGTTTATCTAGAAATATAACTTCTTTCACAGAATTTTTAATAAGCACCTGCAACACTTGGAGGAAGTCTCTCGCCCTATTGGCAAGGCTGATCTTATAATCAAGCCTCAAAAGTGCAGCATCTTACAAGAACTTAAAATATATTTGTGGTTTGTTACTGAAAATTATGGCTTACAGTCCCATCTGGAAAATATTAAAGTTATTGATAAAATGACGCAGCTGTGTAGCAATAAATATATTTAAGTATTCCTTAGATTGATTGGCTATTACACCCAGTTCATTACCAACTTTAAAAAAAGGAAATAATATTTCTCTTCTTAAAACGTTTATACTTTAAGTGGATGGCAAACTGAAAAATAACCTTTGAAACTAAGGTTTTCTTGCCAAAGAACTTATACTCATGTATATCATTTTTATTAAACTAATTATCATTTAACTTAATGTACACTTCACTGCCGTAGGGGCAGTGTTATCAAAAACTAACCAGGAAGGGCAGAGCACCCATTAGCTTGAGTTATCTAAAGTTTAAATGTGCATGAATAGAAACTACACCATGACCTGAAAGGTGTTTCTAGCTATAATATATGCATGTATGCAATTTCAGAGTATGTCCACATGGTGCAATTCTCAGTAGTAACCAATAATGCCACTCTTTGATGGTTAGAAAGTACTAAGAAGCTAGAAAGAGGCTGTCCATATGGGTTTAACCCCTTGACATACAATGACGTCTGGGAGACGTCATTCATTTCATGTGCCATTGTAGACTTTGACGTCTGAGGCGTCAAGAACTGTTTTTGGCAAACGTCGCACAGTATATTATTAGATTCTTTAACTGTTTCAGTCATGCATTGATGCTATTTTGTTTAAAAGGCTTTCCCACTATCAACAGTACCAATAAACAAAATCGCATCGACAAACCAGTAAACAAAACATAATGAAAATGGTAGTCAGTATAACACTCACACACCGAATGCCATAGTACATATTTTATTTTAGTAAAAATTAGAAATAGTCCTCTTAACATGTCTGAGTTGAATGTATTATATGAAAGTGACAATGAAAATCTATTAGGCTATTCTAGTGATGATAATGAGACTGAAAATGGTCATCAAAGTGTTTATACTGTTGAGTATTCAAGTGATGCTTAAAATTCAAGTGAAGCTAGCTCTGTTTGACAAAATGTGCGTAAACGTGCAAGACTTATTTCAAGCAGTGATGATTCTGATTCAGAGGATGAATGGAATTGGAAGGAAAAAGAAACATTGTCAATATAAAAAATTTGCTGAAACTTCCGGTATCAATTGTTTAGTTCTACAAAGATTGGGTATAAATGCAATTCCCCTGTGTGTTTTTAAACAAGTTTTATGTGAAATTTTTTTGAAATGATAGAGAAACGAATAGATATGCAGCACAAATGAAAATGGAACAGAATACGAAAATGAACGAGGAGTTGTATCCACTAACAAATGAAGTTAGAGCATATTTTGCGTTATTCATTTATAATGTCGCAAATAAAAAAATCTAAAATAGACATGTATTGGTCAAAACAAAAAATATTAGAAACGCCCATATTATCACAAATTATGCCTCGTAAACGTTTTTTGGCCATAATGCACTATCTTCATTTTGTGGATAATGAAACGTTTCTAAAGAAGACAGAATATGAAAGGTTTGATCCATGGTGGTTTACTTGAATACCAGATTCCAACAGCTATACATTCCGGAAGAAAATATCATCATAGACGAATCCCTAATGAAATTCAGAGGGCGGCTAAATTACGCACAATTCATATCATCCAAATGAGTGAGATTTGAAATTAGATTTTATAAACTACTAGCCGATTTACCCGTGCTTCGCTAAGGTGTCTATAAAATTAAAGGTTTTCAATCTATTAATTTAGATTTTATATTATAGACAAACAAAACCACTCAGCCAAATCCAATTGCTCAATCGAATCAATCAAAAACCACCAACCACTTTGGTAAACCTAACTGAAATTATCAAAACAACCAATAACTAATCACCCCTCAAAACTAAACTATGTCCTATCGATTCGAACAAAAGCCATCAACCACTCGGCCAAACAAAAAAAACCTATCGAATCAATCAAATAACACCAAACTGCTACCCGAAACATCTCTTTATACTTAAAATCATTATGACATATCTTCCAAACTAATAAATCAACTTAACTTGCTAAAAGTATTTTATTAATTAGGTGAACCAAATTAGGCAGGTTTTTAAAATATATAAACCTAACATCCAGATACCCGTGCTTCGCTACGGTATTTAGTTTATCAGATGATGGTAAGCTCACATTGTAGCCTATAGGCTGTGCCAGCATTACTCTCGAGCCATTCGGACTAACAGCTCCGCTTTGCCCTCGTGGCTGGTGAGCTGATTGTCCTAACTACTTAATCTACTTAAACTCTAATACTGATTTTTGTTGAGTTTCAGGTGAGCAATTTAGTGAATTAATAGATAATATTTCGCCAATTCTCACCCACTCACCCAAATAGATTGAACCTATCAGATTCGAAGGTTTTAGATGTCAGTCAGTCAGTGAGTCAGTCAGTCAATGTGTTTTATTAAGTAGACTAGCGGAGTTATCCGTGCTTCGCTACGGTGTCTATAGAATTTCAGGTGATTCGAATTGATTAATTTAGATTTTATATATAGTTAAGCAATAATTACTCGGCTAAATCTAATTGCTCAATCGAAGCAACCAAAAAGACCAACCACTCAGCTAAAACTAACTGAACTTATCAAATCAACCAATAACTAATCACCTCCAAAGCTAAACTGTATCCTATCGATTCGACCAAAAACCATCAACCACTCGGCCAAATAAAAAAACTTATCAAATCAATCAGATTCTAAATTATTTTAGCTTTTATATTGGTAGATAGCTATCAATAAGTTCAGAAACAATTAAACCTATTAAAAATTCCAACCTCCAACCACTTAGCTAAAATCTATTAAGTCTGCCAAATTAATTAAACCATCAATCTCTTATCTGAAACTATTGAGCCTATCGAATCAACCAAAAAATAAACCACCACTCAGCAAAAACAATTATTGAACTTACAAAACAGCCAAAAACTACCAACTAAATATCAAAGCCTATGAAACTATTGAATTAAATGAATATGAAAATACACAGCCAAATTGCTATATAATTACCATTAGAAATATACGTTCTAGATCTTATATAGAACTGATGTTTAAATTTATATGATTATATTAAACAATTACATATTAGCATTCCGTTCCCAAACTTTATAGAAAACTTATGCCAAGTTTGGTGATTTTTGGTTATTTGCTCGAGATAATGCATCTATATAAACAAATCAACATACGGATTCTTTTGTAAATAAAATTTAAGATTAATTCTTGTTGATACCCAATTTAACACAGATTTGTTTGTGGGCTTAAGTTCATCTGATAATCTCATGATTTTTATATTTGTAGATGGTTATCGATAAAATTAAGTAATCAAATTATACTGAATCAATATAAATTTACCAACCATTCAGCCATACCCAATTAAACCTATCGAATTAACTAAACCACTAAACCACTTAGCTAAAATAATTAGATTAAAAATCAACCAATCACCAACCGCTTCGTAAACCAAAACTAAATGTATCAAACAAGCAAAATCACAACTACTTACCAAAACCAATCAACTTTATTAAATCAACCAATCACTAACTTTATTTAAACCGTTAAGCTTATTAATCAACACAAACCCACCAACCGCTCGACAAAACCATTTAAACTACCGAATCAACCGAATATCAAACTTCTTGGCCGTAACAGTATACCGATTTCCATTAAAAACATATAAAATTTTCACTTGTTAAATATAAAACTTTTTCTTTTACTATGAAAATTAAAAATCGGGCTTCAAGATGCACACGGACCCCCTCCCGTCCACCTATAGCCAAATTTTCAGAGCTCTACATGCTCTAGTTTTGGCTGGGCATCGCGCACACACATACACATTTGCTTTTATATATATAGATTACGCCAAGATTCGAACAACTGACCTTTTATAGAGTTGAAGTTTAGAGCCAAAAGCTGAGCCGATTATGCTAGAGGGGTATTTTTAAAATCAATCGGACTTTTGATTCAAAGTTTTGATTTAGATAAACTTGTTAAATACCCGAATGACCACTAACCATTTAACAGAACCATTTAAAATATCAAATCAGCTGAATATCAAACTGCTCAGCTGTAACAATATAGCGAATACCATCGAAGTATATATAGGATTTTCACTTGTTACATATAAAACTTTTTACTTTACTATATTTTTCCCATGTTTTAATAGTTATTCTGCTATTCGGGGCGGAGACAAATCCAACAAATCAAAGATCAAAAAAATCGGTCCTGCCGTTCTTGAGTTATAAATGGTGTAACTAACACGACTTTGTTTTATAAATATAGATTTATATATATGTGAATCTAATTCTGGGTATTGTTATCAATTTAAAATTTACACAGGACAAGACAAAATCCAAGGAAGTGATGAACCTGTATTGGAAAGTGCAGTTATGCAACTAGCCGAACCCATTTTAGGGAAAGGATATACCTTGTTTTTAGATAATTAGTATTTGTCTCCTAATTTATTCAAAATTTTGCATAAAAAATACAAATGTTGTTGGAACGGTGAGAAAAAATCGGAAAAATATGCCAAAGAAGCTGGCATCGTATAAGCTAAAAAAAGGAGAAGTAAGAACACTATCTTGTAGAGGTATTCTGTCCTTATGCTGGCATGACAAGAAGGATGTGTATATAATAAGCATGAAACACTCAAAAGCAGAAATGGTTGATATGGGAAAATAAGAAGAAAGAAGGAAGCCGAAGAAACTGTGTTGAAACTGACCTGTATTGTGGAGTACAATTGTGGAATGGGAGGTGTTGACAGGCAAGACCAATGTCTTGCATGTTTCCCTCTGATGCGAAAGTGTCTAAAGGGATATAAAAAGTTTCTTTTATATGGTTGATATAGCTATTTATAATGCTTATGTCTTATATTCCAAGTTGCCTACTTCACAAAAGCAATCAATTGTGAATTTTTTATTGAATATTGCAGAAGATATGCTCTGTAATTTGTCCCTTCCAAACTATCCAACATGCGGCAGACCGTTGCAAAGTGAATGCCCAACTCGGTTACAAGCAAAAGATTAGGCACATTTTCACAAACATATACCTGTGACAAATAAAAAGCAACATCCTGCAAAAGAAATGCCATGTGTGCATCAAACATAATATAAGAAGTGAAACAACTTGGCAGTGTAAAACATGTCTAAGTCCACTACATATTCCAAAATTGTTTTAGATATATCATACTTTACAGACTACTAAACTATTATTTTATAGTATTACTTAATTATTGTACATTAACATTATGTATCTACTTTATTGAATGTTATATAGCAATTTAAATTTGAAAATAAAACGTTCTGTTTCTAAGCTTGCACATGAGTGTCCACAGTTGAGCCAAATTAAATGGTTTTCTATAGATGCATCAATATGCATTTTATTTGTATGTCAAGGGGTTAAAAATTATAAACTTACAGTTCTATAATTACATCACTTCCCTAAAGTGAAGCATCAAAATGCCGATTTTTTTATCTTTGATACCCATATGGCCTTAGTGTCAATATAGCCAATAATTAATTTGGTAAGATGGTTACCCAGAAAAAGTAGTAATGAACCAGAGGAAGTTCAACATACTTGGAGAAACTTAATAATAAAATTATGGTCAAAAAATGGGAAAACGTTTAAGATCATCAATGATTAACAATACTTGATAACAGGTATAACGTGAAGCCTTCCTATGCATTACATTCAAAGGTTATTGTTGGCCAATCCAACTCTTAGCTCACTGTATAGCGCGACTACGTCATTAATCTCACAAATCTAATATAAGTAAAACTATGCTAAAGGTATAAATATATATCAAATTTAAAATATAAATGATCCTTTATTTAGAATAGTCTGTCCCCTGGTTGGAGTATCTCTAATTAAATTTATTTAGAATAGGCATATAGTGTTTATAGTCAGATTACTTTAATCAAAATTCAGCAGAGCTCTAATGATGAGGATCAAATACTATTGTAAGATGCAATTATGGGGTTGGAGGGAGTTGTCAAAAAGTTAAATGGGAGGTCAAAGAATTAACTACAATGCAACCTGTTTTAGGGTAAAATCTAATAATAGAGTTGGGATCATATTACAATTTTTGAAACTAAACTAAGAATCAAGTCAACAATTATCTAACATCAGGGCAACTTAGAAAACAGATATGATTATCAGGGCCCACAAGGTGATAACTAAAGGGAGATTCAAAAATATCTTTAACATTTGAAGCAGCGCCACTATGAAATTTATGTATTTTATTATCTACAAGACCCTCAACTTTTGTAAAGAATTTCAAGCCAAAGTTCCATACCAGAAAAGCCAACTCCTATCAGTTGGTAAAACATATTTTTCTGGTCACACTGTCTACATTGATGTAGTAGGCCCACTGCTTAATATTTTTAAGATTCTAAGTATATCATAGTGGCCATTGATGACCTCACCAAGTTGGTGAAGGCCAAAGATAATCAAGAACATAGGTGCCATGACACTGGTCAAGCTTATTATGCAATTAATCTACAGCATGGATGCCCAAAGTTTATACTAAAAGGTAATAAGACCAATTTTAATTCTTATATCATCTCTAAGATTGATAACTGATGGATAATCAAGGGGTATTGTATACCTCATCTCTTTAAAACTAACTGCACCATGAAATGGGTAAACAGTACCCTTGTTAGTATTTTGCTGAAGTTAGACTCTAGCCAAACATCCATTTGGAACCTCCTCATGCCCTACCATGTTTGCTTATAATTTTGCCTTAAAATCATCTATGGGAAAGCTGCCATTTAACTTTTTATACAATAATCACACTGAGATACTCCTATTTTAAACTTGTGTGTCAATATAGAGAACATGAGCTAATGAAGTATTTGGGAAACCTTATGTGGACTCTTGATCCATCTAAAAAGTGATGCATGCCCTAATTTGCTGTCATGAAAAAATAAAGGTATGAAAATGAAATAATAAGGACTTGTAAAAACCTATTTTGCCATAGGGAAGTTGGTTTTATTATAATAACCGTATTTTTGAAAGGACTGTCAAATTTCTCTGATGTCATACATGATAGGAAGAATTTTGACCATTTAAATACCTCAGCCAAATCAATGCTTAGACCCAAGAAAGGGGTTAGATGGGTTACCTCAATAAATTACCCAGAGAAATTGATAGGCAGCACAAATTAGAATCAATCTTTAGGAAAATTCTGAAGGATCAACCTGAGGCTAAGATATCCTGAGATGAATTTCTATCTAATCTAAATTTTGGATCCTCAGTAGGTCAGGTAACCACTATTAAAGTGGCACTCAAGGCAGCAAATTAAGAT
The DNA here is from genome assembly GCA_022478985.1 of Massospora cicadina. Taxonomy (NCBI): domain Eukaryota; kingdom Fungi; phylum Entomophthoromycota; class Entomophthoromycetes; order Entomophthorales; family Entomophthoraceae; genus Massospora; species Massospora cicadina. The sequence continues at coordinate 326,300 of JAKSZP010014469.1, forward strand.
AAACTAAAAAAGGTAAGAATCCAGAAGCCGTTGAATGATCAACCTAAGTGACCCCAATCTCATCCAACTTGGGTATTCATCTCACCATTTTTTCTTTATCAAAATTATAATACAAAGGCATAATACCATCTGGAATGTATTGCCTGACCAAGAGCCACCCTTCCAGATGTCACATCTCATTAATTCTTTTAATCCTTTTTTCTTTTGGGGTTTATATTGTCAATTGCTACATATATAAACCTCTAATCTATAATTTATAAAAGTTAAGGCGTTATTTCTATATCTCAATTTTGGTACTTGACTTCAATGAGTCCAATCAGCCATAATTATCATAGGACGGATGCTCTAGCTGATGGGACATAAGCAGCGATTTAGCACCCTTTTTATTATATACTTGTCATTTCAACTTAGTCAGCTTCAAGTATTGACTTTCAGGTTTCTTGAGCATAGCACCATTGAGCTTAGAAAAGTAAGCCCACCAGGATAGTGCTCACTACAGTGGGCTCAAATGACGCTTAACAATACCTGCAACTAATTGATTGTACCATGGAAGAAAGCTGATTGAAGTGTCACCTGGTGGATGCACAACGAGAATGGTGATGATCAAATGGAAAGTTCACCCATTGTCAAGTCTGAAGAACTTAAAGAAATCTATAAAGTCTCCAAATCTTGTCATATTACTTAGATCTCTAATAAAGGAGTTAAAGCATTACTTCATGGAATCATCAACTCATGAGAAAAAGGCAACCGTAAAATGACATTTGCCATGGACAAGACTCTCATGAACCTGTATGAATCCAGTTCTCTCACAAAGAGCTATAGACAAGTGCAAATCTATCTTTCTATATTATGCAATTTGTGCACCCTGCGCTCTATTATATCATGCATTTAATAGGAGTCCAAAAAAAGGAACTTCAACATTATATCAATATCCAAGGGCCCTATTGATGGCCTAGGAGCAGATATATAATTTATCATCACAAAATATAGGGGACATCCACCATTTGGTCAAAGTGAACCGTTTCTACATTATTAAGTATATAATAAAATGAGGATGATTGATTCCAGAGTTATCAAGTATGTGAAGAACGTTGTGAAGCTTCTTAAAAAAGACACTATGGATTTAAACAAAAATTCCAAGTGATTACTTGACGCCTTCACTGAAGAGCTATGTCAACAGGTTAGCAAAGCTCATAATAAAATGGCAGCTCAAGCTTTTATTAGCCATCACCAGAAGGAAGAGCAAATCTCCATCCTTAGAGCACAGATAGAGCATGCCTTATACCGAATTGATGAGCTGGAGGCATAGAACCTATGAGCCTTCATCAGTGTAACAAAATATCATTTTTCAATTATCCCAGGTCAAACAGGAGCTAGCAACCCATGTGATTAAGGCAACTACTCTTTCCATTACTGAGCGACTCAAAAAAACTGGAGAGCAACTTAAAAACAAATCCCCCAGTCAGAAGAACATTAACCAATTCTTTCATTGCCTCAATGAAGCTAAGAAATGCTTGAATACTCCCACAGAAGAGTTTTAAAAGCCAATACCAACAAGCCTCCTCAGAGCACCAAACACAAGGAGATGAAGGAGGACTTGAATCGACACATTGTAGTATTAGAAGATTATAATAAGCTATTGCAAACATACAGCTCATTTTCTCACCAACTAATTCACAATCTGGACATCCGCGTTAAGAACTTGGAGAATATTAAAGTCATTTTTGAAAGAAGAATCTATCAGCTGGATGTTAAGAAAAGATTACATTGAGGTAATGGAGAAGCATCTCAACCCTCTATAGATCCAAATATGTTGACTGGAACGTCAAGTTGAACAGAGCAACATATTAACTGAATTTACTGAATCTGAAACTCCTGGAGTACACGTCATTACTAGATTGGATGCCACTACCTTCAATACCACATTCAAGGACAAATTTGCACCTGGCAAAGGGATTATCACATATTTTCTCTAAGTCAATGAATCTGTGATAGAAAGTGTGATTGTTTTTTAAAAAGTATAAGTATATTTTATCCTGTTTAATCTTTGTGGCTCAAGAGGTTATGTTACCTCATATGAATGACTTGTATACCTAGAGAGAAGTCAAGGAAGCTATCTTAAAAAATTTAGGTTGAAACAGAGCTTAGTATGAAGAATCAGGCCTTCATGAGAATCATGATGTGGTGAAATGAAACCCTAGTCAAATTTTCTTACTGTTTTTATATAGAGGAACAAATTCTGTTAATCTCAAAGATGCTGAATATGGAAAATGCTGTAGCTGCTGTCGTTGCTAATTGACATATTAACCTCAACCTAGCCATGAATGTCACATCCATTAAATGAAGCTTCACTTCTAACTTAGACACTAATGAATTCCTGCACAATGTAGTTGACATAAAAAGCCAGAGACCTCACAGAAAGCCTTTACAAACCTTAGAGTGTATACCATGGAAGAAATGAAGCCTAAGAAAGAGGAAAAGCCAAGATGTAACTACTGCATAAAGAGCAATCATTTCAAAGATATGTGTTTCAAAAAGAATCCTGCCCTGATAAGCAGGGAAAAAAAGGTCAGCTTAGTGTCAGGTACCTCTAAAGCTGACCAGCCTGAAGTACTGAAAACAAATCACTGCCAATTGCCACATCACTTGCATTGAAAACATAAACTGATGAAGACATTGAAGGGGGTCATAAAGATATAGGTTTTATGTTTTAGGTTCACCTTCTGAGCTTGCCATTCTGGACTGTTTGAATTCTAAAAATATGATGACGCTCAGATTCCTGAGGGAACCTAACTCAGTCAGGCTATAGGGTGCCCTTAGATAACTGATACAGCTAGAAATGCTGATCAATACCTTACCCTGTTGATCTGACCCATCTTGAGCATGCTCAGTCTACTGGAAATCAAAAAGAAGTATCTCAAGACTACCTGAAAGCTCAATGTAACGTTCTTCCTTGAGAGAAGTTAGCCCTTCCACCAAAGTTTGGAGGAACCATTACCAATGTGAAAGTGGTAGTTCAAAAGGTTTGAGTTATGGTTATCTTGAATACAGAATCACCTATCAATGTTGTGTCATCCTGACTCATCAAAAAGATCAAGCTCACCCCTGACCTCAAAAACACTAAAGAGTATAGTACCACTGATCTTAACAACACCAAGTCAATAGGTTCATACTCCTCTCTGCCAATATGAGTTATTAAGTCAGCATTGATAGCTCCTGAGTTGCTTTAGACAACAGTCAATTTGATATACTCATCAGGATGAAGTTTATGACCAGATATGAAGGAGATATCAATCTAAAAGAAAGTTTTTTCACTCCTCAACTATGAAGTTCCCCTTGTACTGGATAATAAAGCCTCAAGCATGAAGTATTATTCTTGTCTAGTTGAGTGTAAGTCTTGGGGAACATCCTCTGGCTCTCAATTGGGCCATCTTCCCATTCCCAAATAAAAAGACACTGAAGAGGATAGTGGTACATCTCATCACTCAGGGTGACCTTGCTCACGTAGTAGATGAGCAATGGGTAGCAGCTTGTCCGCTTCAGATCCCTCCTCCAATACCCATACTTACCTCGGCAGAACTGTTGCAGGGAATTAGTGAAATCTGTGCTGAGATTACCAAAATTGAAATTGGTCAGGTCTAATTCAGCTGGCAATCTGGCTGATGCCCAAAATTTGAATGACTTTAGAATCATGAAGAATGAGATATTGGTCAGATTGCCTGACAGTTCCAATTCAATCTCCAGACCAGTTTAACAAATATCAGGCGCTATTGATGAGGGTTTAAAGCCCTCAAATAGTATTTCAGGCGTTGCGCCTGATGTGCTGCTATTGACTGAACAAACAGTTAAATGACTGAGCGCAGGTGGGTTGGCCATCCCAAACCCATTCCCAACCAAATGGACCCATCCCTATAAGGGATGGCCTTGGGGGATACCCATCGCCTGTCAGGCCAAACGCTGTCATGCTAATCATCAGAAACATAGTCAAGCCCTGGTTCAAATGTTTGAGGTCAAACTGACAGAGATTCAGCTCACTGTCAAATTTTGCAATGTCAGTTCCCAAAGAATAAACCCCCCATTCCTGAACAATGCACCAGTCAGGCCAAATTTGTTGGGTCCTGACCCCATCCTGTCACTACCCAATCGGCCACTATTTAATCAGTTGCATGGCACTGAGAAAATTGTTGGTCAATTTTCTTACTTTCCTTTCCAAAAAAA